>JAGDQO010000894.1:1052500-1454945 GCA_018342035.1 Solanum appendiculatum
GGGCGTTGGGAGGAAGGAGGTGTTTAATAGAATTTAGAGTGGTAGGAAAGTTGGATGCGATCTTACCAGCACTAACGCACCGGATCACATCAGAACTCCGAAGTTAAGTGTGCTTGGGCGAGAGTAGTACTAGGATGGGTGACCCCCAGGGAATTCCTCATGTTGCATCCCACTTTTGTGTCGAAATTCGGTCATGTGTTTGGTAATATATATATTTTTGTGCGGAAACGACATTCGGATCGAGACGTGGTTTGGGCAGGTGATTGGGGCAATTAGGATGGGCGTGTCAGGCGGAGTCATGCGTCGGTGCGGGGAGGCTAGGTCGATGTGGGGCAACCCAGGGCGTTCGGAGGAAGGAGGTGTTTAATAGAATTTAGAGTGGTAGGAAAGAAGGATGCGATCATACCAGCACTAACGCACCAGATCCCATCAGAACTTCGAAGTTAAGCTTGCTTGGGTGAGAGTAGTACTAGGATGGGTGGTCCCCTGTGAAGTCTTAGTGTTGCATCCGTCTTTTTTGTCTAAATTTAGTCACGTATTTTGTTATATATATTTTTTTTTGCGGAAAAGACATTCGGATCGAGACGTCGTTAAGACAGGTGACGGGGCCGATTAAGATGGGCGTGACAGGCGGCGTCATGCGTCGGTGCGGGGAGGCTATGTCGGTGAAGGGCAGGCTAGGGCGTTGGGAGGAAGGAGGTGTTTAATAGAATTTAGACTGGTAGGAAAGATGGATGCGATCATACCAGCACTAACGCACTGGATCCCGTCCGAACTCCAAAGTTAAACGTGCTTGGGCGAGAGTAGTACTAGAATGGGTGACCCCCTGGGAAGTCCTCGTGTTGCATCCCTCTTTTTTGTCGAAATTCGGGCACGTATTTTGGAATATATTTTTTTTTTGCGAAAACGACATTCGGATCGAGACGTCGTTAGGACAGGTGACGGGCGCGATTAGGTTGGGCGTGTCAGGGGGCGTCATGCGTCGGTGCGGGGAGGCTAGGTCGATAGAGGGCAGGCTAGCGCGTTGGGAGGAAGTACGTGTTTAATAGAATTTAGAGTGGTAGGAAAGATGGATGCGATCATACCAACAATAACGCACTGGATCACATCAGAACTCTAAAGTTAAGCGTGCTTGGGCGAGAGTAGTACTAGGATAGGTGACCCCCTGGGAAGTCCTCGTGTTGCATCCTTATTTTTTTTCAAAATTCGGTCACTTATTTTCTAATAAATATATTTTTTTGTGGAAAAGACATTCGGATCGAAACGTTGTTAAGACAGGTGACGGGGGCGAATAGGATGGGCGTGACAGTCGGCGTCATGCGTCGGTGCGGGGAGGCTATGTCGGTGGAGGGCATGCTAGGGCGTTGGGAGGAATGAGTTTTTTAATAGAATTTTGACTGGTAGGAAAGATGGATGCGATCATACCAGCACTAACGTACCGGATCCCATCAGAACTCCGAAATTAAGCGTGCTTAGGCGATAGTAGTACTAGGATGGGTGACCCCCTGGGAAGTCCTCGTGTTGCATCCCTCTTTTTTGTCGAAATTCTGATCTTCATAGAGAAGTCAAAATTTATGAATTGATATTCTAGGAGAGCGTTTAGACCTTGTATGGTGATCCTATAGCCAAGATAACTCTAGAGAAAAAACAGATGTTAAACCAAGAGAACCTCCCTTAGGTGCTTAGGATGTAACGCATGACGCCGCCTTTCACGCCCATCCTAATCGCCCCCTCAACCTCTCTTAACGATGTCTCGATCCGAATGTCTTTTCCGCAAAAAAAAAATATATTACAAAATAAGCGACCGAATTTCGACAAAAAAGAGGGATGCAACACGAGGACTTTCCAGGGGGTCACCCATCCTAGTACTACTCTCGCCCAACCACGCTTAACTTCGGAGTTCTGATGGGATCCGTTGCGTTAGTGCTGGTATGATCGCATCCATCTTTCCTACCACTCTAAATTATATTAAACACCTCCTTCCTCCCAGCGCGCTAGCCTACCCCCTATCGACCTAGCCTCCCCACACCGACGCATGATGCCACCTGACACGCTCATCCTAATCGCCACCGTCACCTGTCCTAACGACATCTCGATCCGAATGTCGTTTCCGCAAAAAAAAATATATGCTTCAAAATACGCGACCGAATTTCAACAAAAAAAAGGGAAGCAACACGAGGACTTCCCAAGGGTTCACCCATTCTAGTACTACTCTCGCCCAAGCACGCTTAACTTCGAAGTTCTGATGAGATCCGATGCGTTAGTGCTGGTATGATCGCATCCATCTTTCCTACCACTCTAAATTCTATTAAACACCTCTTTCCTCCCAACGCCCTAGCCTGCCCCCCATCGACCTAGCCTCCCCGAACCGACGCATGAAGCCGCTTGACACGCCCCATCCTAATCACCCCCGTCACCTGTCCTAACGAAGTCTCGATCCGAATGTCGTTTCCGCAAAAAAGAATATATATTACAAAACACGCGACCGAATTTCGACACAAAGGAAGAATGCAACATGAAAACTTCCCAGGGGGTCACACATCCTAGTACTACTCTCTCCCAAGCACGCTTAACTTCGGAGTTTTGATGGGATCCGGTGCGTTAGTGCTGGTATGATCGCATCCATCATTCCTACCACTCTAAATTTTATTAAACACCTCCTTCCTCCAACGCCCTAGCCTTCCCCCCACCGACGTAGCCTCCCCGTACCGATGCATGACTCCACCTGTCACGCCCATCCTAATCGCCCCCGTCACCTGTCTTAACGATGTCTCGATCCGAATGTCGTTTCCGCAAAAAAAAAAATATTACAAAATGCGCGACAGAATTTCGACAAAAAAGAGGGATGCAACACGAGGATTTCCTAGGGGGTCACCCATCCTAGTACTACTCTCGCCCAATCACGCTTAACTTCGGAGTTCTGATGGGATCCGGTGCGTTAGTGCTGGTATGATCTCATCCATCTTTCCTACCAGTCTAAATTCTATTAAACACCTTCTTCCTCCCAATGCCCTAGACTGCCCTCCACCGACATAGCCTCCCCGCACCGCCGCATGACGCCGCCTGTCACTCCCATCCTAATCGCCCCCGTCACCTGTCTTAACGACGTCTCGATCCGATTGTCTTTTCCGCAAAAAAAAAATATTACTAAATAAGCGACCGAATGGGCCTTGCTTTGGTGGTAATGGCCTGTTCATTAAATCCTTCAATGTATGGTAATTTAACAACATGCCTTTTTCGTTCCCAAAGAGCATTTGGAAAATCAGAGCAAATTTCATTTTCAAATTTTTTTATGAAAACTAGATACTTTAATATGCATCTCCGGGGTTTTTAAAATTTGCTCAATTTTTTAAATTTTATTTTCTTCCTTTAAAAAGGTGACATGCTGAGATAAAGTGTTTATTCTAAAAATAGTTTTTTCTCGAATAAAATTACTTTCTTCTTGAGAAAGGGTTTTAACAAAAGGAAAATGTAATTCTTTTCCAAGAATAGAGTTAGTAATTCCATCTAGATTAGTGACAAAAGGCTTTATCTGAGTGATAAATGGAATACCCAAAATGATATCTTCATTAATATCTTCAGTAATGATAAAATCATTTGTCAAACAAATGTTGTTGTTAGAAATATGAGCTTTGGAGAGTTTATAATTGATTTTAAGCAATTCTCCAGTAGCAGAATATAATTTAGAAGAACTTTTTTCTAAATACTTAGTTGGAATAATACCTTTAACTATGCAATTTCTATCTGCACCACTGTCAAGCAAAGCAATTTTGTTAATAACAAAATCTTTATTCACAACAATTTTAATAGGAATATGATGGCTTTACGGCCTGATTGAAGAAATAACTGTGATACCTGGACTGGAAGTAGTCGCAATATCAGAAGTAGGTTCAACAGAGTGATCATTACTAAAAGGAGGATAACCCAATTTATCCTTTTCCATATTGTTTTCATTCTCTGTTTCAATGTCTTGATCAGCTATTTCTTTGAGGATTTTATCAGCAATGACCATCAGTCTCAACTTTTCCAAGTCTAAACTTAATGTCTTTGATTTCCTCTTTGAGGGTTTTGACTTCTCTATGAAGATCAGAAATAGAAGGTTCTGTATTGCTTTCGAACCTATTCATGATTTGTTTCATGCTGAAAGGTTCAACCATAGTACGAGCTTTAGGCTTTTCCTTTTGGTTGAGAATGAGATTCTTAAGTTCTACTAGGTATTTTTTCCTTGATTCATCATTATCAATATATTGGATAATGTCAAAGAGAGTTTCTTTAGAGTCATTACTGAGGACTCTAATTTGAGGAATATTTTCACAAACACAGAAAGCCTCTGTGCAGTTACAATCTTTACCAGATTGGCTAGAATCTAAATCATAGTCGACGTTGATATTTTCTTCGTCGGTATAATCAGCAGAGTTGTTTGAAGAATCGGATAAAGGTTCTTCAAGAATGGAAAAGAGTTTTTCTTTGATTGCATCGTCTATTTCAAGACTGTTGATTCTCTTCTGCTTACCAAACCTGCATTCATTAGCTTTATGGCCAGTGTTGCTGCATGTCCAGCATACATCCTCTTTGGATTTCTTGAATCCTTTGTGTTTCCTATTCTTTTTGAAAGATTTTTTGTAATCCTTTTCAGAAGTTCTTCTCGACTTACTGCGATGAGCTTTCTTTGACTCCTTGTTATCTTTTATTATTTTACTCGAAGGAGGAGTTAGGGAAACAAAACCGAAGTCTTGGTAAAAGCTTCCTAGTTCTCTTCTTGACGAAGATCCTTCCTTTTTAAGATGATGTTTCAACTTAATATCTGTACAAAGTTCCAATCCAACAGTATTTATAACACTGATTAAATCTCCATAAGTTATTTGACTGTATGGGATCTTTCCATCATTTCTATCTCTGATTTTGGTTCTTACCTTATCAGCAAAGAGAGGCGGAAGACACTTACGAATCTTTCCTTCCAAAAATCTAGATGACAATCTGGTCTGATCATTACTTTCTGCATAAAGTTATATTTATACCAAGTAAAATCATCTAATGATGGACAACTGATATTGTTGAGGATTTGGAGACTTCTATCCTGAAATAACTTGGGTTCACCAATGAAATGCTTGGCTATATGATAAAGAAGAGTGGCACAAGCATCTTCTCTGGTGACTTCAGTAGGAACTTCATAGGCTCCTTCCATTTTAATCACTGTCTCAGTAGAATGAGCATCATAAATAATCTGTTTAGTTTCTTCGGTGAAATAATTATCCCACCAGTGTTTTAACATTCCAGTGAATCCTGCAACAATCATGGAAGATGCTTCCTTATCAGTAGCATTTCTTATTTTATAAGCAGTGATTGCTACACCCATTTCATGAAGCTTATTGTAAATTTGATGTTCTGCAAGACCATCAATATTCCATTCTGTTATGCTGCTTCCTTCGTGAGAAGAAGTAGAGAGAAAAACATTTTCCTCAAACTGGAGGTCTGGGAAAGAAGGTCTCTTATGATAGTTTTTCCGATTATGGTACCTATCATTGGAGAGTTTTTGAACAAGATTTTCTTCTTCAATAGTAGCAACTTTCTTACAATCCTTTTCGGATATCTTGAAGTTGGCTAATTTTTCATTGATTTTATCCAAAATATTACCTGAAATATCAAAGGTACTTTTAAGCTTTGGATAATTTTCTCTGGAAAATTCATTGATTTTGAAAACAGGATTTGAGTCTATTTTCTGACTGTTTTGAGAAGAGGATAGGGGAATAGGCCTTCCTGAAAAAAAGGCTTTTTCTTTGGAGTCTTCAATTTGTCTGGACACCATATGAAGAATTTGATTGGTATAATTATTCTGTTCTATGATTCTATTTAGATCAGAAGTAGTTGGTAAAGAATTGGATTTATTTTCTGAGGTAGTTTTAAAAAGGGAAGCTTTTATAATAACACCTGCAACGGGGATATTGATTCCTTCAAGAGAAGGAGTAGTGGATTCAACAACTTTGTTGGTAGTAGTATACCATTTGTTGATGATAACTTTAAGAGATTCTTTCTGATCATCAACCTTACCAGTCATTTCAAACCATTTAAAGAAGTCAATTTCACATCGAATTCTTTTCATATCAATCATCCAAGAATTGGCAAACTTTTCTCTTTCTTTGAGAGTATAAGTGGCAACATACCAATCTCTGTTGGTTTGATTGTTGGGATGCATCCAAGCTTTTTGAAGGATCTGTGGATCAGGAGTAAAATCTTCTCCTGACTTAATCATAGTAACCCAACCTGGTGTGGATTCCTTTTTATCTTTAGGAGGTTCCATTTCGCTAGCCGTAGGACTAGTAGGGACGTCCTGATAATAAACCTTAGGGATATTTCCCGAAAAATCTACTCCTATAACTTTTCCTTTGCTGTTGTCTCTCTGGACAAGTTCGTCTTCATCATTGTCATCCTCCGGGGTTTTAGACGAAGAAGGAGGTTTTGGAGCAGGCCTCGAAGGGACAGATGAACAAGAAGCCCTTCTGAGAGAGTTTGTCCTAGATAAAGGATTTTCTAGGAACTTAAGATCAATAGAACCATCAGGGTATTGAATTACCCTTTCAATACGAAATTTCTCCGAACGAGAAGAGGAAGGTTGAGTAATAGCATCGAAGTGCCATTCGTCATTAGAAAGGATATCATTCCAGTTTACTAGTCGAGGGACAAAAATGGAACTATGTGCATGATTGGCCTCCATGAGCATGGTAACACCCTTTTGGCTCTCAATCCGAGCCTTAGGTGCTAGAGTAGTAGACATAAGCTGATAATATACTCTATAGATAATCGCTATTTCCCGAATATTGGCTTTGCTATTTAAATTTTTTGTTTTGACATTTAATGTCAACGAATCCATGACATTAGGATCATTAATGTCTATTGAAAAATTTGGATAATAATTAAAATAAACCGGGCCATCGGCAAGGTTACTCTGAAGGACACCTAAAAGAGAGTCATCGAAATTAAGAAATCTGTCATCTCTAAGGAGGACACAAATAGGAATATCTAAGCCTTTCCTGAACAGGGGCTTAACAGCAACTTGCACTAAACCAATATGCAAATAATTGAATTTATTTTTATAACGATTAATATCATTAGCATTTAACAAGTGAATAATTTCTAAAGAATTATTAATAGCAACAGTTGATTCACAAGTCTTAATATTGTGATTAGTAAATAAATTAAATTTACATATGTGATAAATAGCTTTAAAAGGTTCTTCTGGAATATTCCAGTTTTGAAGATCATTTTCTAATTTAGCAATCTTTGTTGCTTGAGAGGATAAATTAACACTATTTAAAATATGTTGATTATTATCCATGATTTTAAAAGATACTGTCTAAAGGTCTTACAGAATCAAAATATATCAAAATTATAAACAGATATTACAAGTATGATTAAACTAAGATAATAAAAGCAGTCATTCCCAGATGGTTCTACGAATGGTGGAACATTTTTGGAGGAAACTTACAAATTCTTCCTCAACAGTTTCATGTTAGGTTCAACGAATTTCAAAATAAAGAAGAAATTTCTACTCTTACAGAACATATTAAATTATGTAAATTTTTTATTCAAAAAAGAATTTCTTTTATTATCTCTTGGAATTTTACCAAGGTAGATATTGATAGAATTCGTTACTTATCAAAAGAGATAATGGTTAAAGGATGGACTCCTAAACCAGAGGGAGTCAAGCCAGCAAATGTTACTCCAGGTACTAGCAGTACACTCCTTCAACAAAACTGTCCAAGGCAGAGTTAAAAGCTAAACTTAAAAAAGCCATGGATAATCTTGAAGATTACAGTGAAATGCAAATTATGCAGTTAATCAATGATGCAGCTTCATCAGAAGGAAGCAGCAATGGGGACATGTGTGACTCCAAAGGAATCGCACAATGTTATGTGGACCCTAATTATGAATAGGGAAATGACTCTTGGATAAAGTAGAGGCCAAAGGCCAGAATTACTTTATCAAAGGGGTATTTTACTATTCCTAAAAGGAATCACATGCTTTGTCTCAACTTTAAGAAAAGTAAGGGACCCTCACCTCAAATCAAATAATGTAATGAAAGATTCCTTAAGTCTATAAAAGGAATTCATTTCTTAGATTAGAGGCATCAGTTAATTTCCCAATATACTGAAAACCTCTCTTTTCTCATGTTTCCACCTGTGTTCTCAATGTTCATATAAATAAAAGCTTGTAAGTTTTTATATACTGTTCTTTTATTAATCTTCCTTATAAATTTTGTTATATTTTATCAATACAACTTCGGAGGATTACCGCCGATCTGTTATTGGTATCAAAGCCTAGTCAACGTGTTCAGGCCTCATTGCATAGTTTAGAGGGGGATCAGAATAGCCAGAGTGAGGATGCCTCTAGTCAGAGTCATAGGTCCCAGGTTGGTACTTCCGGCCGTAGTGGTCGTTCTTGTGGGAGCAGATCATCTTTGGGTTGTTTTGACTGTGGTGAGTTAGGTCACTGGGTAAGAGATTGCCCTCGGCATAGACAGATTGCTCTAGCTCCATAGATAGCTCTACCAGCTCCACCAGTAGCACCTCCAGCTAGAGGTCGATGTCAGGGTTAGCATCATCACGGTGGAGCATAGGGTATTCGGGGTGGTCCCTGGGGAGGCAGGTCATGTGGTAAGAATGATGACCAGGGTAGAGACGTATAGGGCCATTTCTCTACAGCTCCAGTGAGGGCGGAGGCTAAGGCATCGAACGATGTGATCACATGTACGATTCTTTTATGCCATCAGCCTACCTCAGCATTATTTGATCCTGACTCTACCTATTCCTATGTGTCTTTGTATTATTCTTCACGTATGGGTATGAGTTCTGAGCCTATAGTAGTGGCATTGCATTTGTCGACCCCTATATGTGAGACTTTAGTAGTGGATCAGGTGTTTCGATCTTGCTTAGTTACTATCCAGGGGCATGACACTCAGGTGACCTTATATTGTTAGATATGATTGATTTCGATGTGATTCTGGGCATGAACTGGTTATCCCCCATCGTTCAGATTTAGATTTTTTCTCTAAGACAGTTACCTTAGTCATGCGTGGTATTCCACAGGTGGTATGGCAGGGCTCCATTGGTAGCACACCGGTTAGAGTTATCTCTTTTGTTCAGGCTCGTAGGCTAGTGGCTAGTGGGTGTTTGTCTTATTTGGCCTATGTGTGTGATGTGAGTAGGGAGGTCCCTTCAATTGAGTCCATTCCAATAGTCTGTGCTTTTATAGATGTGTTTCCTACTGACCTACCTGGCCTAACCCTAGAGCGTGACATTGACTTTTCTATCAAGCTTGAGCCGGGTACTCGGCCTATTTCCATTCCGCCATATCGGATGGCTCCTGCAGAGCTCAGGGAGCTCAGTGTTCAACTTCAGGACCTTTTGGATAAGGGGTTCATCATGCCTAGTATGTCACCTTGGGGCTCTCTCATTTTTTTTGTGAATAAGAAGGACAGTATGATACGCATGTGTATTGACTATAGACAGTTGAATAAGGTGACAGTGAAGAACCGCTACCCCATGACTAGGATTGATGATCTATTTGACCAGCTTTAGGGTACCATAGTGTTTTTGAAGATTGATTTGAGATCTGGTTATCATCAGCTGAGGATTAGGGCAATGGACATCCCTAAGACTACATTTAGGACTCGATATGGCCACTATGAGTTCCTGGTGATTTCTTTTGGGTTGACTAATGCCCCATTCATTGACTTGATGACACGGGTGTTCAGGCCGTATCTTAATTTGTTCATCATTGTGTTCATAGATGACATTCTTGTACACTCGCAGAGCAGGAGTGATCATGAGCACATTTGAGGATTGTGCTCCAGACTTTGAGAGATAAGTGACTTTACGCCAAGTTCTCAAAGTGCGAGTTTTGGCTTGAGTCTGTAGCATTCTCGAGGCATGTGGTGTCCAAGGATGGCATCATGGTAGATCCAACGAAGATTGAGGCTATTCATGGTTGGGCTAGGCCCACTTCAGTGACTAAGATTTAGAGCTTCGTCAGTTTGGTAGGCTACTACAGGCAGTTTGTGGAGGGATTCTCCACCATTGTAGCACCTCTGACCCGGTTGACTCGTCTTGACGTACCTTTCAAGTGGTCTGAGGAGTGTGAGTTGAAATTTTGAAAGCTCAAGGAGTTGCTGACTACTACTCCTATATTGACCCTTCCAGTTAAGGGCGAGGGCTTCACGATTTATTGTGACATATTTGGCATCCGTTTGGGTTATGTATTATTGCAGCGGGTCCATGTCATTTCTTATGCATCGAGACAACTTAGGTTACATGAGCACAACCACCCCACTTATGACTTGGAGTTGGCGGTGGTAGTTTTTGCACTTAAGATCTAGAGGTACTACCTGTATGGAGTTCGTTGTGAGTTCTACACTGATCACAAGAGCCTTCAGCATATGATGAGCAAGAGGGATCTTAAATCGAGGCAGCGTCGTTGGATTGTGCTTTTGAAGGACTATGACCTCTCTATTCTCTACTATCCGGGCAATTCAAATGTGGTAGCGGACGCCTTGAGTGGAAAGGCAGTGAGTATGGGTAGTCTAGCCTTCTTATCTACTGTGGAGCGACCTTTAGCTTTGGACATTCAGTCCTTAGCTAACTAGATAGTTTGGTTGGATGTTTCAGATTCTAGTCGTGTTCTAGCCTAAGTGAGAGTTCAGTCCTCTCTTCTTGATCAGATCCGTAGCCTTCAGTTTGAGGATGAGGCCTTGGTGGTACTTCGAGATTAATTGTTAGCGGGTGAAACTAGTCAGGTTACCTTAGACTCAGATGAGGTTCTGAGTTTGCAGATCATATTTGTGTCCTAAGAGTTGGGGATTTGAGTTAGTTGATACTTCGGGAGGCCCATGATTCTAGATATTCTATCCATCCGAGCACCGCGAAGATGTGCTATGACATGAGGCAGCATTACTGGTGGAGCAGTATGAGGAGAGATATTACAGACTATGTATCTCGTTGCCTTAATTATCGGTAGGTGAAGGCCGAGCATTTGAGACCTGGTGGTGAGCTTTAGAGATTAACCATTCTGGAGTGGAAGTGGGATCGCATCACCATGGACTTTGTGGCAGGTTTGCCGCGGACTTCTAGAGGTGTTGATAGCATTTGGGGCATTGTTGATCGACTGACCAAGTTAGAAGACTTCCTCCCTATAAAGTCTTCATTCAGCGCCAAGAGGTTAGCTCGTATTTATATTCGTGAAGTGGTTCATCTTCATGGTGTGCCAGTCTCTATTATATCAGATCGGGGTGCTCAGTTCACTTCTATCTTTTGGAGGACTTTTCAGGATGAGTTGGGTTCTCGTGTTGACCTTAGCATAACTTTCCACTCGCACTTCTATCTTCTGGAGGACTTTTTAGGATGAGTTGGGTTCTCGTGTTGACCTTAGCACAACTTTCCACTCGTAGATGATGGTCAGTTAGAGCGTACTAGCTAGGTCCTTAAGGACATCTTGCGGGATTGTGTATTAGAGTTTGATGGTCTGTGGGACCATTTGTTGCCTTTGGCGGAGTTTGCGTATAACAACAACAACCATTCTAACATCCAGATGGCCCCGTTTGAGGCCTTATATGGTAGGCGTTGTTGCTCTCCGGTTGGTTGGTTTGAGTCTACAAAGCGTAGACCGCGTGGTACAGACTTGATTCAGGAGGCTTTGGAGCAGGTGAGGGTAATTTAAGATAGACTTCTGACAGCTTTGAATAGACATAGGAGTTATGCTAATCGTAGGTGACGACCTTTGAGGTTTTCAGTTGGTGATAGAGTTTTCCTCCGTGTGTCACCCATGAAGGGTGTGATGAGATTTCGAAGGTGGGGTAAGCTTAGCCCAGGTATATTGGGCCTTTTAAGATCCTTTGGACAGTTGGAGAGGTTGCTTATGAGTTAGCTTTGCCCCCGATGTTTTCAGCTATCCACCCAGTCTTTCATGTTTCGATGTTGTGCTAGTATGTTCCTGATGAATCGCATGTGCTTCAGTATGATGCGATGGATTTGGATGATCGCTTGACCTTTATAGAGGAGCCAGTTGCCATTCTTTCTAGAGATGTGCAGCGGTTGTGCTCGAGAGCCATTCCTATGGCTATGGTCTGTTTGAGGCATAGCCCAGATGAGGAGGCAACCTGGGAGACCGAACATGATATGCGGGAGCAGTTTCCAGGCTTGTTTGAGCCTTCAGGTACTTCTTGACGCTTACTTTAATGGATGAAAGTCCATTTTAGTAGTGGATATTGTAATGACCTCCAGGTCATTTATGTGTTTATGCCTCATGTTCGTCATTTAGAGCTTTCCTGTAGCGACCCCAAGTTGATTATGACTTACTGGAACTGATAGTTCAGTCACCTGGTTGTTCGTTTGGTTTTAATGTGAGTTTTAGTGATTTGGGAGATTTTAAACAATGAATGGTCATTTTTGAACAGAAGTTCAGGAAGATGACCAATTCCATCAGCTCTAGAAGGGTCATTTTAGGATAATAGCATAGTTGGCATGGCTCCCGACATTTTCAGTGCGAGTCTGCGCGATTAGGCGTTTTAACTTTCAAGATGAAGCCTAAGTTTAACTTCAGTCAACATTCAAGTTAAACGAGCTCGGATGAGTCTGTCAGCGCGGTTAGCTCCAGAATGTCGAATTTGGTCTAGAACGACCCTTCGTTTAAGTCTCGAGGCTTTTGGGCTAATTTCGAGGCCCTTTGTGGAATTTGGCTTAAAGCAGAAATTGGGTGTGGGACCCACTTTAAAACTAAACAACCACGGATAGGAATTTCAATTGTTCCGGTGAGTTCAAAATGTCGTTTCCAATTGGGGATCATATTATTTTTGCGCGCACGGGGTTCCGAATGAATCCCAAACACCCCGTCGGAGAATTCAGAGTTGAGCAAATCAGCTGAAGCGCTGATATTTGGTGCAGGCTTTTAGCGACAAGTCATAAGAATTTTAGCGACAGTATTTTTAGTTTTTAGCGACTAGCTCCGAATATTTATACCCAGAAACTTCAGCTTTCACCCTCAATTTTCAAGAGACGATTTCTCCCTCATCCGAGCTTGGAATTTGGTGATTCAAAGTCCCACGTACTCGTTTTTGTTGGGGCTACGTGGTGGAGTGATTGGATTGTGTCGGTGGCACTCCGTTTGAGTTAATTTTGGTACAAAGGCTGCTTCCTTTTCCTCTTATTTTTTGTTTTTGTGGTGTGTTGTTGTTTCTGCTGTTTTGGGCTGTGAATTTTGTCCTATTTTGGGACACAAGTTCAAGGCATAGATTAGGAACTTTTGACGGAGTTAATTTTGGAAATTCCATCACGGGTCCCACGATTCCCTTTTGACTCTAAAAATTGTTCCATCTCAATTTTGTGTGTTTTTGTATCTAAACGATTGTATTAACGTTCTGATCCTATTTTTGATAGTGTGGCAGCGTTCAAAGGCCGTTTGGAAAGGAAAAGCTCCATCCTTGTAAGTTAAACCGCACGCGATCGGCCTACAGGTAGGCTACAACTTCCTTTCTAGTTAGATAGAGCAGGAATGTGTAAATTCATGATGATTAGCGCGAATTGGGGCAGGTACCTAGTTATTTCTACTTTTCTTCTTAGAAACCATGATTTAGGGTTGATTACCACTGTTTCAAGGGCAATACCATGCTGGAAGAGGGTTGTATGTGTGTTGTAGCATGCTCTGTGATTTACTTGGTTGACTACTTGTTTTTGGAGCATGTTTTGGCCTTAGTCTAGGATAGACTAGTGTTGCCTTTGACCCATGCACCTTGTGACTGTGGTATGTCTCCGACGTCGTTTCGGATGGACTAAGGCCTTGTATATTGGAATAGAAAACTTGGGTCTAATCGAATAAGCCTTAGTTTAGGCGTTTGGGCAGCTTGTTGTCCCTTTCTATCTCCTCACCCAATTGCTACGGCTCCGATGCATTACCGATGATTACGTGCTTTCTCGGGATTAGAATTCTCCCGGCTTGGAACCTTGTATGATATCATTGAGGGTGGACGTCGATCCACGGTGGCTTGGAGCCTAGTTGAGATCCTCTTCGGAGTTGATACGCCCCCGGACAATCTTGCTAGCTGGGTGGCTGACGCACCTGGAGTGAGCTGGGCGGCTGGGATATCTGAGATCCTCTATGGAGTTGATACACCCTCGAGGCACTCTTGCTAGCTGGGCGGTTAACGCCCCTAGGAGTGGATTGTATGGCTGGGTGGCCTGGATTGATAGTCACTCTTTTGGTTCTTTGATTCGGATCTAGATTACTCTTTTGTCTTGTAGGCTTAGCTAGTTTGTGTGCCTGTCGGGCTTATAGGGGTCTGTTTGGGTTTTATTTAAACTTTTGCACGAGTGTACCTTATGGGCTTATGGGGGTCCAATTAGGTTTAGTTTAGTTGTACTTAGATTTACTTTCAATGCGCTTGTGTGCTTCTTTTCACATCCGCTTTGACCTATGTTCTTGTCTAGATTCTATATTTTTCAGATTGTTTTTACCTTTCTTGCTCGGTTGGCCTATGATTCTTATTGAGTACCTTTGTTTTGGTACTTATGATACACTCTGCATCTTTTCATGATGCAGGTCGTAGTACCAGCTACCAGCGGTGATCATTCGTATTGTCTTTTGCAGCTTGTGGATATCAGAGACAAGGGTGAGCACTTGGCGTCCTCGACCAACCCGTCTCCTTCTATACTTGTGTTAGCTTATATTTTGCCTTTGAGACGGCTTGTTGTGGTCCACTTTTGGGACTTGTATTTATCTCGTTAGACAACTCTGATCTCGTGACTTCCAGGTTCTGGTAGAGTTCCTTTGTATATAATTTTTGGTTTGCTTCCCATTTTTGTCTTTGCTTATTGTTAGCATTACTTTCTGTTTAGTTCTACCCTGGTATTCACAACTTCTTATTCTGGGTATGGGTCGGCTTACCTACTAGTGGGTATTAGTAGGTGCCATCATGACTCAGGAAATCGGGTCATGACAATATATACTCTAACTTGCAGGGGATTTATGGTTTCCCTAAGAGCTTCCATAAATTTGATCTCTCTTCCTTAGACATACCTCTTCATAATCAATAGGTCATTCAAGCTATTTTCTCCTTTAAACCATACAAAGCACCAGGTCCTGATGGTTTTCACCTAATCTTCTATCAAAGACATTGGGACATGGTCAGAAATTCAGTGCTAAAGCACTATCATGACATTTTTGAATGCTAAAATATTCCTCCCCCCCTAAATGACACTCTTATGTATTATTCCTAAGTTCAAAAATGCCAATCTATTAAAAATATTTCAACCTATAGGGCTATGTAATACTATCTATAAAGTCATCACGAAAATTATTGCTAACTGCATTAAATCCTTCTTAGATAAGCTAATTGGTCCTCAGCAAACAAGCTTTCTTAAAGTGAGACGGGCCAATGACAACGCCATCCTTATACAAGAAATTTTTCGAAACTTGCACCAAAGTAAAAGCACTAAAGGAAGTCTCATTCTCAAAATCGATCTTGAAAAAGCATTCGATCTCCTTGAATGGTCTTTTGTTTGTCGGGTGCTTTTGTTTTTTAAACTTTTGCCAAAAATCATCAACCTCATTATAAGTTGCATCACTACTAGCATGATCGCTGTCCTTGTGAATGGTACAAAAATAGACTTGTTTTCTCCATCTCAGGGTATTCGTCAAGGTGATCCTATGTCTCCGTACATCTTCATTCTTTGTATGGAATTATTGTCAACATATATAAATTATCAAGTTGATATTCTTAACTGGGACCCCATAAAACTTTCAAAAAATGGTCTTGCTTTCTCCCATCTCTTCTTTGCTGATGATTTAACTTTGATTGCTCAAGCCAACCTCAAAACTATCTAAACCATTCATCGAGTGCTATCCTCCTTCTCTACCCTTTCGAGAGAAAATATCAACTCCTCCAAATCAAAGGGGCTCTACTCTCAAGCTTGTACTGTTGCCACTCACAACCTTATCCACCAATTGCTTAATATTACTCATGTTGAGGGCTTTGGGAAATACTTAAGTTTCCCTATTCTCAGCAAAAATAAAAAAACCCTCCATTTTTCTCCACATACTGGATAACATGAAGGCTAAGCTCTCCAACTGGAAGATAAATTTCCTCAGCCAAGTCAGTCATTTGACACTCATCAATACAACCCTTGACGCTATTCCAGCTTATACAATGCAATAATTTATTCTTCTTAAGAAAATCTGTAATGATATCGATAGGATCCAATGGGATTTTTTTTTGGCGCTCTAACATTCAAAAGAGGAAGTTATACTACGTTAACTGGGACATGGTAACCTTGCCCAAACATAAAGGTGGACTCGGTCTTTCCAAAGCCCATGATGAAAACCTCTCCATTATAGCCAGCCTCTCGTGGAGACTACTCAATAACCCAAACTCCATGTGGGCACGTACCATTATCAATGAATATGGTACTAGGACCTGAACTTCCTCCACCTTCTTCACCTGGAAAAATATCTTAAAGGGACGGAAATTATGTGCACAAGGGCTAGCTTGGTCAGTCAGGACAAACCATCGACCTTTGGCAGCACAGTTGGATCCCAAATACACCTACCCTCCGAACTCTTATCCAAGGGCCCCTAAAAAGCAATGAGTATAGCCTTAAGTTGTCTGGTCTTTGGAATGGCGATAGGTGGAATTGGGAAAGCCTTTTCGTGATCATCCCCAATGACATTGTCAATAAAGCCAACACTGTTAGGTTACAAGAATATGTCTACAACATACCGTACTGGTCTCTCCAATCCAACGGCTTGTTCTCTACCAAATCAGCATGACATCTTCTTGAATCCAAATATATATCGATATACACCTTCCAATGGATTAGGTCTCTCAATACGCTTAGTAAAATTAAGTTTTTTCTCTGGCTTTTCTCACATAGCAGATTACCTAAAAACATGTACCTTCACCACATAGGGATGAGTACTGATCCCTTATGTCCCCTCTGTCACAATGCTCTAGAAACAATTGAATATATCTTCCTAGACTGTCATATGGTCAGAAAATTTTAGCTCGACATAGGGTTAAATATGCACTTTATCATAAACACCCCTACCCACTGGCTTCAGAATATCCATGATCTTGATGTTCCCATAAGCGACACGAACTTGCATTGGAAGGACTTCTATCCCTTAGCGTTATGGCATATCTGGTTGCATCGAAACTAGCAGGCTTTTCGTCCGAGTACAACTCCTCAACACCACATCTCCCTTCCCCAAATTCTTATGCGAGCCGACGAATTCCAATTCATGACTGACTCGTCTTTGACAATCCCCACCAAATAAGACATTTCAATTCATTGGCTTCCCCCAGCAACTAATGTCTATAAATTAAATATCGATGGTGCTTTCCTTCTAGGTAATCATAAAGGTAGCATTGGTGGTGTTTTTAGAGACTCGTACGGAAATTGGGTTCTTGGCTATAGAAAAAATATTTATGCTTATAGCCATGTGATGGCAGAACTACATGCCCTCCATACTGTACTGTAACTTGCCCTTGAACAACATATAACTCAAATTGAAGTGGAAATGGACTCCACTGAGGTAATTGAACTCTTTCATTATGCACATCCTATTTACCAGTCTACTATTGAATCTTGCAGATCTCTATTGAGGAGGTTGGGGAATCCAGTGATACACCATAACTTCCGACAAGGAAATAGGCTAGCTGTAACACCTCGAATTTGAAAAGAAGGAAAATTTTAGATTTTTCAGAACTGGTGTCAGTACTGACGGAAACCATCTACGGATCATAGGTTGACTTACGGGCCGTAGGTGGGAACCATAGAGGTGAAATAATTTCCAGTGGAAAGTTTTAGAATTCTTTTTACAGCTCAACAGGACGGCTCGTCATTTCTTCTACGGGTCGTACATAGGTCTCGTAGGTCACTCTCAGACTTAATGAAAATTTGAGGGACAAAGTTGGGATCCACGATTGGTATGTACGCGTAAGTGGACCAACGGACCGTACATGGTACCCGTCGTTGGAAGTCCAAATTGAATAGTTTCTGAATCTTTCTACGGTGGAACAGGATGGTCGGTAGTTGGACCTATGGACAGTAGGTCCAATTGTAGATGGGGTCCGGCAGTTATTTTTAAGAGGGACTTTTGGGTCTTTTCCTAATTATTCTAACCCAATACTATGTCATTTTACCTTCTATCATAGACCCTATATTAACGTTTTAACCCCCAAATTTACCCAATTGAAGTTGAATTCTCAAAGTTAATCAAGTTCATCCTCTTAAATATTTCTCTCTCTAAGGAAGAAGAAGAAGAGCTAGGGTTCCATTCAAGTCTCCAAATTCTCTATTGAATGTGCGATTTTGACATCAAGGTATGATGACTTTCACCTATAGAGTCCTTTCCTCCATAGGGTTCCTAAATTCTTCAATTTTACAAGTTAGAATTCTCCAATTGAAATTAGGGTTTTCTTCTATCTTATGGGTTCTTTCAAATTATGATCTAATTGATTGATTTATGTCTTTTTATGCATTAATTGAGTTAATTGCATGTTTTAAAGTTGAATCCCCATGAACCAATGTGAAATCCATGATTTCTATACTTTGATCTTATGACGAGGTTTTGAACTATGAAAGATGAAATTTATGAAAATATGCATGTTATTTATGAAATTGAGATGAATGATTTAAGGTATCTTTGAGAGTGAAGCATCAATGTTGTTGTTGTTGTTGTGTTGTGAAAGGATTTTCTCACATGAAGGATTCATAATTATTGAAAGGTTTTATCAACTAAACTTTGAATCAAAATTAAGGAGCTATTCTAATAAATTTAGCTTTGATTGGCTATTTGATGTGCCCCTCCATGAATGATAAGATAAGTGGCGAGTACCCATGTCTCATAATGATAATGTAAGTTAAGATTATGACTATTCCGTGGGACTTATGCTTAGCACCGAGTGGACATGTGGCGATTACCCATGTCCCATAAACTAAGTGCCACCATAGAGTGATTGTCTTAGATACACATTAGCTAGTGGATCCACTTAAGCTAGAAGTTTATGGTTCTTACCTTGGCAAGTAAGGTCACCTCTTTTCAGTGTGGGGTATACACCGGATTTCATATTATAGCTCACATGGTCTATGTCAGTTAAGGCTAATCTCCCACAAAATGAACTAAGGTTATTTCCTAAAAGGTATTTCAAGTATGTTTTGTCTAAGATGATTTACTTGCATTGACCATGGTTTTGGCTCATGTTCTATCATGTTATTTTATGATTTAGCTTAGTCATTGCATCTTATGTATAGTCCCTTTTTTGCATGATTTTATAACTCCTATGCATAACTATTATACTTGGTACATTCCATGTACTAACACATACTCTTGCCTACATTGTTTCACTAATGTAGGGCGTGACGACTCTTCTCCCTCCATTCGTGGCTAGTTCGTGGCACTTGTGATTAAGAAGGCTTGGTGAGTCCTCATACTTCGAGGACGAAGTCACTTTTATAGCTTTACGCCCTTTTCATTTCGAACTTTGTATGTGATGTATGGGTTATGTCCCAATCACCTCCTTTATCATGTATTAGATGGCTTGAGACTTATGTTAGACTTTCGCTACTTTTTGTCAAAATCCTTATGATATAAAATTGTCTATTGAACTCTCTAAATTCTATTATCTTGTATGATGTATGCTAAGTGGCTTGTGTGGGGCCTCTCGGGGTCCTTTACGCCATGTCGCGTCTAGGGGATACTTTAGGTCGTGACACTAGCAGACTTTTTGGCAAAGGAAGCTGGAAGCTTATTAGAAATAAATAATGATGCTCATATCCTGATAGCAGCTCCAGCAGGTGCCAGACCTATTTTGCAAACAGACAAAGATGGAGAGCAACTACTAAAAGAATATCAATATCTACTCGCACCAACATAGTAATACTTGGAAATCAGAATATTATCTCTCACGATGTAACTAGTAGTGATGCTAATACTATGGCTATCATGATATATATATATATATATCCCTGTTTCACCCAAAAAAATTATACTAATAACAATAACAATAACTATAACAATACAAGTAGTAGTAGTAGAAAATAAATTCCGGACGATCGGAGCGGAAAGCCTCTCCAAACAATTGGAGACGGAGAAAGCAATTCCTACGGGCCTGAAACTGTGATGAATGAAGTAAGAATTTTGGGCTAGGGCCTAAGAATTTACATCTAGGTGCTTGTCTAGTTCTCGGTGAGAATAAGAATAAGAATAACGACAACAATAACAACAACAACAACAACAACAACAATAATAATAATAAGAAGAAGAAGAAGAAGAAGAAGAACAATAATATCAATAATAATAACAATAATAACAACAACAACAATAATAATGATAATAATAATAACAATAATAATGATAATAATAACAATAATAATAACGATAATAATAACAACGATAATAATGAGAATGATAATGATAATGATGATGATGATGATAATGATAATGATGATGATGATGATGATAATGATAATGATAATGATGATAAATAATAATAATAATAATAATAATAATAATAATAATAATAATAATAATAATAATAATAATATTAATAATAATAACAATAACAATAACAATAATAACAATAACAACAACAATAACAGTAATAACAATAACAACAACAATAACAATAACAATAACAATAACAATAACCATAACAATAACAATAACAATAACAATAAAAACAACAACAACAATAACAATAACAATAACAAGAACAATAACAATAACAATAACAATAATAATAACAACAATAATAATAACAGTAATAATAAGAATAACAATAATAGTAATAATAATATTAATAATAATAATAATAATAGTAATAATAATGATAATAATAATAATAATAATAAAAGTAATAGTAATAATAATAATTAGTAATAATAATAATAACAACAATAGTAATAATAATAATAATAGTAATTGTTATAAATATAGTCAATGTCTATCTTTTAGAGAATTTTTAGGAACCCTAACTTTGGGACCAAGTCAGTTTTCCCCTATAAATAGAGGGGTCCTCTTCAATGTAAAATCATCCCTCAAGAGAAATAATAAGTCTTCTCTCTTCTCCCTACTTTTTTCTTCTTCTTCTTCTTCTTCTTTCATAGTTTCATAACACGTTATCAGCACGAGACTCTACCATCTCAAAGAGTGAAGGTTAAGTTTGAAGAATTAATAAGGTATTATTTATTCTTTTGTTTTTAATTTTAATGACCAATCTTACAAAACTAGAGTTCGTTGGCCTTCATAGTTCGTGCAAGAACTACCTTTCATGGATCTTGGATGATGAAATACACCTTGATGCAATGGAGACACCATAAAAGATGAAAACAAAGCATCAAAGCAGAACTGTGCACGGGCTATGATATTTTTGCGTCATCATCTTGACGAGATTCTAAAAATCGAATATCTCACAGTTAAGGATCCACTTGTTTTGTGGTGTAGCCTAAAAGAAAGATATGACCACTTGAAGATGGTCATACATCCAAAGGCACGATATGATTGGATGAATCTAAGGCTACACGACTTTAATTCTTTACATGAGTATAATTCTGCCATGTTCAGAATCACTTCTCAGTTGAAACTATGTGGAGAAACGGTTTGTGAGATTGATATGATGGAAAAGACGTTCTCCACTTTTCATGCCTAAAATGTTCTCCAACAGAAACAATGTCGAGAGAATGGTTTCACAAATTATTCTGAACTAATTTCTCATCTTCTCGTGGCTGAGAAAAATAATGATCTATTAATGAAAAATCATAAGAATCAGCCTAATGGATTTGAACCACTTCCTGAAGTGAATGAGGCATACGCCCACCATGCTAGGCATGGAAAAGGTCGCGGCCCTAGTCATGGTCGTGGACGTGGACGTGGTCGTGATTATGGTCAAGAACGAAATTCTTTTCCTTGTGTTAATCATTCATCAAATAAAATTCACCATCAAAAGGAAAAAAGAAAGGATGAGAAGCGTGAAGAACCCAGGGTAGGTTGTTTTCGATGTGGTGGAAGAGCTCATTATGGATATGATTGTTGTACTTCAAAACACTTGGTTGAGTTTTATCAAGAATCGCTAAAGAAGAAAGAGAAAAATCCTGAAGTGAATTTTGTCTCTGAAAATCAAGTTGACATCACACATTTGGATGTAGCAGATTCGTCACGACCCAAAATCACAAGTCGTGATGGCACCTATATTCCCAACCGATAGGTAAGCAAACTCAATACCTTAACCAATTTAATTAAATAATAAAGTGGAAAGATAACTAACAATAAATATAAAAAACACTAAGTCTTTTAACATGAAATGCGGAAGAGTTAAAATACCACCCAAGATTTTGGTGTCATAAGTACAAGAGCTTCTAAAATACTATGCAAGTCTGAAACTAAAATTACACGTCTAAACATAAGAAATATCCAGTCTGAATATGAAAACAATAGAATAATTTATAAGATAGAGGGAGATGTGGGCTGCGGAACAGCCAAGCAGCTCACCACAAATCCAAGATAAACCAAGCTCGGACTCAAAAAGCTCCACGAGATGCGCGCATATTCGGAATTAGATCTGCACCACAAAAAGGTGCAACAAGTGTAGTATTAGTACGAAACCATGTGTACCCAGCATATCTCATAGACCGACAACGAAGAAGTAGTGATAGGAGTTCATATAAAAAAAATCATCTTTTTACTTTTACAAGGCTACATTATACTGATCAAACAAGTTTAATCAAATAGGGATAATTAAATATCACATAATGTCCAATCACCAATAAGACACATAATCAACAAAAATGAGGATGCAATGCAATGCGACATCATGAAATGATATACCTCAGATGCCAAGTACTCTCTCAATCGTATATATATGATGCTTCTCAGAAATACATCGAGAGTTCATGATCACTAGGGGACTCGCGAGGTCCATATACCGACACAGACGATCTCCACGTGTCTGTGTGGATGATCTCAACGCACTATCATAAAATCAAATAATTTCTGCACGGATGATCTCCATGTGCCCAAATTATAATCATAATATCTCACAATCCCCAGCACGGATAATCTCCACGCGCCCAACTTACACTCAATCTCTTGTCAATGCATGTGCACAATATGATTTCAATAAAAGAGGATAATGATGCATCTCAATTAATCAAATATCGGTATGATATATAATCACCTCAACTATCACAAATATACGGGTTCAATAAAGAAACACAATCACACAGAAAAAATCAAGTCAATAATACATAAGCTAATGCCCATATGCTTTGGCATTCTTGGATTACAATCCGCATTCTATATTAATAAACTTTCCCTTTATCACACCGATACTCATACCAATGCCCGTCACACCATTGGTACGAGACCCCCATCTTTCGCCCTTACCCATTGTCTGTTCCATTTTTAATCTTTAATTAGAAAAATATCCTTCAACGAAGTCTGAAACTCTTAACGTACCTTGAATGCCGATCACGTGTCATAAATCTTCAAGATTTTGCCTTTCCTTTTCGTAAAGCTTCAGAATGTTCCCATTCTACCAAATATGTAATATATGTAACCAAGTGAGTCCATAGACACCCATATTACTACAGGCCTAGCCTAGATCCAAAACTCACTCTACTCTATAATTAAATTCATAAATCTTGGTGCCAACTAAATATGTCAAGTCTCATATTCCTAAATTTTAAGCCTATGATTAAGTCTCAATTTACAAAAGTATCATAAATCTAATGTTATTCATATAATACAATATAACCAAGATTTGATTACCTAAGCCCATATATTAAAACTTCAACGACAAAGTAATACCTATAAGAAAAACTCCAAAATTTTAAACCACTAGTTACATAACATGTACCCTAACCACGAGAAAAACAATAATAATAAACAAGCGAAATACACATAATCCTATTATGTGGGAATCCTTATTTAGCCATTGATTAGCCCATCACCCACCCATTTTATCCTAATCAATATTTTTTTTTTTTTGAAGTATGTAAGCCTTAAATTTCACATACCCATGCAGTATTACATTTCCATTTCAAGGGATCACTATAAAATTTATGCCTTAAATCCTATCAAGAGATAAGGTTCATTAACTGAGTCAATGTTTAGATAATTTGAGTTCGCAGGTTTGTATTCAAACAACTCAAAAACCGGCTGAAAACAACCTTGTCAAATTGCAATTTAAGTCAAAGTGTGATTTAGTTTTCACATGGAAACTTCACCATTAAACACCCTAATACAACCATAAAATTCTTATTCACCTTATTGTAGTCATTAAATACATATTATACAATTAGTTAGAAAAGGAATTGCCAATTGCTACAACATCAAACTTGGAATGTTACCAGGTAAGTTTCTCACTATCCCTTTTCTTTTCTAAATAAAATAATTAGGTATTAAAAGTGGAAAATTCCCACTAACTTAATTTAATTATATGGGCCAAGTGGTGAAGAGTATTAAATAAATTATGAACTTGGCCCATTAACTATCAATTATATTATTTATTTAATAAATAAACATTAACTAAATAATCATTGTTACCGAATAGTTTAAAATTTCCATTTAAATTTTACGGGAAGAGTCAAAATAGTCCTAGTGCTCAGAACGACCTAGCGGGTCGTTACATCATCTACCACTTAAACAAACGTTCATCCTCGGATGGTAAAAGAATAGAACACACCTAAACGCTCAAAAAGCTGAGGATATCTAATCCTCATGTCTAACTCGGTCTCCCATGTAGCCTCCTCCACCGGACGATGCTTCCATTGAACCTTTACTGAAGCAATCTCCTTCGACCTCAACTTTCAAATTTTCCTATCCAAAATGGTAACCGGCTCCTCCTCAAAAGTCAGATTCTGATCAAGTAACACTGAATCCCATTGAATCACATGAGCACCACCCTGATGATACTTCTTCTGCATCGAAATATGAAATACAGGGTGAACACCTGACAAACCAGGTGGCAAAGCCAACTCATATGCGACCTCACCAATACGCTCAACAATTTTGAAAGGACTAATATACCTTGGGCTCAACTTGTCCTTCTTTCTAAATCTCATCATACCCTTCATGGGCGAAACCTTCAATAGAACCCTCTCTCCAACCATGAACTCCAAATCACGAACCATACGATATGCATAACTCTTTTGCCTACTCTAAGCCATGAGAAGTCTATCTTGAATCAACTTGACCTTATCCAAGGACTCTCTCAACAAATCTGTACCCCATGGTCTAACCTCAAATGCATCAAACCATCCAATTGGAGATCGACATCTCCTACCATATAAAGCCTCAAATGGTGCCATCTCAATGCTTGAATGGTAACTATTATTGTAAGCAAACTCTGCTAAAGGTAAAAATTGATCCCAGTGACCACCAAAGTAAAACACACACGCTCGCAACATGTCCTCAAGAACGTGAATAGTCCGTTCAGACTGACCATCAGTCGAAGGGTGAAAGGATGTCCTATGATCCACCCGAGAGCCCAACTTCTTCTGCATAGACTGCTAGCAATGAGATGTAAATTGTGTGCCACGATCTGAAATAATAGAAATGGGCACCCCATGTAAGCGAACTATCTCTCGAAAGTAGATCTTTGCTAGCTTCTCTGAATTATAGGTAGTTTGAACTGGTATGAAGTGTGCAGATTTAGTCAACCGGTCCATGATGACCCATAGAGCATCAAACTTACCCAAGGTATGTGGCAACCCTACCATAAAGTCCATATCAATACGCTCCCACTTCCACTCAAGTATGGACATCCTCTGAGTCACACCTCCAGGCTTTTGGTATTCATACTTTACTTGCTGACAATTCAAACACCGAGATACAAAGTCCACTATGTCCCTCTTCATACGACACCACCAATAAAACTACTTCAAATCATGATACATCTTAGTGGCCCCCACATGAATAGAGTACTCGAACTATGGGCCTCCTCCATGATCAGTCTAGTAAAATCACCTTTCCGAGGAACACAAATACGACCTTTTATCCTCAAAACTCCCCCACTATCAAGAATTGCATACCTGGCTTCTCCCTTTGACACCTTGTCTCGAATCTTACATAAATCACCATCATCAAACTGTTGAGTCCGAATATACTCCAACAAGGATGACCTAGCCTCCACGTAAGCCAACACCCTACCAGATTCTAAAATATCCAGCCTCACAAAGCTATTTGCCAAGGACTGGACGTCCCAAGCTAAATGACGCTCTCAAACCTGTAAGAAGGCAAGACTACCCATACTTATTGTGTTTTGACTCAAGGCATCGGCTACCACATTTGCCTTGCTCGGATGATAAAGAATAGTCATGTCATAGTCCTTGAGAAACTCAAACCATCTCCGCTGCCTCAAATTTAGATCCCTCTGATTGAATATATACTAGAGGCTATGATGATCCGTGAACATCTCACAGTGCATACCATAAAGGTAATGCCTCCAAATCTTTAATGCAGATACTACAACCACCAACTCCAAGTCATGAGTAGGATAGTTCTTCTCGTGAACCTTCAACTGCCTCGAAGCATAATCTATCACCTTCCCCTTCTGCATCGATATGCAACCAAGAACAATTCGGGAAGCATCACAATATACAATAAAACCCTCTCCCTCCACGGGTAGAGTCAAAATCAGAGTAGTAGTCAATAAAGTCTTGAGCTTTTGAAAACTCACCTCACACTCATCAGACAACTAGAAAGTCACTTCCTTCTGGGTCAATCTAGTTAATGGGGATGCAATGGATGAAAACCCCTTTACAAATCGTCGATAATAACCTACAAGGCTTAAGAAACTCTGAATCTCAGTACCTAAAGCAGGTCTAAACCAGTCTCGAACTGCCTCAATCTTCTTAGGATCCACCATAATACCTTCTTTGGACACTACATGTCCCAAGAATGCTGCCGAACGAAGCCAAAACTCATACTTTGAAAACTTTGCGTAGAGCTTCTTCTCCTTCAGAATTCCAAGCACAATTCTCAAATGTTGCTCGTGTTCCTCCTTACTTCGGGAGTATATCAATATACCATCTATGAAGACAATAACAAAGGAATCCAAGTACAGTCTAAACACTTTGTTCATTAAGTCCATAAAAGCTGATGGGGCATTAGTCAATCCAAAAGGCATCACCAAAAACTCATAATGGCCATAACGTGTCCGAAAAGCTATCTTAGGGAAATCCTCCGCCATAACCTTCAACTGATGATAACCGAATCTCAAGTCAATCTTGGAGAAAACTGAAGTACCCTGAAGCTGATCAAATAAATCATCAATATGAGGTATCAGGTACTTATTTCTAATGGTAACCTTGTTCAACTATCGTTAGTCAATACACATATGCATAAATCCATCTTTTTTCTTCACAAATAACATCGAAGCACCCCAAGGAGATACACTCGGTCTTATAAACCCCTTGTTCAACAAATCTTGCAACTGCTCCTTCAACTCCTTCAATTCAGACGGTGCCATATGATAAGGAGGAATAGAAATAGGCTGAGTGCCTGGTTCTAAGTCAATACTAAAATCAATATCACGATAAGGTGGAAGGCTTGTTAGGTTCATTGGAAAGAGTTCTAAAAACTCACTCACCACTGGAATAGTCTCTAGCATAGTAGTCTCCGCACTAGTATCTCGAATATGTGCCATATAAGTAAAACATCCTCTCTCCACCAAATGACGAGCCTTAAGGAATGATATCACCCTTTTCGGAGAGTGACTAAGAGAACCTCTCCATTCTACTATAGGAATCCTAGGCATAGCTAATGTAATTGTCTTGGCATGACAATTCAAAATAGCATGATAAGGAGATCACCAATCCCTACCAAGAATCACATTGAAATCTACCATATCTAAGACCTTTAAATCTGCACGAGTGTCATATCCCATCAAGGTAACTATACATAGTCGATACACTCGATCTACCACTATTGAATCCCCAATAGGAGTAAATACATGTACCGACAAATCGAGAGACTCACATAATATATCAAGACTCGAAGCACAATATGTGGACACATAAAAATTAGTAGAGCCTGGATCAAATAATACCATAGCTGATTGATGACAAATCAAAATAATACCTGTGATAACAGCATCTGAAGCCTCTGCCTCTGGCCTACCCGGAAAAGCATAACAATGAGCATGACCACCCTCTGACTGTAAACCTCTATGGCCACCACCTCGGCCAGAATGAGAACCACCTCTACCTGAATGAGAACCCCCTTTGTCACTCTGTACACTTCCCCTAGTCAAAGGTTGTGCACCATTGAAAGCTGAAGCCTGAGAACCCTGATGTGAGCCACCATGTCTGGTCCTAGGGCAATCTCTCACAAAGTGTCCCATATCGCCACACTCAAAATAGCCCCTAGGAGACGTAGGATGATGAGAGGAACCCGAATGACCAGTATGCCCTCCCTGACCTACAGGTCTGGAAGATGAACCTTGTGAAGTGTGCACCGAACTCGAAGAACTATGCCCAGCATAATCAACCTTACCCGCAATGGAACTGAGGGCAGAAAACCAAACCCCAACTAAACGAAAGCATATTTAACAGAAACACAGAAGCAGAGCGGAAGCAAGCCAAAACTATATAAAATGAAAGATCCCTCCTAGAATCGAGAAGTCCCATGTACAGAGCTACTATAAAATGAGTACAAGTCTCAAAAGTGGACCACAGAAACAAGACTGTTTCAAAAAGCAAAAGACAAATCGATATATATACAGAAGGATATGGGTAACCCCCAAACGTTGTGTGCTCACCCTCGTCTCTGAATATGACTGCAGCAGGCTCAAAATCAAAGCCGGTACCTGGTGCTCGGATGTGCGTCACGAAAATAGATACAGAGTGTAGCATAAGTACCAAACAACACGTACGCAGTAGAGATCATAGACCGACTAAGCAAGAAAGGTAAAAACAAACAGAAAAGATAGAATCTAAACAAGAACAGAGGTCAAGTGGATAAGAAAGAAGCACATGAGCGCACCGAGAATAAATCTAAGTATAGCTAAACTCAACTTAACTGGAGCCCATAAGTCCATAAGGTACACTCGTGCACAAGTTAAATAAAAATCCAAATGGACCCCCATAAGCCCGACATGTACACTAAAAGGCTAAGTCTACAAAACCGAAGGGAAAACTAGATCCGAATCGAATAACCAATCAACTCCTAGCCCAGCTAGCAAGAGTGACACCAACCCAGTAGAAGAACTAAAATATCTAAGTCACGCAGCGAACCAACAACTCCCAGGGGCGTCACCCAGCTAGCAAGAGTGCCCGGGGGCGTGTCAACTCCGAAAAGGATCTCAAAGCACCCTAATTATCCAAGCCGTCCAGCTAGCCAGTCAATCCCAGGGGCATCGCCCAGCTAGCAAGAGGACCCGGGGACGTGTCAACTTTGAAAAGGATCTCAGTATCCAAACCATCGTGGATCGACGTCCATCCCAACAATATCACAACCGTAGAAACCCAAAAGCACCAAAACCCAAGAAAAACATACCACCTCCGGTAACACATCGGAGCCACAAAAATGGAGAGAGTAGATAGAAGAGCTAACAAGTAGTACAAAAGCCTAAGCTAAGGCTCATACTATCAGACCCAAGTCTTCTATTTCGGTCTACAAGGACCTAGTCCAACCGAAACGACGTTGGAAACATACCACAGTCAAAAGGTGCATGGGTCTATGGCAACACTAGTCTATCCTAGACAAAGGCCAAAACATGCTCCAAACACAAGGAATCAACCGAACACAACAATATCATGCCACAACACATAAGCAGCCCCACTATCAGCATGGTACTACCCTCAAAACAGTGAAAATCAACCCTAAATCAGGGTTCTAAGAAGAAGAGAAGAAATGCTAGGTACCCTCCCCCAATTAACACTAATCAACATGAATTTACACATCCAAGCTTAATCTAAAAAGAAAGGAAGTCGTAACCTACCAGAAGTCCAATCGCACACGCTCCAAATCACTCTGTTAGAGCTATTCCCTTCCGAACGTCCTCAGAAATCTACAACACTATCAAAAATAGAATCATAGCCTCAGTACGGTTGTTTAGACACAAAAATCATCAAAATTAGAGACGGACCAATTTAGGAGTAAAAATCAGAAAATGTGAGATGCGCTCTGGAAATTCTGGAATTGACTCCGTGAAGAGGTCCAAAATCCCACCCCGAACTTGTTTTCCAAAATGGAACACAATTTGGGGCTCGGAACACCCTAAGAGAACATCATGCAAAATTAATTTCACTAATTCAATTAGGAAACACAACAAGGCAGCAGCTACAAAGAGGATTTTACCGCTAATGAAGCCCCCCCTCCCCACACTCTCCATTCAATCACCCACGAAGCCACAACAATTACAAACCCGCCAGACTTCAAATCACTAAAATCTGAGCTAAACCGAGGGAAATAATCGAATTTGAAAGTTCAACCTCGAGTTGATCGCTTCTGGTCTTTAAATAAAAGACCAGGAGGATTCGCCCTCTGCGAACGTGGAGAAGTGACACCCAGACCTCCAAAAATGCGGAGAGAAAAATACTAGAACTTCGCGAACGCTGAGACTCTCCCGCAAATGTGTAATTCCCCGGATTCAAAAGGGTGGAAAATTTCTGATTTCTGGGTTTGGAGCTAGTAACTATGGAGGCCACCTACAGACCGTAGGCTGACTTACGACTTGTAGGTGGAAACCATGGGTGGCAGGTTAGTGATTTCAAAATGACAAGTCACAGAACCCCAACGACGGCCTGCCAGGACGGCCCGTCGTCCAGTGTACGAGTCATAGATGGATCCCGTCGTTGCAGGCTCCAAAGAGACTGCCTCTGAACCCAACGACAGTTGACCAGGACAGTCCATGGTTTGACCTACGGACCATAGGTCAACCTGTCAATGGGGTCTGACAGTTAAACTTTAAAGGGGTCTTTTGGTCTTTTCGCCTAATGACTTATTTATCAACCAAGGTCGGTTCCTAACACTATATAAGCCTTTTTAATCCTAAAATCTACCCTTCCAATCAATTTGCAAATTTCCCCAAACTCTTCTCCCTTAAATATTTCTCTCTCTAGAAGTTAGAAGAAGAAGAAGAGGGCAAGCTAGGGTTCAAGAAATCAAGTTTTTCTTCAACAATTGCTTAAGGAAATTGAGCACTAAGGTATGATAGTCTTCATCCATGGAGCCCTTTCCTCCATGGATTCCCTAAAATATCTAATTTTCAAGTTAGAAATTCCCAATTGAATTAAGGGTTTTCTTCCATGTTATGCGTTCTTTGTAATGTTGCTTCAATTGATTTTTAATGAACTTTGAAGCATAAATTGAGTTGAATTTCATGAATTTAGATGAATCCCCATGAACCCATGCCTTTTCCCCAATTTTTGAAATTATGAATGAATTGATGGGTTGAATTATGAAGACATGAATTTCATAAAGTCTATGTTAACCTATGTATGAATTATGATTTCTAAGCTAAGACTTTTCATGATGAGATTATGAATGACCTAATGATGGTTTTATGAAAGTAACCATGTTCAATCAAAAACTATGATTTCCCTATATTATGTGGGTTCCTTCAATTATGATCAAATTGCCTTGTTTATGATTTTTTAAGCATTAGTTTGCATTGAATTGCATGATTTAAGAGGAATTCTCATGAACCCATGTGAAATCTATGATTTGTAAGTTATGAGCATGACAAATTATGTAAAGATGAAGTTTATGAAATCATACATCTCTCTTATGAAGCTAATGATGAATTAAGGCTGCTATGAGATTGAAGTACCAAAGTTTATGATATGTTGATGTTGTTGTTGAGTTGTGAAAGAAATTCTCTTATATTACTTAACCCATGAATGTGAAAGGTTTTCTCACATGTATTGATTTATAACTTGTTGAAAGGCTTGCTCAACTAAGCTTGAATCGATGATTAAGGAGCTATTCTAATGAAGGGACAAGAGGCGATCACCCATGTTCCCTAATGTAGACAAGAGGCGATAACCCATGTCTACTTATGATAATTGAACTATGTCTAATCCATGGGAATTATGCTTAGCACCGAGCGGACAAGTGGAGATTACCCATGTCCCATAAACTATGTGCAACCATAGGATGATGGTCTATGATAGACACTAGTCAGTGGATCCACATAAGCTATATGTTAAGTAAAGGGTCCTACCTTGGCAAGTAGGATGGCCCTATCGGTGTGTGGTTAGACACCGGATTCCATGTTGTTAGCTCACATGGTCTTATATGTAGGTTAAGGCTACTCCCCACAATTAAGAACTATGGTGCTTTTAAGATGCTTCTCAAGTAAAGTAAAGATGTTTAGCTTGCTTTGACCATGGTTTATGACTTATGTTTCTAACCCCTTTCATGTTTTAGCTTGGTCATTGCATGTCATGAAAATGTCCCGTTTTAGCATGTTTTAAATGATTTTGTGCATTGCTATCATACTTGGTACTTGATTGTACTAACACATACTCTTGCCTACATTGACTTTTTAATGTAGGGCTATGTGATTCTCCATCTATTCGTGGCTAGAGCTTAGTAGAAGGATTATTGAAGACTTGGTGAGTCCTCATCCATTAGAGGACGTAGCCTTGTTGTTCTTTTATGTTCTTTCACTTTGACATTGTATTGGGTTACGTCCCAAACGTTATTTCTCATTCTTATGTTAGATTGGCTTTGAGACATTTGATGTAGGCTTTCGCTATTTTCTTAAAAACTTGGATATGAAATTGTATTTTGAACTCTTAAATCGTTATAATCTTGTATGTATGTATGCTAAGTGGCTTGTATGAGGCCTTTTGGGGTCTTGTACACCATGTCACGTCTAGCGTTACCTTGGGGCGTGACAAGCTTGGTATTTAGAGCACAAGATTTTAGAAAGATCCTAGGATGTCTCATAAGCCACGTCGAGTAGAGTCTTGTTCATGAGTGTGAAGCGCGCCACATTTATAAATGAGAGGCTATAAGATGTTTAGGAAACTCCACATCTTTCATTACTTCTAAGTCGTGCGATAGAGTGCAACTCTATATGTCTCTCTCCTAATCCCTATCCTATGTGTTTCAGGATATGGCTACCCAAAGAGCTCACGCTAGAAGAAATGCGGGAGAAAATGTGGAACAACAAGCTCCTCCTCAAGCTCCTCAAGTTCTGGCCGATCCTTTGGCCGAACAAGTGACTAATGCAAAGTTTAGGGCTGCTTTCCAAGTGTTAGCTCAAGCCAATTGAGAGGTTGTGGTTCCCGTGAACCCAAATGTTAGTACGGTGGCATCAAGGGTGAGGGACTTCACTAGAATGAACCCTCCGGAGTTTCATGGCTCTAAGGTTGAGGAAGATCCTCAAAAGTTCATCAATGAGGTGTACAGGGTGCTAATGATCATGGGTGTGACACGGATGAAAAGGCGGAGTTGGCCGCTTATCAACTTCAGGGTGTTGCTCAAGTTTGGTTAAACCAATGGAAGGAAGGGAGGGCGGTTAATGTGGGTCCTCTTGAGTAGGAGAAATTCAAGGTTGCTTTCCTTGATAGGTCCTTTTCCCTTGAGATGAGGGAGGCAAGGGTGCTTGAATTCATCAATCTTCGTCAAGGAAGCATGAGTGTGAAAGAGTATGCCTTGAAGTTCACACAATTGTCTCGATATGCTCCTTCTATGGTTGCCGATCCTGGGGCAAGAATGAGTAAGTTTATTTCGAGAGTGTCCAAAATGGTGGTCAAATAATGTCGTACCTCTATACTTGTCAATGACATGGATATTTCTCGTCTCATGGTGCATGCTCAACAAATAGAAGAGGAGAAACTTAAGGAAAGGTTTAGAGTGGCAAAGAGGGCTAAGATCAGTGACGGTAATTTCTCACATTCAAGATCCAATGGACATGGTCGTTCTAGATTTCGTCAAAAGTTCTCCGGTCAAGGTTCCTCTAATGCTCCTCCTAAGTCCAAAAAGGATAGGGTGTCCAACCCTAAGCCTCAAAGAGGGAATGGTGGTGGTTTTTCATCGACTACTTGTGCTAGGTGTGGGAAAACGCATGAGGGTAAATGTCTAGCAAGTTCTGATGCATGCTTTGGATGAGGCAAGATGGATCACAAGATAAGAGATTGTCCCTTAGTGGCTAAAAATGAAGGGGATAACCATCAACGAACTCAACCTCAAAATCCATCGGGTTCTAGTGAAAATCAAAAGCAAAACTAATTCTATGCACTTCAAGCTTGCCATGAGCAAGAGGGTTCTCCCGATGTGGTAACCGGTATGTTGAAAGTCTTTCACTTTGGTGTTTATGCTTTTCTTGATCCCGATGCTACTTTGTCTTTTGTGACGCCATATGTGGCTATGAGGTTTGATGTTCTTCCGTATGTGTTGTTAGATCCCTTTTGTGTCTCTACTCTCATTGGTGAATCTATTGTGGCTAAGAGAGTATAGAAATTGTCCCGTCTCCTTATCCCATAAAGTCACTCATGTTGATCTTGTAGAGCTTGATATGTTAGATTTTGATGTTATTCTTGGGATGGATTGGTTGCATTCTTGTTACGCTTATATTGATTGTAGGACCCGAATGGTCAAGTTCCAATTTCTAAATGAACCTATCCTAGAGTGGAAGGGGGGAAATTATACGTTTAGAGGTCAATTTGTTTCTTTTCATAAAGCTAGAAAGAACATTTCTAAGGGGTGCATATATCATCTGGTTAGGGTGAGGGATGTGGATTCTGAAACCCCTACTCTTGAGTCAGTTCCCATTGTAAGAGAGTTTCCAGAAGTGTTTCCCGATGATCTACCCGGTGTTCTTCCCGAAAGGGAAATAAACTTTGGTATTGACCTTATCCCCGATACGCAACCTATCTCTATTCCTCCTTACCGAATGGCTCCGACAGAACTTAAGGAGTTAAAGGAGCAACTGAAATATTTGTTGGATAAGGGTTTTATCTGACCAAGTATCCCTCAATGGGGTTCTCCAATTTTGTTTGTTAGAAAGAAAGATGGTTTTCTTCGTATGTGCATTGACTACTGCCAATTGAACAAAGTTACCATTAAGAATATGTATCCTCTTCCAAGAATATATGACTTGTTTGATCAACTTCAAGGGGCTAGTTACTTCTCTAAGATCGACCTTCGTTCGAGTTATCACCAATTGAGGGTGAAAGAAGATGATATTCCGAAAATAGCTTTCCGAACTAGATATGAACATTATGAATTCCTAGTGATGTCGTTTGGGTTGACAAATGCTCCGGCCGCGTTTATGGATTTGATGAATAGGGTGTTTAGACAATATCTTGATATGTTTGTGATTGTGTTCATTGATGATATCTTGATCTATTCAAGGAGTGAGGATGAGAATACTAATCATTTGAGGATTGTGTTGCAAGTCCTCAGGGACCAACAACTATTTGCAAAGTTTAGTAAATGTGAGTTTTTGCTAAGGTCTATGGATTTTCTTGGCCACATTGTCTCCGGTAAGGGTATTGAGGTAGATCCTAAGAAGACGAATGCGGTTAAGAATTGGCCTAGACCTCTATCACCCTCGGATATTCATAGTTTCTTGGGTTTAGCCGGCTATTATAGGTGATTCGTTGAAGGGTTTTCTTCGATTGCTTCTCCATTGACAGCTTTGACTCTAAAGAAGGTTAAGTTTGCATGGTCCGAAGCATGTGAGAAGAGTTTCCAAGAGTTGAAAGATAGACTTACTTCGGCTCCGGTGTTGACCTTACTGGAAGGGTCCAATGGGTTTGTGGTTTATTGTGATGCCTCGAGAATTGGGCTAGGATGTGTTCTTATGCAAAACGGGAAAGTCATCGCTTATGCTTCAAGGCAACTTACATGAAAAGAACTATCCTACCCATGACTTAGAACTAGCGGCGGTTGTGTTTGCTTTAAAGATATGGTGGCATTATTTGTATGGTGTGCATGTTGATGTCTTTACCGACCATAAGAGTTTGCAATATGTATTTAAGCAAAAAGATCTAAATCTTCGCCAAAGAAGGTGGCTTGAGTTGTTAAAGGACTATGACATGAGTGTCCTCTATCACCCCGATAAGGCTAATGTGGTGGCGGATGCTCTTAGTCGGTTGTCTATGGGTAGTGTTGATCATGTTGTGGATGATAAGAAAGATTGGTTCGTGATGTTCATAGTTTGGCCTGATTGGGAGTTCGGTTGATTGCTTCTAGTAAGAGTGGTGTTATGGTTCAAAATGGCTCGGAATCGTCCTTTGTATCTGATGTGAAGGCTAAGCAAGATCTCGATCCTAATTTTGTTGATTTGAAGGAAGCGGTGCTCAAAAAGTTTGTTGAGGCTTTCTCCCAAGGGGGAGATGTTGTGCTTCGATATAAAGGCCATTTATGTGTTCCCGATGTAGATGACCTAAGAAGACAAATTTTGTGTGAAGCCTATGGTTCTTGATATTCCATGCACTCGGGAGATACCAAAATGTACTGTGATTTGTGGGAGGTCTATTGGTGGAATGGGATAAAGAAGGTTATTGTGGAATTTTTTGCTAAGTGTCCTAATTGTCAACAAGTGAAAGTTGAGCATCAAAAACCAAGAGGTTTGTCCCAAGATATTAGTATTCCTACTTGGAAGTAGGAAGATTTGAATATGAACTTTATTGTTGGTTTGCCACGTACCCGACGACAATATGATTCGACATGGGTTATTGTCGATTGAATGAAAAAATTGGCCCATTTCATTCCCGTCAAAGTTTCTTATTCGGCGGAGGATTATGCTATGTTGTACTTGAGGGAAATGGTGAGGTTGCATGGATAGCCTTTATCCATTATCTCCGATTGTGGTGCTCAATTCACTTCTCAATTTTGGAAATCCTTCCAAAAGGGTCTTGGTACTCGCGTTAAGCTTAGTACGGCCTTTCATCCTCAAACCGATGGGCAAGCGGAGCGTACTATCCAAACTTTAAAAGATATGTTGAGAGCTTGTGTAATCGATTTCAAAGGTAATTGGGACGATCATTTGCCTTTGATTGAGTTTGCTTATAATAATAGCTACCATTCTAGTATTGGTATGGCTCCGTTTGAGGCTCTCTATGGTAGAGGTGTAGATCTCATATAGGTTGGTTCGAAGTTGGTGAAGTTGCTTTGATAGGTCCCGAGTTGGTACTTGAGGCTATGGAGAAAGTTCGGCTTATTAAAGAAAGGTTGAAAACAGCTCAAAGTTGACAAAAGTCCTATGTCGAAGTTAGAAGGAGAGATTTGGGATTTGATGTTGATGATTGAGTTTACTTGAAAATTTCACCCATGAAGGGTGTAATGAGATTCGGGAAGAAAGGGAAGCTTAGTCCCCGTTATGTAGGCCCATATCAAATTTTGAGACGTGTTGGTAAGGTTGGCTATGAACTTGATTTGCCTAATGATTTGACATCGGTGCACCCGCTTTTCCATGTCTCCTTGTTGAAGAAATGTGTTGGTCATCCGACATCTATAGTGCCATTAGAGAATTTTGGCATAAAGAATAGTCTTTCCTATGAAGAAGTTCCGGTTGAGATTTTAGATCGGCAAGTCCAAAAGTTAAGAAATAAAAAAGTTGCTTCCGTGAAGGTTCTTTGGAGGAATCAATTAGTTAAGGGTGCTACTTGGGAGGCCGAGGCCGATATGATGTCCTGATATCCTCATCTCTTTCCCTCCGATCCTACTCTAGCTTGAGGTATTTAGTTCCTCATGGTTCATTCTTTTGGTTTCATGTGTCTTAGTTATTTTCATGATTCCTTGATTATGCATGTTTATGAAGAGTCTAATTTTGAGAAAATGAGCTAGCTTGATAGATTTATCTATGATTATGTGCAATGAGGATGAGTTGCATAAAGTCTTCATGAGATGATGTGTTGATCGTGCTTTAGCTTGGAGTTGATGTTTTCCTCCTAGGATATGTGCATTTATGTTATTGCATTCTAGGTTGAGTTGTTATCTCTTGTTTCTACCTTACTCATGATGTCTTGACTCTCATTCGAGGACGAATGTTCCCAAGGGGGAGATAATGTAATACCCCGGATTCGAAAGGGTGGAAATTTTCTGATTTCTGGGTTTGGTGCTAGTAATGACGGAGGCCACCTATGGACCGTAGGCTGACTTATAGCCTGTAGGTTGAAACCGTGGGTGGTAGGTTATTGATTTCAAAATGACAAGTCATAGAACCCCAACAATGGCTTGCCAGGAGGGCCCGTCGTCCAATGTACGAGCCGTAGATAGACACCCCGTCGTTGCAGGGTCCAAAGTGACTGTCCCTAAACCCAACGACGGTTGACCAGGACGGTCCGTGGTTGGACCTGCGGACTGTAGGTCAACCCGTCAATGGGGTCCAACAGTTAAATTTTAAAGGGGTCTTTTGGTCTATTCACCTAATGACTTATTGATCAACAAGGGTCGGTTCCTAACTATTCCTAACACTATATGAGCCTTTTTAATCCTAAAATCTACCCTTCCAATCACTTTGTAAATTTCCCCAAACTCTTCTCCCTCAAATATTTCTCTCTTAAGAAGTTAGAAGAAGAAGAAGAAGAGGGCAAGCTAGGGTTCAAGTAATCAAGTTTTTCTTCAACAATTGCTTAAGGAAATTGAGCACTAAGGTATGATAGTCTTCATCCATGGAGCCCTTTCCTCCATGGAATCCCTAAAATCTCTAATTTTCAAGTTAGAAATTCCCAATTGAATTAAGGGTTTTCTTCCATGTTATGGGTTCTTTGTAATGTTGCTTCAATTGATTGTTTTATGAACTTTGAAGTATAAATTGAGTTGAATTTCATGAATTTAGATGAATCCCCATGAACCCATGCCTTTTCCCCAATTTTTGAAATTATGAATGTAATGATGGGTTGAATTGTGAAGACATGAATTTCATGAAGTCTATATTAACCTATATAAGAATTATGATTTCTAAGCTAAGACTTTTCATGATGAGATTATGAGTGACCTAAGGATGGCTTTATGAAAGTAAGCATGCTCAATCAAAAACTATGATTTTCCTATATTATGTGGGTTCCTTCAATTATGATCAAATTGCCTTGTTTATGGTTTTTATAAGCATGAGTTTGTATTGAACTGCACGATTTAAGAGGAATTCTCATGAATCCATGTGAACTCTATGATTTGTAAGTTATGAGCATGGTGAACTATGTAAAGATGAAGTTTATGGAATCATGCATGTCTCTTATGAAGCTAATGATGAATTAAGGGTGCTTTAAGATTGAAGTACTAAAGTTTATGATATGTTGATGTTGTTGTTGAGTTGTGAAAGAAATTCTCTTATATTACTCAACCCATGAATGCGAAAGGTTTTCTCACGTGTAATGATTCATAACTTGTTGAAAGACTTGCTCAACTAAACTTGAATCGATGATTAAGGAGAATTTCTAATGAAGTGACAAGAGGCGATCACCCATGTTTCCTAATGTAGACAAGAGGTGATTACCCATGTCTTCTTATGATAATTGAACTATGTCTAATCCATGGGAATTATGCTTAGCACCGAGTGGACAAATGGCGATTACGCATGTCCCATAAACTATGTGCCACCATAGGATGATGGTCTATGATAGACACTAGCTAGTGGATCAAAGTAAGCTATATGTTAAGTAAAGGGTCCTACCTTGGCAAGTAGGATGGCCCTATCGGTGTGGGGTTAGACACCGAATTCCATGTTGTTAGATCGCATGGTCTTATATGTCGGTTAAGGCTACTCCCCACAATAAAGAACTACGGTGCTTTTAAGATGCTTCTCAAGTAAAGTAAAGATGTTTAGCTTGATTTGACCATGGTTTATGACTTGTGTTTCTAACCTCTTTCATGTTTTAGCTTGGTCGTTGCATGTCATGAAAATGTCCCATTTTAGCATATTTTAAATTATTTTGTGCATTGCGATCATACTTGTTACTTGATTGTACTAACGCATACTCTTGCCTACATTGATTTGTTAATTTAGGGCTTGGCGATTCTCCATCTATTCGTGGCTAGAGCTTAGTGGAAGGATTATTGAAGACCTGGTGAGTCCTCATCCATTTGAGGACGTAGCCTTGTTGTTCTTTTATGTTCTTTCATTTTGACATTGTATTGGTTTACGTCCCAAATGTTAGTACTCATTCTTATGTTAGATTGGCTTTGAGACATTTGATGTAGACTTCCGCTATTTTCTTAATAACTTGGATATGAAATTATCTTTTGAACTCTTAAATCGTTATGATCTTGTATGTATGTATTCTAAGTGGCTTGTATGAGGCCTTTCGGGGTCATCTATGCCATGCCACGTCTAGCGGGTATCTTGTGGCATGACAGAACGCTGAGAGAAACTTCTTGGACCTCCGCGAACGCACCCCCTAGACCGCGAACAGGAAGAAGGATGTGGCATGCAACATAAGCTGCTGCAACAGCTGACTTTTAGCACTTGCCAATTCTCTGACGGGGTGCTCGAGATTCGTTCAAAACCCCGTGTGCATAAACGAGATATGCTACCCTACAAAATTTGATGTTTTGGACTCAATGGCACATTCGAAATTTCTATACGAGGTCATTTCAACAAAAAGTGAGTCCCATACCCAAGCACCATTTTAGCCAACTTCCGCAAATGGCCTCAAAATTAGATCGAAAGCCTCGAGAAGCGCATGAAAGGTCGTTGTAGACCAAACTTGGCATTCTGAAACAAACCGTGCTGACAAAATTCTCATCTGGGTGTATTTTCCAAGAATGTTGACCAAAGTCAAACTTGTGCCAAATTTCAAAGGCTAAAGTGTTAAATAGCCCCAAAGTCACATTGGAAGCCTCGGGACTAGGGTAAACCATGCTACTAGCCTAATTTGGCCGCTCCGGAGCTTATGGAACCATCAGAATCCCATTCTGTGTTCGTTTACCTGAGGTTATGACCGAAATCAACTTTTCAAGTTTCAAAAGCTCCAAAATAGGAAAACGGGCATAAAACCCAAACGAATGACTAGACGACCAAACCGTCAGTGCCAACAAGTCATAAATTACTTGGGGTCGATATAGGAATGCTCTAATCGAGGGAACGAATGCATTAACTAAAAAATGACATGAAGGGTCATTACAACATCCATTGCTAAAAGAACTTTCATCCGTGAAAGTAAGAGTCAAGAAGTACCTGAGGGTTCAAATAAGCTGGGGAAGTTCCCCCGCATCTCCTGCTCGGTCTCCCAGGTAGTCTCCTTGACTGGACGATGCCTCCAACGGACCTTAACCACAGGAATGTTCTGGATCGCAACTGCCTCACATCTCTGGCCAAAATAGCAACTGGCTCCTCAATATAGGTAAGATGGTCATCCAACTCAACCGCATCATAATGGAGCACATGGGACTCATCTGGAACATACCAGCGCAACATCAAAACATGGAAAACTGGATGAATAAATGAGAATGATGGAGGTAAGGCTAGCTCATAGGCAATATTACCAACTGTCCTTAAAATCTCAAAAGGCCCGATATATCTATGGCTAAGCTTGCCCCGCCTCCCAAATCTCATCACGCCCTTCATGGGAAATACTCGGAAGAATACTCTGTCACCAATGACAAATCTTAATGGCCGACGCCTACGATTCGCATAACTCTGGTGTCTACTCTGAGCCGATCATGAATCATCCTCGCATGAACTAAGGCCTCCTGAAACAAGTGTGTACCATGTGGCCTAAGCTTCGTAGACTCAAATAAACCAACCAGAGAGCGACAACACCTACCATATAGGGCCTCAAACAGGGCCATCTGAATACTAGAGTGGTAGCTGTTGTTGTACGCAAACTCCGCCAAAGGCAAAAACTGGTCCCACTGACCCCCAAAATCCATAACACAGGCCCGCAACATATCCTCAAGGACCTGAATAGTACACCCTTACTGGCCTTCAGTCTGCTGGTGAAATATTGTGCTAAGGTCGACACGGGTGCCCAACACCTCTTGGAATACTCTCCAAAAGCTGAAAGTGAACTGTGAACCCCGGTCTAAAATGATAGAAATAGGCATGCCATGAAGACAAATCACCTCCCGAATGTAGATACGAGCCAACCTCTCCGCACTGAAGGAAGTGTGAACGGGAAGGAAGTGACCTAACTTGGTCAATCGATACACGATGACCCAAATGTTGTCAACACCCTTAGATGTCCGAGGCAAGCCCACAATGAAATCCATGGTGATACACTCCCACTTCCACTCCGGAATGGGTAATCTCTGCAACTCACCACCAGGCCTTAAGTGCTCGGCCTTCACCTGCTGGGAACATAGGCAACGAGATATATAGTCTGAGATGTCTTTTCTTATACCGCTCTACCAGTAATGCTACCTCAAATCACGATACATCTTAACGGTTCTCGGATGGATAAAATATCTGGAATTGTGGGCCTCACTAAGGATCAACTTAACCAAACCCCTAACTCTTGGGACACACAACTGATCGGTAAACCTCAAAACCCCATTTGCATCTAGAGTGGCCTGCCCGGCATCACCCACTAATACTCTATCTCTAAGGGCCACCAAGGACTTATCCTCGAACTGACGACTACGGATCCGATCTAGCAGGAACTCCCACAGAGGCTAACACCCGCCTGGAATCTGAAATATCAAGCCGGATCATCTGGTGGGCTAGGGACTGGATGTCAAAAGTCAAAGGTCTCTCCAAAACAGAAAGGAAGGCTAGACTACCCATACTCACTTCCTTCGGCTTAAGGCGTCCGCTACTATATTCGCCTTGCCCGGATGGTAGAGAACAAAGAGGTCATAGTCCTTCAGGAGCTCAATCCAATGGCGCTGCCTCGTATTAAGGTCCCTATGGCTCATAATATGCTGAAGTATCCTATTATCAGTGTAGATCTCATAACAAACTCCATACAAGTAATACCTCCAGATCTTAAGCGCGAAAACTACCGCCGCCAGCTCTAAGTCATGAGTAGGGTAGTTGCGCTCATGCAGCTTAAGCTTCCTCCATGCATAAGCAATAACCCGGCCCTGCTGCATCAATACACAACCCAAACCAACGCCAGATACATCACAATAGACCGTGAAGCCCTTGCCTTCAACTGGAAGAGTCAATATAGGAGCGGTAGTAAGCAACTCGTTGAGCCTCAGAAAGGTCCTCTCACACTCCTCTGACCACTCAAAGGGAACATCCTAGTGAGTCAACCAAGTCGAAGCCACCGCTATAGAAGAAAAGCCCTCAACAAAACGTCTATAGTACTCTGCCAATCAGACAAAACTACGAATCTCAGTCACAGAGGTGGGCCCGGCCCAATCACGAATGGCCTCAATCTTCGCCAAATCCACCATAATGCCATCCTTGGACGCCACATTCCCCAAGAATGCTATGAACTGAAGCCAAAACTCACACTTTAAGAACTTGGCATAAAGCCGATAATCTCTCAAAGTTTGGAGAACTATGCTCAAATGTTGCTCATGCTCACTCTGGCTCCGTGAGTATAACAAAATGTCATCGATGAACGCTATGACATAGGAGTCAATATACGGCCTGAAAATGCAGGTCATCAAGTCCATGGAGGCGGTAGGGGCATTAGTCAATCCAAAAGACATCACTAGGAACTCATAATGGCCGTACGAGTCCTAAATGCGGTCTTAGGGATGTCCGCTTCCCTAATCCTCAATTGGTGGTAGCCGGATCTCAGGTCCATATTAGAAAACACCAGGACACCCTGAAGCTGGTCGAATAGATCATTAATGCGAGGCATGGGGTAACGGTTCTTCACTGTCACCTTATTCAGCTGTCTGTAATAAATACACATCCGCATAGTACCATCCTTCTTTTTCACAAATAGGACTAGGGCACCCCAAGGCGATACACTAGGCCGAATGAATCCCTTACCCAACAGATCCTAAAGCTTAACACTGAGCTCCTTGAGCTCTGCAGGGGCCATATGGTACGGTGGGATGGAAATAGGACTAGTACCCGACTCCAAGTCAATGACAAAATCAATATCACGATCTGGGGTAGGCCAGAATGGTCGGTAGGAAACACATCTGCATACTCTCGGACTATAGGCACTGACTTAACCATAGGGCCCTCCCTACTAACATCTCTAACATACGCCAAATAAGCCAAACATCCACTCACCACTAGTCTCCGGGCTTGAGTAAATGAAACCACCCCAACCGGCATGCGACTATAAGAGCCTTGCCACACTACAGGTGGGATACCAGGCATCGCTAAAGTAACGGTCCTGGCATAGAAATCCAAGACCGCTCGGGTGAGGGAATAGCCAATCCATGCCTAGAATCAAATCAAAATTTAGCATGCTAAGCAAAATAAGATCAACTCGAATGGCGTGCCCCTAAATAGTCACCAGACAAGATCTAAGAACCTGATCCACTACTAAAGAATCACCTACCGGGGTCGAAACACACAATGACACCACTAAGGGCTCTGGACTCACACCCAATCGAGGAGCACAATAAGCAGATACATACGAATAGGTGGAACCTGGATCAAATAAAGCTGAAGCAGCCTGATGGCATAAAAGAGTCGTACCTGTAATCACATCGTTCGATGCCTCAGCCTCTGCTCTAGCTGGTACTGTGTAAAAGTGTCCCTAGGTGCCCCTACCGTGCACATCAACTCTGCCACCTTTCTTGCCTCCTCGGGGACCTCCTCGCATACCCTGAAGCTGACCTCCTTCCCTAGCTAGAGGTGTTGCTACTAGTGCAGGTCTAGCTGCATGTGGAGCTAGTATGGCTGACCTATGAAGAGGGCACTCTCTGGACCAATGATCGAGCCCCTTGAAGGTAAAACAACCCTGTGGAGGTCTGCTCGCAACTGGAGGCCGGCAACCCCGACCTGACCCACCCGGACCGACACTGACTTAAATCGGCACTAGAGCCATCTTGACGGTGCTGGTCACCCTCTGTAGCATGAAGCGATGCCTGGAACGGGCAACTGGACTGACCATACTGGAACCTCTAATGGAACCTGTCTGGAACATCTCTAGGCCTAGAACGGTGCCCATTGTGGCTATCGTCTTGCCTGGCCCTCTTGCCGCTGCCCCCTTAGGCCTCGCGATGGAGCTACTCTAGTGTGCGGGCATGATCCACCACATCAAGAAAAGAGCAGCCCACTGAAACTATGGACTGAGTCTCAATGCGCAACTGCAACCTCAATCCTCTAACAAAGCACCAAACTTTCTCCTCCTCCGTAGGCTAGATCATGGTTGCATAACGGGATAGCTCATGGAATCTAGCCTCATACTCAGAAACCATCATGGAGCCCTGCTCAAACCTCAAAAACTCATCACGAAGTCGATCTCAGACGCTTCATGGAATAAATCTAGCCAAAAAGGACTCTGAAAACTATGTCCAAGACACCGGCGGGGACCCAGCTGGCCTGGTCTCCATGTAAAAACACCACCACTGCCTGGCAGGCCCATCTAACAAATAAGCGGTGAAATTAGCTCCTCACAACTACACCAGTCCTAGAGCATGCAACCGCTCTCGGCAAGTGGTAAGGAACTCGTGGGCATCCTCCCCAATAGCTTTAGAAAACATCGGTGGTGATAACCTCAGAAACACATCGAGCATCTTCTTCTCTCGAAGCGGCATGACCCCATCTAAATCAACCGTCTGTGGAGTGGCCGGTTCAGGTGGCTGCTAAACCTCTAGAGCCGCTGGAGTAGGTTGACCCTGCGATGATGGAGGTGGAGCTAGTATTGGGGCCTGCTGCTGCTGCGTACCCCCTATCGCCGCTAAAATCTAGGCTAGCATCGTCTGAAGGTCAGGGGCAGCAGCTCATGCGGGTGGTGGTTGGGCTTGTCCGGGTCCCATCGGCTGAGGAGGAATATGATCAACCTGAGACTCCGCCTCCAGCTCTAGAGTCCTCTCTCTATCCCGGGCTGGTGCTGCAGCCTTGCCTCGACCTCGGGGTCGGCCTCTACCCCTAGTTGGGACTCTATCTATGAGCCAGAGTGCATCACCTTCGGCCGCTCTACCGCGCGTGCGAGCTATCCTGTGACAGTGAAACAAGTAAGATTCCATGAACCTAATTGGGCAGACTATGCACGAAAATGATACAACACAGGAAAAACCCCTAATGACATCCTGTAGCCTACCGAGGATAAGTCACGGATGTCTCCACACCTATCAGTAGGACCCTACTAGACGTTAGCTCTCTACAAGTGAGACCGGAGAACCTGGGGCTCTAATACAAAATTTGTCACGACCCAATTTCTCTAGTTATGATGGCGCCTACCAATCCCACCCGTAGACAAGCCAGCCCATATCCCAACTAAACAAAAGCATAAATAAAAGAAAAAAGGAGCAGAGCAGAAGCAAGCCAAAACTATATACAAATGAAAGATCCCTCCCAAAACCTGAAAGTCACTTGTACAAAGTTACTATAAAATGAGTACAAGTCCCGAAAGTGGACCACAAAAACAAGACTGTCTCAAAAAGTAAAAGACAAGTCGGTATATATGCAAAAGGAGACGGGTAACCCTCGAATGTTGTGTGCTCTCCCTTGTCTCCGAATATGACTACAGCAGGCTCGAAATCAATGCTGGTAGCTGGATCTTGGACCTGCATCATAAAAACAGATATAGATTGTAGCATGAGAACCAAATAACAGGTACCCAGTAGGCATCATAGACCGATTGAGCAAGAAAGGTAAAACAAAACAGAAAAGATAGAATCTACACAAGAACAGAGGTCAAGTGGATAAGAAAGATGCACACGAGCGCACCGAGAATAAATCTAAGTACAGCTACACTAAATCTAATTGGAACCCCCATAAGCCCAGAAGGTACACTCGTGCACAAGTTAAATAAAAACTCGAACGGACCCCCATAAGCCCGACAAGTACACAGAAAGGCTAAGTCTACAAGACCGTAGGGAAAACCAGATCCGAATCAAACAACCAGTCAACTCCCAGCCCAACTAGAAAGAGTGACACCAACCCAGTAGAATAACTCAAATATCCAAGTCGCCTAGCCAGCCAACAACTCCCATGGGCATCGCCCAGCTAGCAAGAGTTCTCGGGGGCGTGTCAACTCTGAAGAGGATCTCAAAGCACCCTGAATATCTAAGCCGCCCAGCCATCCAGTCACTCCCAGGGCCGTTGCCCAGCTAGCAACAACTCTGAAGAGGATCTCAAATATCTCAAATCCAGGCCGCCCAGCCAGCCAGCTGCTCTCACGGGCGTCAGCGGCCCAGCTAGCAAGAGGGCCAAGGGCCGTTTCAACTCCGAAGAGGATCTCAGTATCCAAACCATCGTGGATTGACGTCCACTCCCGATAATATCACAACAGTACCAACCTAGAAACACCCCAAACCCAGGAAAAACACACCACCTCCGATAACACATCGAAGCCACAGAAATGGGGAGAGTAAAAAGTAGGACTAACAAGAAGTACAGAAGCCTAAGCTAAGGCTCATACAATCAGACCCAAGTCTGCTACTCTGATCTATAAGGACCTAGTCCATCCGAAACGACGTCGGAAACATACCACAGTTACAAGGTGCATGGGTCTATGGAAACACTAGTCTATCCTAGACTAAGGCCAAAACATGCTCCAAACACAAGGAATCAACCTAACACAACAACATCATGCAACAACACATAAGCAGCCCCTTATCAGCATGGTACTACCCTCAAAACAGCGAAAATCAACCCTAAATTAGGGTTTCTAAGAAGAAAAGAAGAAATGCTAGGTACCCACCCCCGATTCACACTAATCAACATGAATTTACACATCCATCCTCAATCTAAAGAGAAGGGAAGCCGTAACCTACCAGAAGGTCGACCGCGCGCGCTCTAAAACACTCTGACAAAGCTTTTCCCTTTCGAACGGCCTCAAAAAGCTTCCACGCTATCAAAAATAGAATCACTACCTCAGTACGGTCATTTAGACAAAAACATAATCAAAATCGGAGACGGATCAATTTAGGAGTCAAAATCAAAAATTGTGGGACCCACTCTGGAAATTCTGAAATTGACTGAGTGAAGAGGTCCAAAGCCCTTCCTCGAACTTGTATTCCTAAACGGCACACAATTTGGGGCTCGGAACAGCCCAAGAGAACATCATGCAAAAACAATTTCACTAATTCAATTACGAAACACAATAAGATAGCAGCTACAACAAGGATTTTACCTCTAAGAAGCCTCCCCGACACTCTATGATGAATCACCCACGAAGCCACAACTATTACGAACCCGCCGGATTTTGAATCACTAAAATACGAACTAAAACGAGGGAGAAAGTCGAATTTGAAAGTTCAACCTCGAGTTGATCGCGTCTGGTCTTTAAATAATAGACCAGACGGGTTAGCCCTCCATGAACGCGGACCGCGAACGCGGAGAAGTGACTCTCAAACCTCCGCGAATGAGGAGAGAAGAAGCCTAGAACTCCATGAATGTAGAGAGGAACTTCATGAACCTCTGTGAATGCGCCCCCTGGACCGCTAACGTGAAGAAAAAGGTGGCCTGCAACATCAGCTGCTACAATAGCTGAGTTTTGGCACTTGCCAATTCTCCGACGGGGTGCTCGGGATTGGTTCGGAACCCCGTGTGCAAAAATGAGATATGCTATCCCACTAAATTCGATGTTCCGGACTCAATGGCGCAGTTAGAATTTCCATACGAGGTCATTTCGACAAAAAGTGGGTTCCACATCCAAGCACCATTTTAGCCAACTTCCACAAAGGGCCTCAAAATTAGACCGAAAGCACCGGGAAGAGCACAAAGGGTCGTTCTAGACCGAACTCGGCATTCCAAAACTAATCGGCTGATGGAATTCTCATCTAGGCGCATTTTCCAAGAATGTTGACCAAAAGTAAACTTGTGCCAAATTTCAAAGGCTAAAGCACCAAATGGCCCCAAAGTCACACTAGAAGCCTCGGGACTCAGGCCAACCATGCTACTAGCCTAGTTTGGCCGCTCTGGAGCTGATGGAACCGTCAGAATCCCATTCTGAGGTTGTTTACCTGAGGTTATGACCGAAATCAACTTTTTAAGTTTTAAAAGCTCCAAAATAGAAAAACGGGCATAAAACCCAAATGAACGATTAGGCGATCGAACCGTCAATGCCAACAAGTCATAAATGACTTGGGGTCACTATAGGAAGGCTCTAATCGAGGGAATGAAGGCATTAACTCAAAAATGACCTGAAGGGTCATTACACCATTAAACACCCTAATACAACCATAAAATTCTTATTCACCTTATTGTAGTCATTAAATACATATTATGCCATTAACTAGAAAAGGAATTGCCAATTGCTACAACATCAAACTTGGAATGTTACCTGGATGACGACGCTTGTGCTCGACCAGGTAAGTTTCTCGCTATCCCTTTTATTTTCTAAATAATATAATTAGGTATTAAAAGTGGCAAATTCCCACTAATTTAGGTTTAATTATATGGGTCAAGTGGTAAAGAGTATTAAATAAATTATGAACTTGGCTCATTAACTATCAATTATATTAATTATTTAATAAATATACATTAACTAAATAATTGTAGTTACCGAATAGTTCTAAATTTTTATTTAAATTTTACGGGAAGAGTCAAAATAGTCCTAATGCTCAAAACAATCTAGCGGGTTGTTACAAGATTTCTTCGCACATCCTAAAGGAAAGATAGATTAGTTGATTGGTGATGGATCTGTGGCCATGGAAGAGTGAACGTTTTATTTGTTTGTTTTGCTTTATTGGTAGTAGTTATTAAATAAAACATGTAAAGATAGTTGTTTACATGAGTGCTAGTTTTTTTTTAGTTAGTATTAATTAGTTTTGTAATTCATTATTGAATTGAATCTGAATTTGATTTTGGTTTAGTTAAATAATATTTTTTATATTTTATTTACTTGCTGAAAAGAAAAAAGAACACTGCATCTTATTAATGTCATTGATTACATGTACATTTTATTTGTATTTTAATCTCGGATTTTGGGCTGATTTTTATATTTGGAAAAGTGTAACGACCCTCTTAGTCGGTTTATGAATTTTACCCATTTTTCTGAGTTAACCCCTTTTAGTAGTTTTTATAAATAATTTATGATTTGTGAGAATGAGTGATATAATTTTCAAATTTAAAAAAGGATTATTTTTATTGTTAATAATAAAGGAAAAGAAAAAAACAATAAAATGGGCCAAGCCCAAATAATAATAATAAGGGGAAATTAAGCAAATACCCCCATAAAAACAAAATAATTCTAAACATATACCCCTTTACATTCATACCCCACTAAATAACTACACTATATACCCCCAACTAATTTCGCCTAACTGATACTAAATCAGTATCATATACTGTATTGGTATCATTAAGGCTGATAATTTCACTTAATTGATACTAAATGAATATATGTATACTCTAATGGTATCATCAAGGTTTCTTGTTCAGAACTTACTCATTAGTCAATGATACTATAAGAGTATATATATATACTATAAGAGTATATATATATCATTAGTCAATGATATATACTCTTATAGTATCATTGACTAATGAGTAATTTCTGAACAAGAAACCTTAATGATACCACAACATTATACGTATACTCTTATAATATCATTGATTTATGAGTAATTTCTGAACAAGAAACCTTAATGATACTACAACAATATACATATACTCTTAGAGTATCATTGACCAATGGGTAATTTCTGAACAAGAAACCTTAATGATACGATAAAAATATATATACTCTTATAGTATCATTGATTAATGAGTAATTATCATCCTTAATGATACCAATACAGCATATGATACCGATTTAGTATCAGTTAAGCGAAAATTATTGGCCTTAGTGATACTAATACAGTATATAATACTGATTTAGTATCAGTTAAGTGAAAATTATCAGCCTTAATGAATGGAGGTATCAGCTGTAATTATTTATGAGAGAATGAGTATTTCTTGAATTACTTTGGATTTGGTATGAAAATGTAATTATTTTAGGTTTTATGACCTATTTATGTAGTTTTTCCCAACAACAACAATAAGGGTTGAAGTTGTTGCTGCTGCAAAAGCGTAGAAACACCTTCATATGTCCTTTCGATGGACATGTATTTATATCCTACCAATGGATCATTTTCATCCGTCCTACCGATGGACATATACTTATATCCTATTGATGGATTATCTTCATATGTCCTACTGATGGATATGCATTTATATCCTACCGATGGATCATTTTCATTCGTTCTATTGATGGACATGTATTTATTTCCTATCGATGGATTATCTTTATTCGTCCTACCGATGGACGTACATTCATATCCTATCGATGGATTATTCTCATGTGTCTTACCGATGGGCATGTTTTTATTTTACCAAATATCCTACCAATGGATTCTTATTTGTCCTATCAATGACAATTATTTTGCCACCACACTCATATCCTGTTGATGGGTATTGTTTGTCTTGTCAATGAACTCACACCATGCTTCAACAATCAGACGAATATTGTTAACATGCATGACTTTGAATCATCAAAACAGAGTATCCACAAAAACATGCAAAGAAGATGGTAGAAAGTATCGTAAGGGATGCTACCTTTTTCTTTAATTTATGCTCTACTAATGAGTTTTATCTATGTTTTTTTCGAGAACATCCAAGAGAATGAATTCTCAATTAAGTCACAGGTGTAGACTACGTCAACAAGGACGCAGTAAAACGTGGAACCTTTGGAAACCAAGTCGAGGAGCGACTTCTATCACATTCAAACCACATTTTTATATGAAGGTCATGTGTTCGGTCAAAATTGGATTTGTCAATTTTCCTTATCCATGATTCCTGTCATGAATCATATCCAATGAAAGGGATAGTTGTTGACACCCAATTTTGGCCTAACATTTCAAAATTCATAACTTTTAAGTTTTATTCATTCAATTGTTCAAAATACATTTTTTATAATTTTAAATAAATTTATCGATATCTATCCTTGTTTCTCAAAATTTTAGGATTTTTATCAATTAATTTTAATAACATTATTTTTTATCACAGTCGTTCAAATATTTGTTCATTTTGATTAAATCATTATATTTGTTAAATTACATTTTTTTTTACATATCATTCATTTTATTTGTTACTTTTATTAATTTTCATTTTGATATTTTAGACAGTCTAAAAATTAATTTAAATATGGATAAGATTTCATACACAAATATTTTATTATCTGGTGGTTTTGGTCCACGATTTTAAGATAATGGTATTGTACTATTGGTTGTTTTCAATTTTCTATTTAAGCAATAGCTTGGACATTAAGTTAGTGGTAGTGAATAAGATTTTAGGAGTGATTTTTAAATTTTTAATATTTAATAAATTCTTTTAGTGTTCATAATTTTCCGGTGACTAGTTCCGCCGGAATCCGGCGAATCCACCACAAAACCCCCTTCGTTTTTTCATTTTTTTCCGGTGAACATCAAACCACCTCCCAAAACCCCTGAAACAGCCACAAACGAACCTAACCCAAACAAACCCACTGTTCCCTTCGTCCATACTCTTCTTTGGCAGCAACAACATGACTCACTGCCTTCCTTCCTCCACCTAATCACTGCCAAACCACAACCCTCAAACCACCATTTTCCTCACCTTCCAGACGACCGGAAAACACCTAAAAACAACTGAAAATCAGACCCAAATCCACCAGACCCACCTCCAAATCGCCACCAAACAACCACCCATTTCCCTTTCATCCATCGGAAAACCGGCGAAACCAGGCCACCACCATTCCCGTTTTTCCCTTCACGCTATTGTCCAGCGAGATAACATCGAAACCGACAAAAAATTCCACCAACAGCAAGCCGATTAAACTCCGAACCAGCCTCCGACCACCACAAAACAACCCAACCTCCATTCCATTCTTTTTTCTAGTAACAACAACATCCAAACGACCCTTTTCTGCCAGAAACAACCACCGCGAAGCTACCAGAACACCACCGACAGAAACCCACAAGAAACCCCCATTATTTTCTCTTTTTTTTTTCAGCGGACTCCAACAGCAACAACCAGTGACAACCGGCGAACAAACCAAACTCCGGCGAAGTTCGGTCACCGGTGGAACTCCGACAACTAGATACTGCAGATGACCAAATCACCACTGTGAATCTTCTTTTTTTTTTTCTTTTTTTTATGTTTTTAATATGTTTGAGTGTATTATTATTGTTTCTTTTTATAAATGTTTACTTTTTACTGTTTGTTGAACTTATTAGTGTTCTATTCTTGTTTTAATTTTGGGTGTTTTGCATCTTATTACTATTTTGATATAATTAATAGGTTGTTTTATATTCATTTTGTGCATTTTTTTAAAAATTATTTTTGCTGCCACTGATCATGATATTTTATATCTTTTGTTTTAAATCTATTTTAGTTGTTATTTATCTTCCTTTCTCTTTATTTAGTATGTTAATAGTATTTATGCAGTGGGACTGTCTTAATATTTTATCTTTTCTTTTGTTTATTGTTATAAAGTTGTTTTTGCTATGGTCAGATTGATCTGGCATTTACTTTGATATTTTTAACAATGGTTTCATCATTATTTCGATATAGTTTGTCACTGTTTATTGCCTTGGAATATTGTTTTGTTATTTTGCTCCTTTGTTATATTTAATGCATTTGTATATTGAATTGGCCAATGAAAAAATCTCTTTGTCGGTTTTAGAGGCCTTCCCATTATTAAAGACGAAAATTTAATTTAAGTTTGTATAAACTTTATGTTAAATTAGCCAATGAAGAAATTATCGTCGATTTTCAAAACTTTCTATGTTAATAAGACATATTTCATTTTTAAGTTATTATTCTTTTTTATTATTTTATTCATATTTATTTATTACTAATACTTTACCAAGTGTCTTTACAGGTATTCGGAGTTGCTTTCCAAGGAAGCTAGAATGAAGTTCGAATTATATTTTTTATTCATTATTGTGTATATTATTGACGTTAGGCAAACTTAGGTGGTTTCTTATATTATTGCTTTATTTTATTATTTGCTTATATTTCATGTTCATTATATTTGTACATTGTTTATTATCTTCTCCTCAATTTGAAAAAATGAATTCAGTCGGGGTCCATAGTTGTGGATTTTGAAGGATGCCTAATACTTTCCCTTCGAAATTACTTGAACTCTTACCTAGAATCTATTGGTTTCGTAGATTATTTTTTAATTGGTTACCTAGTTTTCCTAAAATTAGGTTGCGACTCCTTAAATTTCTTTTATTCTTTAAATTCTTTTAAAATTGAATTATTTTTCAGTTACCACGATATTTCACCTTATTTGAATAAAGTTGGGATGTAAACAAAGATGTCACTATGAAAGAATCTCATATGGAAGTTCAAAATTTGAATAATTCTGATATCCATAAAGGAATCAATGAGCTTGAAACTCAAGGAAATAATGAACTATCCATATATTCAAGAGATGTTGAAACTAATTTGAATCGATCAGAAATAGTGGTTGATTATGTCTTTGCATATAATGTTGCAACAATAATCATGCAAGATAGTGAAGATCTTGAACCTCAATTTGTTGTAGAATGTCGACAATGAAATGATTGGCCAAAATGGCAAGAAGCAATTCAATCAGAGTTGAATTCACTTGTGAAGCGTGAAGTGTTTAGACCATTAGTTCAAACACCTAATGGTATTAAACCTGTTGGTTGTAAATGGATTTTTGTGCGAAAAAACAAATGAGAAAAATGAAATACAAAGGTATAAAGTACGCCTTATTGCACAAGGATTTTCACAAAGGCCTGGTGTCGATTATGAAGAGACATACTCACCGTTATGTGTCACGACCCAAAATCACAGGTCGTGATGGCACCTATGTTTCCAACCAATAGGTAAGCCAACCCAACACTTTTACTAATTCAATTCAATATTAATAATGGAAAAACTAAGTGACAAGTAGAATATCCCAACAACTAAGTCTTTCATAAGTATTAAATGCGGAAAACTAAACTACCACCCAAGATTTAGTGTCATAAGTACAAGAGCTTCTAAACTACGATGCAAGTCTAGAACTAAATGACAACCTTAGATGTAAGGAATATTATGTCTGAATACTAAAATAAAATAATAACTAAAGACATGGAGGTAGGCGTGGGCCACATAACAGTCAAGCAGCTCACCATAACTCCAAGATAACTCAACTCAACTCTAAAAGCTCCACAAAATGCCATCAAATTCAAAATCCAATCTTAACCACAAAAGAGTGCAACAAGTGCAGTATGAGTATGAAACCACGTGAACCAGTATATCTCATAGACCAACAATGAAGAAGTAGTGAAAGGAGTATATAAGAAAATAATCCTTTAATTTTACAAGTCCACATCATACTTATCGACCAAATTTTCATCAATAGGGATAATCAAATGTCACGTAATATCCGACATCAATAAAACACATACTCAAACAAGAATGAAGGATATAATGAGATGCAATGCAATGTGACACCATGAAATGATATGCCTCAGATGCCAAGGACTCTCTCAACTGTATATACACAATACTACTAGAAAATACATCGAGAGTACGTGATCCATGAGGGACTCGCGAGGTCTATACACCGACACAGACGATCTCCACATGTCTGTGCGAAAGATCTCAATGCACTATCATAAAATAACACAATCCCTAGTACAGACTATCTCCACGTGCCCAACTTATAATCATAACAAATCCCTCGTACGGAAGATCTCCACGTGCCCAAATTATAATCATAACTCGATCTCAACACGGACAATCTTGTCACGACCCGACTCCTCAGGACATGATGGCACCTACTGCAAACCACCAGTAGGTAAGCCTAACCCATAGCCCAGAACCAGAAGCAATGGGCTACCTAGCGGAAGAGGAACCAACGAATAAAAAGAGAAGAAAAGGGAATCAACATAGATATATGCAAGGAACCATCCGCAAGACCTGACATCAGTCAGTAATCGAGCATCTAAACAAAACAAGAGTACAAATCTTATACAAATACAAAATAGATACAGAAAGTCTTCGAAAGCAAGTAAAGACTAGTCCTAGACAATAATAGATTTAAATCAGCAGCTCCGGAGCTAGGAGCTCACCCAATCTCCGAATGCAAGCTTCTCCGCACCAAGGCCAATCACTGTCGATAAATTGTACTACGATCTGCAGGGTGCAGAAGTGTCGTATGAGTACCAAATGAATGGTACTCAGTAGGCATAGGCCGACTGAGCTCCACAGATAAAGCAAGTATAAAAGACATAAACAAGGTAGGAAAAACACAAGTAACTAAAATAGAAACTAACACAAGGTAAAGTAGGAAACGAGTTTAAAGAGCTAGAATACAAGAAGAAAAGGAAACAGAGTCAAAGAACGCACCTGCAGCCGCAAGCCACAACGTACTTACAATAAGAGAGCACTATAGGAGTCAACTAATCAAGAACGAAATACTGACTACCACCGCTAATCACCTAAGAACTAATCCAACTGAACCTAGCAGGAAGTACCAATAACAAATCCAGACAAGACACCCTGAAGATCATCTACAAATACAACACAAGGTAAAGACAAGTATAATCAAACAATAACCGATCGGATGCCCATACCGCTGGAAGGTACAAACAACAAACATACCCCCGGCCCCCATAAACCGTGGGACCAAACATCAAACAAGTATACTGGTGGTGGACGATGTAAATGAATGCAAGTTTGTGGTAAAAACCACTAACATCATCGGTGGCTCTCAAAGATCATCAATACCCAAGTGTATAGACCCACCCCGGCCCCTGGCCTGCTAGGTGGGACCCATGTAGCTCCCTCATCTAGTTCACTGATGCACCAGCTAGAGGGGCCCATAGGGGACGCAGAAAGTCCGTTTACACTGCGTGAGCCTAAACCAGGTCTTATACATAACATATAACATCCCCGTAGTGGTACCGGAGAGTGAGTGGCCAAGATGATGTAGAAAAGGGCGACACCGCTCGGATAGTCAAGTACAGGCTAAAGGCATCCCAGATGCAGCCAAGTAGAAAAAGGGTGATGCCGCGCTAGATATCGATAAAAATTGAGTGCAACCCTGATGCCTCTGATACTACCAGCATAAAAGGGGTACCCTCAACGCCTCATGAGTTTCAAAATCAGTTTATCAAGTCGTCCAGGTGGTACGACTCCCGTTAAAATCCAGTTTTAGAAAATAGTAGTAAAAATCTAATGAAAGAACTGGGATCGTACCACAAACATGTGAAAATGCTCAATCAATGCAAGCATGCCATCACCAACATCCAAACAAGGTACACACAATCAGAAAGGTAAAACCAAATAAGGCCACACTACCAAGGCAAGGGAAACTAACCTGGGATCCATTCGCTTCTCGAATACAGCCTCGGGCCCAACAATAGACAATAAGGCATCACAAGCCTACCTCTAATCAGAAACATAGTAAACGGGAGATAGCTCAGAAACAAAATAGGGGGAGAAATATCTCTAGGATCGATGCCTTGCACCAAAATATCCCATCTCAGCTCCCAACGAGCACAACTAAGCCAAACATACGGCTTCGACGAGCCTCAGAGGTCTCAGGCACTAGCACAAGGTAAACATTTTATAACAAGCCTTACCGGAAGCTATGCCTAGCTATAAGGGAGGTACATCACATGATAAACCATCTAAGGCTCAAACCTAGCTTAAGGCCATCAATACCAATCTTAAATAAGGATAACAACGCTAAGACAATACCACAACCAAGGACCAAAGCCTAATCTAAGGATTTCACGAAACTACTCTAGTCTAAGGCTCAACCGGAGTCAAGAAAATGAGATATAAGGAGGCAAGTTCTATACTCGGTAAACACCAGCCTAAATCACATGCAGTATATACTAAACGATATCTAATATAGCTCAGTCAAAGTGGGAGACCGTAGCCTACCTCGAAGCCAATCACACGTGCTCCGAATCTACCCAGTTGAAGCTCCACCCTTAAGAATCACCTCCGATTGCTGCCACACTATCAAAATATTGATCACAACGTCATTATGGACGCTTTGACACAAAAATTGCATTAATCGGAGACAGACCCAAAATCGGGTCTAACACGGGATTGTGGGACTTGCATTGGGAATCCTGAAATTGACTCCGTGAAAAGGTTTATTTTACCTTCCCGAACTTGTTTCCCAGAACGGAACACAATTCGAGGTTCGGAACAGGCCGGGATTACAACATGCAACGAACCCACCAAAAATCAAATTAAGATAGCCGGGGCAGCAGCTTCAATGTGAAATTTACCTCAAACAGAGAGTACCCAACAGCTCCCTAACACAACAATGCGTAGCCATGAACTTCCCGAACACGCTGGACTCCGAATCACAAAAATATGAGCTAAAACGAGGGAGAAACGGCCAAAGGAAATATTATTCCTTGGTTGAATCGCGTCTGTCCTTTTAAATAAAGGACCAGACACCACAGACCTCCACCAATGCAGCTAAAGGCCTTTCAAATGTGGAGGGAGAAGAAACAGTCCACCGCGAACGCGGAGGCTCAAAAGCGGAAAAGAAGGACCCGAACCTCCGCGAATGCAGAGACCCTACGCGAATGCGAAGAAGAGGATCCTGAACTTTCGCGAACGCCGAGGCCTCTCCGCGAACACAGAGAGAGGAGACCCTGAGCTCCACGAACGCGGAGAGAGGAAACCCTAAGCTCCACGAATGCGACTACAAGACCGTGGAAGCGAAGGCCAAAAGAGGCCTGCAACACCAGCTGTGCAACAGCTGGTTCTGACTTTGGCCAAAACTCTGACAGGGTGCTCTGGATTCGGAACCCCGTCCACAAAAAGGGGATATGCTACTCCATCAAATTCGACGTTCCAGACTCAATGGCGTAGTCAGAATTTCCATACGAGTTCATTTCGACAAAAAGTGGGTTCCACATCCCAAGCGCCATTTTAGCCAACTTCTGCAAAGGGCCTCAGAATTAGACTGGAACCTCCGGGAAGTGCACGAAGGGTCGTTCTAGACCAAACTCAGCATTCCGGAACTAACTGCGCTGACGAAATTTCCATTCGAGCTTTTTTACTAAGAATGTTGACCAAAGTCAACCTTGGGCCAAATTTCAAAGGCTAAAGCGCCAAATGGCCCCAAAGTCACACCGAAAGCCAAGCTTGCTACTAGCCTAATTTGGCCGCTCTGGAGCTAATGGAACCGTTAGAATTCCATTCTGAGGCCGTTTACCTGAGGTTATGACCGAAATCAACTTTTCAAGTTTCAAAAGCTCCAAAATGGGAAAACTGGCGTAAAATACAAACGATCGACCAGGCGACCGAACAGTAAGTGCCAGCAAGTCATAAATTACTTGGGGTCTCTATAAAAAAGTTCTAAACGCTGAAAAGATTAGAAAACAGAGAAAATGACCTGGAGGGTCATTACCACATCCACTACTAAAAGGACTTTCATACATGAAAGTAGAAGGACAGTTACAGTCTCAAGGAACAAAAAGACGAGGATATAGGGGCCGTATTCTCCGCCAGACCCTCGGTCACCCTCACGGATCGAACAACGCCATCACAGAACTCAAGCCGAGAGGAAAATCCTTAAATTCACTTCAAACTCTAAAAGCTCTTCCAATTCCCTTTTGGGCTCCAACTCTCGCTCAATTAATGTAATACCCCGGACTCGAAAAGGGCGAAAAAATTTCAATTTTTGAAAACATTGGTGACCTAACACTTGACCTACTAATAGTTGGTGGACTTACCAACAGTAGGTCAATGGGGTAGGAACCGTAGGTAAGGCTGCCAAAAGGAAAAGGTTAGAAATTTTTTCTGAGTGACCTACTACTTGACTTACCAATCGTCGTTCGACTTACCAATCGTAGCTCAATAGGGGAAATGAGTCATCGATGCTACTGGTTTGGTGGAGGAAATTATTTTAATTTTTGGGACTAAGTGGGCTGACTACGGTTGGTCACCTACGGGCAGTAGGTCGACCTACCAACCGTAGGTCAGGTCGTTGGTAGGGTCGTTGGTAGGGTCGTTGGTGGAGTTTTAAAGAGGGATCATTTGGTCTTTTCACCTAATGGCTTGTTTACTAATCTACGCCGGTTTATAACTTCTCCTAATCCTAGATAAACCCTTTTAATCCTAAAATCTACCCTTTCCAATCACTTTAAAAATTTCCCCAAATTCTCCTCTCTCAAATATTCTCTCTCTAGAAGTCGGAAGAAGAAGAAGAAGAGGGCAACCTATGGTTCAAGAAATCAAGCTTTTCTTCATCAATTGCTAAGTAATTGAGACCCTAAGGTATGATAGTGTTCATATCCCTAAAATCTCAAATTTTCAAAGTATCAAATCCCCAATTTGATTTAAGGGTTTTGTTCTATGATGTGGGTTCTTTCAATTATGATCAAATTACTTTCAATTATGGTTTTTTAAGTATGAATTGAGTTGAATTACATGTTTTAAGATGAATCCCAATGAACCCACATGAATTCCCCTAATTTTGATATTTATGCATTGATGATGGGTTGAATTATGAAGAATGTGGAATTTATGAAGTTTATGTAAACTCATGCATGTTTTAATGATTTCAAAAGCTATGATTCATGATGAAATTGATGAATGATGAAAAATGGGTTTTATGAAGTATGCATCTTCAATTATGGAAATTATGATGATTTATGAATTGCTTTGAGATTGAAGCTTAATTGAAGATGTTGTTGAGTTGTGAAAGGTTTTCTCACATATTGCTCAATCTATGAATGTGAAAGGATTTTACTCACATAAAGGATTCATAACTTGTTGAAAGGTTTTCTCAACTAAAGTTGAATTAAAGGTTTAAGGAGCTATTCTATGAACTTTAGCTTGGATTGGTAACCCTAGTTGTACCCTTCCATGGATAATAAGATGAATAAGAATTTATAACATTCCGTGGAATTTATGCTTAGCACAGAGAGGATATGGAAATGGAAGCCCTCCCGTTAGTAGAGGCTGGGTTTCTAGTAGCAATCTCCTTATCCCTTACCTATGTGCCCCCATAGGATGATGGTCTATGTTAGACACTAGCTAGTGGATCCACGTAAGCTATATGTTAAGTAAAGGGTCCTACCTTGGCAAGTAGGATGGCCCTATCGGTGTGGGGTTAGACACCGGATTCCATGTTGATAGCTCACATGGTCTTACATGTCGGTTAAGGCTACTTTCCACAACAATGAACTAAAGTGTTTTTATGATGTTCCTCAAGTAAAGTAAAGAAGTTTAGCTTGCTTTGACCATGATTTATGTTTTATGTCTTTTAACCTTTATCATGTTTAGCTTGGTCATTGCATGTCATGAAAATGTCCCCTTTTAGCATGTTTTAAATATTCTATGCATTGCTATCATCCTTGGTACTTGATTGTACTAATGCATACTCTTGCCTACATTGACTTGTTAATGTAGGGCTTAGCAATTCTCCATATTGTCGTGGCTAGAGCTTAGTAGAAGGATTATTGAAGACTTGGTGAGTCCTCATCCATTCGAGGACATAGCCTAGTTGTTCTTACTTTTATGTTCTTTCATTTTTACATTGTATTGGGTTACCTCCCAAACTTTATTTCTCATTCTTATGATAGATTGCCTTTGAAACATACTTCCACTATTTTCTTTTAAGTTTTGATATGATATTATTTTTGAACTCTTAAATCTCTATGATCTTGTGTGTATGTATGCTAAGTTGCTCGTATGAGAACTTTCGGGGTCTTATACGCCATGTCACGTCTAGGGAGTACCTTGGGTCGTAACAAACTTTGTATTCAGAGCACAAGATTTTAGAAAGATCTTAGGATGTCTCATAAGCCACGTCGAGTAGAGTCTTGTTCATGAGTGTGAAACGCACCATATTTATGAATGAGAGGCTATAAGACGTTTAAGAAACTTCACTTCTTTCATTACTTTTAAGTCATGCCATAGAGTTCAACTCTATATGTCTCTCTCCTAATCCCTATCCTATGCATTTCAGGATATGGCTACCCGAAGAGCTCATGCTAGAAGAAATGTGGGAGAGAATGTAGATCAACAAGCTCCTCCTCAAGCTCCTCAAGTTCCGACTGATCCTTTAGCCGAACAAGTGACTAATGCGGAGTTTAGGGCTGCTTTTCAAGTATTGGCTCAAGCCATGATGGCTCAAGCCAATAGAGAGGTTGTGGCTCCCGTGAACCCAAATATGGGTACGACGGCATCAAGGGTGACAGACTTCCCTAGAATGAACCCTCCGGAATTTCATGGTTCTAAGGTGGAGGAAGATCCTCAAGTGTTCATTGATGAAGTGTACAAGGTACTAATGATCGTGGGTGTGACGTCGGAGGAAAAGGCGGAGTTGGTCGTTTATCAACTTAAGGGTGTTGCTCAAGTTTGGTTCAACCAATGGAAGGAAGGGAGGGTGGTTAATAAGGGTCCTCTTGATTGGGAGAAATTAAAGGTTGCTTTTCTTGATAGGTTCTTTCCCCTTGAGATGAGGGAGGCAAGGGTGTATGAGTTCATCTTCGTCAAGGAAACATGAGTGTGAAAGAGTATGCTTTGGAGTTCACACAATTGTCTTGTTATGCTCCTTCTAAAGTTGTAATCCTAGGGCAAGAATGAGTAAGTTTGTTTCGGGAGAGTCTGAAATGGTGGTCAAAGAATGTCGTAGCACTATGCTTATCCACAATATGGATATTTCTCATCTTATGGTTGATTCTCAACAAATAGAAGACGAAAAGCTTAAGGAAAGGTCTAGAGAGGCAAAGAGGGCTAAGACCGGTGATGGTAATTTCTCGCATTCAAGGTCCGATGGACATGGTCGTTCTACATTTTGACAAAGATCTTCCGGTCAAGGTTTCTCCCATGCTCTTCCTAAGTTCAACAAAGATAGGTTGCCTAACCCTAATCATCAAGGAGGAAATGGAGGTGGATTCACATCGGCTACTTTTGCTAAGTGTGGGAAGAAACATGAGGGCAAGTGCTTAGCTGGTACGGATGGTTGCTTTGGTTGTGGTAAAAGTGGTCATCAGATAAGGGATTGTCCATCTCTCATGGCTAAGGGAAGAGAAGGTAAGCAAGCTCCACCTAGTGGTTCGGGTTCAAATGCTCCCAAGAAATATCGATTCTATGCACTTCAAGCTCGCCATGAGCAACAGGGTTCTCCCGATGTGGTTACCGGTATGTTGAAAGTCTTTCACTTTGTTGTTTATGCCTTGCTTGATCCCGGTGCTACTTTGTCTTTTGTGATGCCATATGTGGCTATGAGGTTTGATGTAGTTCCGGATGAGTTGTTAGATCCTTTTCATGTCTCTACTCCGATTGGTGAATCCATTGTGGCTAGGAGAATCTATAGAAATTGTCCTGTCTCCTTATCCCATAGAGTCACTCATGTTGATCTTGTAGAGCTTAATATGTTAGATTTTGATGTTATTCTTGGGATGGATTGGTTGCATTCTTGCTATGCTTCTATTGATTGTAGGACCCGAATGGTCAAGTTTCAATTCCCAAATGAGCCTATCCTAGAGTGGAAGGGGGGAAATTCTATGCCTTAAGGTCAATTTATGTCATGTCTTAAATCAAGAAAGATGATTTCTAAAGGGTGCATATACCATCTTTTTAGGGTGAGGGATGTGGATTTTGAAACCCCTACTCTTGAGTCGGTCCCCTTTGTTAATGAGTTTTCAAAAGTGTTTCCTGATGATTTACTCGGTATTCCTCCCAAAAAGGAAATAGACTTCGGTATTGACCTTCTCCTAGATACGCAACCTATCTCTATTCCTCCATATAGAATGGCTCCGGTGGAACTTAAGGAACTAAAAGAGCAATTGAAAAACTTGTTGGATAAGGGTTTCATCCGACCAAGTGTTTCTCCATGGGGTGCTCTGGTCTTTTTTGTAAGGAAGAAGGATGGTTCACTTCGTATGTGCATTGACTACCGCTAATTGAACAAGGTTACCATTAAGAATAAGTATCCTCTTCCAAGAATAGATGATTTGTTTGATCAACTTCAAGGGGCTAGTTACTTCTCTAAGATTGACCTTCGTTCGGGTTATCACCAATTGAGGGTGAAAGAAGATGATATTCCGAAAATGCCTTTTCGGAGTAGATATGGCCATTATGAATTCCTACTGATATCGTTTGGGTTAACAAATGCTCCGGCCGCATTTATGGATTTGATGAATAGGGTGTTTAGACATTATCTTGACATGTTTGTGATTGTGTTCATAGATGATATTTTGATTTACTCAAGGTGTGAAGGTGAGCATGCCGATCATTTGAGGATTGTATTGCAAGTCCTCAAGGACCATCACCTCTTTGCGAAGTTTAGTAAATGTGAGTTTTGGATAAGGTCCGTGGCTTTCCTTGGACACATTGTCTCCGGTAAGGGTATTGAGGTAAATCCTAAGAAAACGGATGTGGTTAAGAATTTCCCTAGACCTCTATCACCTTCGGATATTCGTAGTTTCTTTGGTTTAGCCGGTTACTATAGGAGGTTTGTTGTAGGGTTTTCTTCGATTGCTTCCCCATTGACAGCTTTGACTCAAAAGAAGGTTAAGTTCACTTTGTCCGAAGTGTGTGAGAAGAGTTTTCAAGAGTTGAAAGAGAGACTCACTTCGGCTCTGATATTAACTTTACTAGAAGGGTCGATGGGTTTGTGGTTTATTGTCATGCCTCGAGAATTGGGCTAGAATGTGTTCTTATGCAAAATGGGAAAGTTATTGCTTATGCTTCAAGGCAACTCAAGGTTCATGAAAAGAACTATCCTACTTATGACTTAGAATTAGCGACGGTTGTGTTTTCTTTAAAGATTTGGAGGCATTATTTGTATGGTGTGCATGTTGATATTTTTACCAATCATAAGCGTTTTCAATATGTGTTCAAACAAAAATATCTAAATCTTCGCCAAAGGAGGTGACTAAAGTTGGTAAAAGACTATGACATGAGTATCCTTTATCACCCCAGCAAGGCTAATATGGTGGTGGATGCTCTTAGTCGATTATCTATGGGTAGTGTTGCTCATGTTGAGGATGGTAAGAAAGTGTTGGTTCGTGATGTTCATAGTTTGGCCAGATTGGGTGTTCGGCTGATTGATTCGACGAAGGGTGGTGTTAGGTTCATAATGGTTCCGAATCGTCCTTTGTGCATGATGTGAAGGCTAAACAAGATCTTGATCCTAATTTGGTTGAGTTGAAGGAAGCGGTGCTAAAAAAGTCCGTTGAGGCTTTTTCCAAGGGGGAGATGGTGTGGTTCGATATCAAGGTCGTTTGTGTGTTCCCGATGTAGATGACTTAAGAGGACACATTTTATCAGAAGCCCATAGTTCTTGATATTCCATTCACTCGGGAGCAACCAAGATGTATCGTGACTTGCGGGAGATCTATTGGTGGAATGGGATGAAGAAGGATATTACGGAATTTGTGTCTAAGTGTCCTAATTGTCAACAAGTTAAGGTTGAGCATCAAAAGCCGGGAGGTTTGTCCCAAGATATTAGTATTCCTACATGGAAGTGGAAAGATATGAATATGGACTTTATTGTTGGTTTACCACGCACCCGGTGACTATATGATTCGATTTGGGTCATTATGGATCGTATGACGAAATCAGCCCATTTCATTCCCGTCAAAGTTTCTTATTCGGTGGAGGATTATGCTAAGTTGTACTTGAGGGAAATGGTTAGGTTGCATGGAGTGCCTTTATCCATTATTTCTGATCGTGGTGCACAATTTACCTCTCAATTTTGGAAATCCTTCCAAAAGGGTCTTTGTACTCGTGTTAAGCTTAGTACGACCTTTCTTCCTCAAACCGATAGGCAAGCGGAGCGTACTATCCAAACTTTGGAAGATATGTTGAGCACTTGTGTAATTGATTTCAAGGGTAATTAAATGATCATTTGCCTTTGATTGAATTTGCTTATAATAATAACTACCATTCTAGTATTGGCATGGCTTCGTTTGAGGATCTCTATGGTAGGAGGTGTAGATCTCCTATAGGTTGGTTTGAAGTTGGTGAAGTTGCTTTGATAGGTCCCAAGTTTTTACATGAGGCTATGGAAAACGTTTGACTTATTAGAGAAGGGTTGAAAATGGCTCAAAGTCGACAAAAGTCCTATGCCGATGTTAGAAGGAGAGATTTAGAATTTGATGTTGATGATTGGGTTTACTTGAAATTTTCAACCATGAAGGATGTAATGAGATTCGAGAAGAAAAGGAAGCTTAGTCCCCGTTATATAGGCCCATATAAATTTTTGAGACGTATTGGTAAGGTTGCTTATGAACTTGATTTGCCTAATGATTTGGAATCGGTGCATCCGATTTTCCATGTCTCATTGTTGAAGAAATGTGTTGGTGATCCGACGTCTATAGTACCATTGGAGAATGTTGGTCTAAAGTATAGTATTTCCTATGAAGAAGTTCCGGTTGAGATTTTAGACCGGCAAGCTTGAAAGTTAAGAAATAAAGAAAAGTTAAGAAATAAAGAAGTTGCTTCCGTGAAGGTTCTTTGGAGGAATCAATTAGTTGAGGGTGCTACTTGGGAGGCCGAGGCCGATATGATGGCCCGATATCCTCATCTCTTTCCCTCTGATCCTACGTTAGACACTAGCTAGTTTGGTAGTACAAGACCCCGAAAGGCCTCATACAAGCCACTTAGCATACATACATACAATATCATAGAGATTTGAGAGTTTAAAAGATAATGTCATATCAAAGCTTTTAAGAAAATAACGAAAGTCTACCTCTCATGTCTCAAAGCCAATCTAGCATAAAAATGAGAAATAAAGTTTGGGACGTAACCCAATACAATGCAAAAATGAAAGAAACATAAAAGTAAGAACAACTAGGCTATGTCCTCGAATGGATTAGGACTCACCAAGTCTTCAACAATCCTTCTACTAAGCTCTAGCCACGAGTAGATGGAGAATCGCCCAGCCCTACATTAAAAAGTCAATGTAGGCAAGAGTATGTGTTAGTACAATCAAGTACCAAGTATGATAGCAATGCACCAAATCATTTACGACATGCTAAAATGGAACATTTTCATCACATGCAATAACCAAGCTAAAACATGATAAAGGTTAGAAAACATAAAACATAAACCATAAACCATGGTCAAAGCAAGCTAAACATCTTTACTTTACTTGAGGAACATCATAAAAACACTTTAGTTCATTGTTTGTGGGAAAGTATCCTTAACCGACATGTAAGACCATGTGAGCTATCAACATGGAATCCGGTGTCTAACCCCACACAGATAGGGCCATCCTACTTGCCAAGGTAGGACCCTTTACTTAACATATAGCTTACGTGGATCCACTAGATAATGTCTATCATAGACCATCATCCTATGGCCGGGTGTGTGGTAAACCAAAAATGAAGTCCATATTCACATCTTCCCACTTCCAAGTAGGAATACTAATATCTTGGGTCAAACCTCCTTACTTTTGATGCTCAACTTTCACTTGTTGACAATTAGGACATTTAGCTACAAATTCCGCAATATCCTTCTTCATCCCATTCCACCAATAGATCTCCCGCAAATCATGGTACATCTTGGTAGCTCCCGGGTGAATGGAATATCGAGAACTATGGGCTTTCGATAAAATTTGTCCTCTTAAATCATCTACATCGGAGACACACTAACGACCTTGATATCAAAGTACACCATCTCCCCCTTGGGCGAAAGCCTCAACGGACTTTTTTAGCACCACTTCCTTCAACTCAACCAAATTAGGATCAAGATCTTGTTTAGCCTTCACATCATGCACAAAGGATGATTCGGAACCATTGTGAACCATAAAACTACCTTTAGTTGAATCAATCAACCGAACACCTAATCAGGCCAATCTATGAACATCACGAACCAACTCTTTCTTACCATCCTCAACATGAGCAACACTACCCATAGATAGCTGACTAAGAGCATCCACCACTACATTAGCCTTGCCGGGGTGATAGAGGACACTCATGTCATAGTATTTTAACAACACAAGCCACCTCCTTTGGCGAAGATTTATATCTTTTTGTTTAAACACATATTGAAAACTCTAGTGGTCGGTAAATATGTCAACATGCACACCATACAAATAATGCCTCCAAATCTTTAGAGCAAACACAACTGCCGCTAATTCTAAATCATGAGTAGGATAGTTCTTTTCATGAACCTTGAGTTCCCTTGAAGTATAAGTAATGAATTTTCTATTTTGCATAAGAACACATCCTAACCCAATTCTCGAGGCTTTGCAATAAACCACAAACCCATCAAACTCTTCCGGTAAAGTCATCACCGGAGCAGAAGTAAGTCTATCTTTCAATTCTTGGAAACTTTTCTCACACGTTCGGACCAAGTGAACTTAGCCTTCTTTTGAGTCAAAGCTATCAATGGAGAAGCAATCGAAGAAAACCCTTCAACAAATCTCCTAAAATAACTGGCTAAACCCAAGAAACTACGAATATCCGAAGGTGATAGAGGTCTAGGCCAATTATTAACTGCATCCGTCTTCTTAGAATCTACCTCAATACCTTTACCGGAGACAATGTGACTAAGAAAAGGCACAGACCTTAGCCAAAACTCACATTTACTAAACTTCGCAAAAAGTTGTTGGTCCTTGAGGACTTGCAATACAATCCTCAAATGATGGGTATGCTCATCCTTACTCCTTGAGTAAATCAAAATATCATCTATGAACAAAATCACAAACATGTCAAGATATTGCCTAAACACCCTATTCATCAAATCCATAAATGCGACCGGAGCATTTCTCAACCCAAACGACATCACTAGGAATTCATAATGGTCATATCTAGTCCGAAAAGCCATTTTCAGAAGATCATGTCCATTCACCCTCAATTGGTGATAACTCGAACGAAGGTCAATCTTAGAGAAGTAACTAGCCCCTTGAAGGTTATCAAACAAGTCATCTATCCTTGGAAGAGGATACTTATTCTTAATGGTAACGTTGTTCAATTGGTCGTAGTTAATGCACATACGGAGTGAATCATCTTTCTTCCTTACAAACAAGACCGGAGCACCCATGGAGAAATACTTGGTCGGATGAAACCAGTATCCAACAAATCCTTAAATTGTTCCTTCAATTCCTTAAGTTCTGTCAGAGCCATTCAGTAAGAAGGAATAGAGATAGGTTGCATATCCGGGAGAAGGTAGATACCGAAGTCTATCTCCCTTTTGGGAGGAACACCGAGTAGATCATCGGGAAACACTTCCAGAAACTTTAACAATGGAAACTGACTCAAGAGTAGGGGTTTCAGAATCCACATCCCTCGCCCTAACAAGATGGTATATGCACCCCTTAGAAATCATCTTTCTAGCTTTAAGACATGACACAAATTGACCTCTACACATAGAATTTCCCCCCTTCAACTCTAGGATAGACTCATTTGGGAATTGAAACTTGAGCGTTCGGGTCCTACAATCAATAGAAGCATAACAAGAATGCAACCAATCCATCCCAAGAATAACATCAAAATCTAACATATCAAGCTCTACAAGATCAACATGAGTGACTCTATGGGATAAGGAGATGGGACAATTTCTATAGACTCTCTTAGCCACAATAGATTCACCAATCGGAGTAGAGACATGAAAAGGATCTAACAACACATCCAGAACAACATCAAACCTCATGGCCACATATGGCATCACAAAAGACAAAGTAGCACCGGGATCAAGCAAGGTATAAACATCAAAGTGAAAGACTTTCAACATACCGGTAACCACGTCGGGAGAACTCTCTTGCTCCTGACGAGCTTGAAGTGCATAGAATGGGTTTTGCTTCTGATTTCCACTAGAGTTCGATGGATATTGAGGTTGAGTTCGTCGACGGTTATCCTCTTCATTTTTAGCCATTAAGGGGAAATCCCTTATCTTGCGATCCATCCTGCCATAACCAAAGCATGCATTAGAACCGGCTAGACATTTACCCTCATGCTTTTTCCCATACTTAGCATAAGTAGTTGATGAAAAACCACCACCATTCCCTCCTTTAGGCTTAGGGTTGGACACCCTATCCTTGTTGGACTTTGGAGGAGCATAGGAGGAACCTTGACCGGAGAACTTTTGTGGAAATCTAGAATGACCATGTCCATCAGACCTTGAATGCGAGAAATTACCATTACTGATCTTAGCCCTCTTTGCCTCTCTAGACCTTTCCTTAAGCTTTTCCTCTTCTATATGTTGAGCATGAACCATAAGACGAGAGATATCCATATCATGGATAAGCATAGCGGTACGACATTCCTTTACCACCATTTCGGACACTCCCGAAACAAACTTACTCATTCTTGCCCTAGGATCGGCAACCATAGAAGGAGCATATCGAGACAATTGTGTGAACTTCAAAGCATATTCTTTCACACTCATGTTTCCTTGATGAATATTGATGAACTCAAGCACTGTTGCCTCCCTTATCTCAAGGGGAAAGAACCTATCAAGAAAAGCAGCCTTGAATTTTTCCCAATCAAGAGGACCCTCATTAACTGCCCTCCCTTTCTTACATTGTTTGAACCAAACTTGAGCAACACCCTTAAGTTGATAAGCAGCCAACTCCGTCTTTTCCTCCGGCGTCACACTCATAATCATTAGCACCTTGTACACCTCATCGATGAACTCTTGAGGATCTTCCTCAACCTTAGAGCCATGAAATTATGGAGGGTTCATTCTAGTGAAGTCCCTCACCCTTGATGCCGCTGTACCCACATTTCGGTTCACGAGAGCCACAACTTCTCTATTGGCTTGAGCCGTCATGGATTGAGCCAACACTTTAAAAGCAACCCTAAATTCCGCATTAGTCACTTGTTCGGTCAAATGGTCGGCCAGAACTTGAGGAGCTTGAGGAGGAGCTTGTTGTTCCATATTCTCTCCCACATTTGCTCTAGCATGAGCTCTTCGGGTCACCATATCCTGAAACGCATAGAATAGGAATTAAGAGAGAGACATATAGAGTTAAACTCTATGGCACGACTTAAGAGTAATGAAAGAAGTGAAGTTTCTTAAACGCCTTATAGCCTCTCATTCGTAAATGTGGCACGCTTCACACTCATGAACAAGACTCTACTCGACGTGGCTTATGAGACATCCTAGGATCTTTCTAAAACCTGGCGCTCTGAATACCAAGTTTATCACGACCCAAGGTACCCCCTAGACGTGACATGGTGTACAAGACCCCGAAAGGCCTCATACAAGCCACTTAGCATACATACATACAAGATCATAGAGATTTGAGAGTTCAAAAGACAATGTCACATCAAAGCTTTTAAGAAAATAGAGGAAGTCTACATCTCATGTCTCAAAACCAATCTAGCATAAGAATGAGAAATAAAGTTTGGGACATAACCCAATATAATACCAAAATGAAAGAAACATAAAAGTAATAAAAACTAGGCTATGTCCTCGAATGGATGAGGACTCACCAAGTCTTCAACAAGCCTTCTACTAAGCTCTATCCATGAGTAGATGGAGAATCACCAAGCCCTACATTAATAAGTCAATGTAGGCAAGAGTATGTGTTAGTACAATCAAGTACCAAGTATGATAGCAATGCACCAAATCATTTATGACATGCTAAAACGGGACATTTTCATAACATGCAATAACCAAGCTAAAACATGATTAAGGTTAGAAAACATAAAACATAAACCATGGTCAAAGCAAGCTAAACATCTTTACTTTACTTGAGGAACATCATAAAAACACTTTAGTTCATTTTTTGTGGGAAAGTAGTCTTAACCGACATGTAAGACCATGTGAGCTATCAACATGGAATCCGATGTCTAACCCTACACCGATAGGGCCATCCTACTTTCCAAGGTAGGATCCTTTACTTAACTTATAGCTTACATGGATCCAGTAGCTAGTCTCTATCATAGACCATCATCCTATGGTGGCACATAGTTTATGGGACATGGGTAATCGCCACTTGTCCACTCGGTGATAAGCATAATTCCCACGGATTAGACATAGTTCAATTATCATAAGTAGACATGGTTAGTCGCCTCTTGTCTACAATAGGGAACATGGGTGATCGCCTCTTGTCCCTTCATTAGAATAGCTCCTTAATCATCGATTCAATTTAGTTTAGCAAGCGTTTCAACAAGTTCACTACAATAGATCGAGTTTACTTTTGGCCACTATTCAAATTCAATCACCGGCATTTTCCTGCACATTCAAAATGAAATTATAAGTTAGAGAAATAAATGAGGTATTTCATATGCTCAATACTAGTTATTCATGTTAACAATAACTTCCCAGCCCCTTCCCACTATAGTCATGAAAAATATATATCTTATCTCCCAACACTGCCAATTTTGAACAATCATTTCTCTACATAACACAATAGATAAAGTACAAAATAGCATTCTTCACGATTCTCCACAAAATAACATTCTCCCAGCCCTGCCAGCAAGCATATAGCTTTTTAAATTAGTGCATCAGTTTTAAATAGATGAAGAAGTGCCTAATCACATCTGGAAATTTCACTCAGCTTTTTTGGGAATTTTTCACACATATACTCCCCGGAGGAACTTACTAATGAGATGGAGGAAGGTGGGGCACAAGAATGAAATACACAAACTTACGAGTCAAGCTCTACCTATTTTCATAAGCTGGAATTTATGAAAAATAGATCTGCAGCAAAGCATGGGGGCAAACAGTCAAACACAGTAGTGAGGGTCAAGTTCTCAACTATCAAAGACACCATTCATCTCCTAACTACTACAGAAAGGGCAATTGCACTGCTGACTATTTATCCAAGTGGAGCCATAAACTTGATATTATTCAACACTTCTGGAGAAGCTTGGCATATAGAATTTTAGAAGGAAAAAACTAAGGAGAATCAAGCAACCACCTTCAAGTACTGACTAGTTATCTTGTATAGATGTCTCTATACCTTTTGTCCCTTAACCTTTTCAACTTAGCTATCTCCTTATAGTTATAGCTCTTTTGAATAGGGTTAGATTTTTGCTTCTTTTCTTACTTTTGAGAATAAGGGGCATAAAACTCATGTGGAACAACAACAGCAACAACAACAACAATTATGTACAGGGGAGACTAAGCAGCAGGGGCAGCATGAGCAAAGTTCTGAAAGTTTGGCAAAGGTTGAGATCACAAGGGGTACAACCAAGTCCCATCCAGCAATTGAAAGAAAAGAAAGATATTATTTTGGGGTTTGACAGCAAAGAAAAAATCTTATTACACAAGGAGGAGGTTGACCAGCAACTAGGCATCAATGAAAAGAATTTTAAATCCCCTGATGTTAAGCAACAGGAAATACAAGTGCTAGAAGAAGGAAATATGACACAATCCCAGGAGCAAGGCAATGACAGTAAGAATGCAGCAGATGGCTTTTTTTTATATGTAAAATGGAGAGCTTACTTTGAACTCAGTTAAAACAACAATCCAGTAAGCAAGATAAACCACAAAAATAATAATAGGAAAAAATTCATGATCCAGTTCTAGAGCAAAAACAAGCAGATGAAGATACATCGAAAGATTGTTCTTATATTGAGAATAAGGAGCATAAATCTCATATAGAACAGCAGCAGCCACAACAATAACAATTATGTACAGGCGAGACTAAGCAGCAGGGGCAGCGTGATGGTCCTTCTGAAAGTTTGGCAGTGGTTGAGATCCCAACTATAATTCAAATGGTATCTTAAGAGAATGCATCAAATACTGTTACTTCACCTCTACATGATATTGTGACACATTATATTGTTGAAGTTACTCTAAGTCAAGCTTCACAACAAAGCAATTCAGAAAATATTGAAAGTGGAAAAGGTACAGGGGATGATGATAATCCAATATCCAATAAAACAACTAGAAAAGCGAAGAATGGTGGTAATACAGTAGGTGTTCATCCTACTAGAACATTACCAAAGAGGGGGTTACAAAAGAACAAGTCTCAATTCAATATCTATAACAATATGCAGACTAATAACAGAGAATGTGAAATACAAAATACCTTTTGAAGAACCGAATCATGAGTTGACCCTGAAGAATGTCGAAGATTTTGGCCTCTTACAGCTTGTGCGCTACTTGCATCAACAGGTGAAGCAAGGTTAGATCCGACACACCCTGGTATATCTTGAACATTCAATCCAGGATTTTTTTTGCAGCAATTGACTAAATAAATGTCACATTTCTTGTCTCATTTCAGTCATTTCTTCCTTTAGAGAAGTGATTTCATTGGCATGCTTTTGTTTTAGCTTGTTAGTTTCCACATCTTTCTTCAAATAACTTGTTGTCACTGATATACCATAGCACCTAAGTCGACCAGACTGCTCCTTTCAAAATACTGCCGTAAATGCATCATCAGCTGTTTCCCCAGAATTTTGGCGATTCTGAAGTTCAGCCTGTTGAATAAAATTAACATACATAGTGAACTGTACGCACCATTTTCTTTGTGTTTGAAATGAGTTTATGATTCATATAGTTAACTTTAATTGACATCCCTTCCGAGAAAACTGTCTAGCGACTCAAGCATTTTAAATAAAATTATCACCTCTTCCCAACAAATCAACAATCCTGCGATAGCGATCAAGAACTAAAAAAGTCTAACAACTTTTCCTAGCAAACAATTCAGCGACATCGACAAAGAATTGATTTTTTCATATCATTCCCTCCCAAAAAATAGTAAAACGACTACAACCAAGGATGAAAAAAATATCATCCTCTCCTGCAAATAGTCCAATGACTTTGATCAAGAATTTTAAAAAAATATATTTGATATCTCCTCGGACTTGCATAAGAAGAAGAAGACGACATACCTGATAAAATTCAATGGAGTCACACTCTCTACAATATATAAATTTTAAGTCTGAATTAAATTCACCACTAAAACTCTTTAAAAAACTTACTATTGCAACTTGGGTATCAACCTGAATTTTCTTTCCCGTCTTTGTACGAGTTGCAATAAACATTTCAGACTTTGATGGTTCCTCGTTGTTTTCTTTGACTGCACGCTACAAATTATATCAAAAGAAATTAAAAAAACATCAATATGTTCTAATAAAGTTCAAAAAATGAAATTCAGATTTTTTACGAAATGTCTGCTAAGTATTACCAATCCCATTCGATGCCTCCACTTTTGTTTTTTCCTATTTTGAGAATTCATCTCACACATGGCCTATATATTATTAAATAAAAAGAGATGTTTGAATTTATAAATAAAAATAGAATAAATATGATGCAAAGTATGTCGAAGAGTAGAAATGCACTATATTAGACTTACTTGAACAGTTGGGTGTTTCCAATACTCGATCAACTGGTGGAATTGATCTTCTGGAATGTCATCGGGGAGTTTTGCTAGCATATCCTCAAGAGTACTATTTTTATCAAAAAATCTCTCTTTAATTTTTGTTTGTGTCGCCTCCAAGCATCACGAAGACCACTCATCACCCACTTCTCTCCTTCTACTGGAATTAGGAATTTGGACTATGCAAAATAAAATATATTTAACTTCAGTCAGTAAAAACAAACAATAAAATATGCAATCTCAAAATTGATTGTTCTTATATTGATATATTCCCACATGCGCCTTTTAGTATCATTTGGCACCGCATGCCAACTAGTGTACATCAAGTTGATGAATCTAGGATTTCTTGCAATTGTTCCTATAAAGTTTGTTAATTCCGACACGATCTTACCAGTTGGTCCCACTGCTTTTCCTTTATCAAATGTCACCTCCTTTCTTTCTTCCAAATTTCTTGCGTGAATATTCTTACATGTTGTTTGTCCTCGAACTTTTTTTGGCTCCGATATTCCTAGATTGATGTAACAGCCAGGAAGTAAGAAATTTCTTTTATAATGAGTAATAAATCTTACAAGGTTTAAGACATACCTTTTGTACTACAATCATTATCCATTTCCTCTTCTATAGCACACTCATCCCCGCCAATTTCTTCTTGATCCACAAGATCATCCAATTCGTTATTATGTTCATTAATAAAAGGAGCATGCATATATTCGACATCAGCTACTGTGTGGTTACCATGTTTTATTTCATCACCTATGTGTATCCCTTGTTTTTTCTAAAACTGATCAAGACTAGAAGCTGGTATGACGGACTTCCTCTTTACCTGCTTGCAGTTTGGTAGATCATGAATATCATGTTCTTTGTGTATCCGTTGTTTTTTCAGAAAATGATCAAGACTGGTGGCTGGTAGGACTGACTTGCTCTTCACCTGTTTGAAGTTTAGTAGATCCTGAGTATCATGTTGTTCCTCGCCATTAGCAAGTGTTGTTCCAGTCACATGTACTGAAGCAGTAACACCTTCCTTGGAAGACGTTTGGAGCCTCAAGTTCTGCATAGGAAGTTTGATTCCTTTCTCTTGAATGGATCCAGATTGAAATATGCTCTGTTTAGTTTATCTTTTCCCTGCAATCAAATGTGAGGTACAAAGCTCTTCCCTTGCAGACGATTGAATTACTGATTTGTGCCCAAGCTATTTACTCTTTCCTTGTTGTGGAATGAAATCCTCAGAAATCTTTCTTTTTTGTAGTATTGGTGCATTACTCTTTCCTTGAATTACCTAGTCATGGCACTTACCCTATGCCAAATCAATCCTCGAATCCTCGACAAATGTTTTTGAATGTTGATTTTACTTCTAAGGAAAAATAAGTAAAATTAATAGGATAGGCACAACTAAGAAAGAAAGTCAACAAATGGAACTCAATTGATTAAAAGTTAAAGTTTCATGAGTGAATCTAAATACTCATAAGGAATTCAACATATTCAGGAAAAACAAAACATAATCCTAAGTATGGTTAAGCTTTAGCTTACTTTAGTCTTCTAATAAAGCGGTTTAAGTCTCACTAGACATACATATTGAAAGAGATAGAATAGGTTAAGATCTTTATTTAGTTCGTACATCTTGTATACATCAATTAAAAACTTGCATGTGTCTGTCTAGTGTGGTACATATAATGAAGTTTTACTAATATAAAGTATGAAGTTCTACTATCTTGTTCTTAATTTCAGTAAATGTTGAAACTAGAAGAAATGTCAAAAGCCTACCTACCACAGAGTCGATGAAGCGAAATGAGATGTCGAGGACGATATTCTAGCTGAAGCAAAATTAACAAAGTGTTGAAGTGCTGAAACAACATAGGACTTTGATTAAGCAAAGAACTAATGCCCACAAATATATCCGTAGCAATTAAGGAATTTAAATGAACTAATTCAGATTAAGAAATTCTATCAAGAAGTAGGTTCAGGTTGTAAACAACATTTTAAAGAAGTTCAAACACGTTTTTTCAAAGAACAACAGTACAATATAGTGTGAAAATCTTTTGGAGCTTTTTAAAACTAAGTCCAAAATTTTAAAATCTCATTCTTGTGCACACACAGTCATAGAAGTATCAAACATCTACTAACATGTTTAAACATTCAAGCAAACATTACAATGATCCTATAATAGATAGTCGATCACACCAAAAAGCTTAGAGGATTGAAAGCTCAAACAAATAATATGAAGACTATTGATACAGGTCAAAAAACAAGGTATTTTAATTACTATAGCAGACCACACAAGGGAAACTTCTAGTCAAGGGTATCAGATGTTCACAAAAAATATAGTTATAGGGTAAATTAGTTCTCCTACTCACACTTCTCAAAAGAATAAGATTTAAGGGACTACAGATGCACAAGATCAAAAGGATGGTAGTGAGTAGCATATGAAACCTCGTAACAACAAGTCACAAGGCAAGATAAGAAAGATGAAAAAAGATGTTATTAAAAGAAAGCAACAAGAAGAGAATTGAAAGCTCAAAGAAGCAATACGTAGACTATTGATACTGGTAAAAAACATTGTAATTTAATTACTACAGCAGACCACACAAGGGACACTTCTAGTCAAGGGTATCAGATATTCACAGAAAATATAGCTACATGGTACATAAGTTATCCTGCTCACACACCTCAAAAGACTGATTTAGGGGTCTATAGATGCACAATATCAAAAGAATGGTAGTGAGCAGCATATGAAACCTCCTAACATTAAGTCACAAGGCAGGTTAAGAAAGATGAAAAGAGATGCTATTAAAAGAAAGCAACAAAAAAGAGGATTGAAAGCTCAGAGAAACATTATGCAGACTGTTGATACTGGTCAAAAACAGGGTAATTTAATTACTACAGCAGACCACATAAGAGACACTTCTAGTCAAGGGTATCATATGTTCACAAAAAATATAGCTACAAGGTACGTCAGTTCTCCTACTCACGCTCCTCAAAGGACTGTGATTTAGGGGTCTAAAGATGTACAAGAGCAATCGGATGGTAGTGAGCAGCATATGAAACCTCCTAACAACAAGTCATAAGGCAGGTTAAGCAAGATGAAAAGAGATGCTATTAAAAGAAAGCAACAAAAAGAAACTGAAATTCAAGGGCACAGAGCCATTCAGCAATAATAATCACACGTTAATAATCCTAACATTAAGAACAACTCTAAGAGAAATGATGACTATTATGTTCAACATTCTGAGGATGAACTTTATAATGATATTTAGTCCATGGAGGAAAATGAGGATGATGATGAAGCAACCAGTGCTCATCTTATTAAAGCATTTGGTTCCACTTTTCATAATGAATGTCAAGAAGAAATTAAAGAAATTTCTGCACAACACGGTCTATCTCCTAGAGGCGACAACAACAAAAGCACAACACCAAGCAGGCTTCCAGCAGTACATCTGCTACCTCTACCAGACCCAACACAAGATCTAGAAGAAGAGGGTTTTAATGATTAAGACCCTTTGATGGAATGCTAGAAGTATCAACAACCAAAGTTCTATGGATAAAGACTCCAAAATCTCAAGAAAATGCATAGTCTCTCTATGATAGCTATTCTTGAACCCTTTGAAGTTAATTCTAATCTCAACACATATAGGATCCATTTGAACATGGAAACATTACAATGATCTTATAATAGATAGTCGATCGCACTAAAACCCTTAAAACATCGTAGAGTGTATTTCATTCTAAGTTATCCCTAACCTGAAGCAAGATTAGTTGTAATCTGGCATCCTCAAGGGTGAAATATTACTTATAGAAGGACTGTGAATAAGAAGAAGTTGTGAAATTTTTCAAGACTCTAGAATTATTCAAGGGTTAACAGAGTCGAAAACCTGATTTAAAAAAAAATTCACTGATTTTACTTCAAGTGTTATGTAGCCTTCCATATTCTAAAATTAGGCAGACAAACTGTTATCATGTTCTAAAGTAGGCAAGTTGAATCAGATTTTAAGTGCTCCTATTTTTAGACAAGATCAACAACTTTAGTAATACATAACTTTACTAGTTTAAAAGGGATGCAGACAAATTATATTCTGTAAACATCTTGTAAACATACAATCAATCAAAATAGAATTAAAACACCATTGTCCTCTTAGTCAACTAATAATAGTGGTTTAAAAAAATTAAATTATACTCGTCCATTCAGTAAGCTAACCAATTTACACTGCTTAGATAGAATGAATGCTAAAAACTTGTTCAAATTTTCATAATTTTTCAGTTCATGCTAAGAGACTCTAATTTTGAGCCAAAAACTAAACCTAAAAAAGAAAGTCCTACATACATGCATCAAGAAAGAGCCTTTCTTCAAACATTTAAATTTTTCATTGATACCCAATAACATAAACTATAATTAGAGGAAAAGAGCAGTACAAAGACAACACTTTTAACACTTTAACATTGAAAACATTACCTAAAATGGGTCATTCACCTTAGGGCTACTGAACCTCAGAAAAGCACAATTTGCATAAAAGTTTACACACCCAAGTAGATGATTGAGTTGTTGATTAGAATTCAAGAGTAAATGCTATCGATTCTCACATCTTAGTAAATAGCATTTACCCTACAACTGACCCAAGAAGGCAGTGGGTTTAAGGGAAATTTACAAAGCTAAAAGAGAAAATTGTGGCAAAGAATCAACTGATGTGGGTAATACAACTACGAGCTAGACTCCCCAAAATCAACAAAATTCAAATCAACAACACAAGAATATCAAAACCCTAAAGCTAAATGTGTAGCTACAGCCAAGTAATAAACCCAGAATCCATAAATTTAGACTTTAAAAGATAGAAAGTTTTACTTGATAAACCCTATTCCAACAAAACCCTCTCAATGTGACGAAGCTTTAAGACATCATCTTCTTAAGTGAAGCATTTTTTTCTGCATATCTTGTTCATCAGCTACACTAGAACAGCGAAAATGAATGTTCTGTTAATTTGTGAAGAAATCGTGAAATTGGAGAAACCATTCTTCAATTTTGCTTTGTCAAAAATCTTTACCTGTTAATTTGTGAGCCAAATCGTGAAATCGGAGCAAATAGTACTGGAGGCAAATCGTGAAACTGGAGCAACTTTCAACTTGGAGAAAGTTGAAAACGTGAAATTGGAGCTTAAGCTAAGAGTGGAAAATGTTGAGCTAAAGATAAGAGTATTGGAAGATGTTGAGCTAAAGCAAAAAATGAAAATATTTTATTTTTTTGCCAAATAAAAATTTGAGCGGGAGTGGAAAATGTTGGAGGGAATATAATATTTTGGTGAAAACATTAAGGCCACACTTGTAATGTGTTGTTTTTATAATTTTAAAAATAGCACACTTTAAAAGTGTGGCCATATATATAAATATTTGTTGCCAATTAGATCAAAATGTAACAACACTTATAAAGTGTAGCCTATACCATTTAAGAGTATGCTTTATAAGTGTTGCCAATATTATCGTAGCCAAAAGTTAAAGACTAAAAGCGTAGCCAAAAATATTTTAGGCAACACTTTACAAGCGTTGTCCAGATTCAGTGTGGCCGTAGGCCTAAAATGTTGTAGTGACTTGGTCAAATTACCAACTTTTTAAAGACAAATATGATTCTTCATTCTTAAAACACATTTCGAATCTAACATTTCATCTTTATAGTCATCCTTTAACAGCTTGTCTTGAACTCTGTTCAATTCTCAAACTTCAAACTTTCTATCCTTGATCTAATCTACTAAAAGAGAGTGTACCTCAATATAAGCAACAATCCTATCAGGATTCAAAATATCAAGTCTCATAAATCTATTATCCAAGTATTGAACATCTATTCCACTGGCAACAAAATCAAGCTATCCATACTAACTATCTTTAGACTCAACAAATTTGCTACTATATTTATCTTGCTCAGGTAATATAAGATAGTAATGTCATGATCCTTAAGGATCCATAACCATCTCCTCCGCCTCAAATTTAGATCTCTCTGACTAAAATATATTAAATATTGCGATAATTCATGAACACCTCATATTGCTCTCCAAGTAAATTCTGCCTCTAAATTTTCAAAGTAAAAATCATTACTACTAACTCTAAATAATGAGTAGGATAGTTATTCTCCTACACCTTCAGCCGTCTCAAAGTATACTTTATTACCTTATCTTTATACATGAAAACAATCCCAAGATCAACCCGTGAAGCATTACAATACTTCGTGAACCCTTCATCCTTCATTGACAAGGTCAAAATTGAGTCTAAAGTCAACAGAGCCTTAAGTTTTTGAAAGCTAGTCACACACTTCTTAGATCATTAGAAAGTAAAATTCTTCTGAGTTAGTTTTGTCAATAGAGACACAATAAAAGAGAAGTCACTGAAATTCCATCTGTAGTAAGTGGTCAAACTCACAAAACTTTGAAATTTTATAGGTGAAGTAGACATAGCCCAATCTCTAACTGTCTCAATACTCTACAAATCTACCATATTGTCATCCTTAGTCACCACATGCCCAAAAATGTCACACACTAAGATAGAACTCACACTTAGAAAACTTTACATAAGGTCACTCCTTCTTCAAGTTTTGGAGTATAATTCCTAAATCCTACTCATGATCCTCTCTACTATGAGGGTAGATCAAAATATCATCAACGTAGACTATAACAAAGAAATTCAAATAAATCGTGAACATCATATTCATCAATTTCATAAAAGTTGATAAGGAGTTAGTCATCCTAAAAGTCATAATTAACAACATATAATGTTATAACAGTTCCTTAAGGCTATCTTAAAGATATCCTTCATCCTAACCCTTAATCGATAGTAATAAACTCTCAATTCAATCTTAGAGGTTACCAACACTCCTAGACAAGTTCTCAATACGCGAAATATGATACTTGTTCTTAATAATCACTTTGTTCAATTAGTTGTAGTCAATGCACATCCTTGTGGTACCATCCTTCTTTTTCATAATTAAGACTAAAGAAATTCAAGGAGAAATACTTGATTGGATAAAATCACTTACTCAACAAGTCTTATTACTATTCTTTTAATTCTGTTGGAGCGTTCCAATTAGAAGTGATAGAAATGGGCTAAATTTTCATCTCTAAGTCAATACTGAAATCAAAATCACAATCAGGTGGGACACCTCCAAAACAATTTCATCACTGATACCGATTATAAAGGAGAAGTATCAATACTCATATCATGAACATAAGTCAAATAGATGGGACATTCCTCCTCAATCATACAATAAGTCTTTGAAAATGATAATACCTTCTTCAATTAGGGGCTGAGAATGTCTTGTCACTTAAGCTTAAGAGTGCTCGACATATCTAAGGTAACAATCTAGAACTTCATAATATGGATGAAGTCAATCTATACCCAATGTGATGTCAATGTCTATCATATTCAAAATAATTAAGTATATCCACGTGTTTTGTCCTATCAAACCAATAACTTAAGATCGATGTAATCGATCCACCACTAAGAATCATCTAAGGGTGTCCGAATACGTACAAATCTAGAAGGAGAGTCACAAAACATATCAAAATTCAAAATAAGGTACATAAACGAAAGTAGATCCATAGTCAAAATAAAACTACAAAAATTGAGATCACATTGAACAATACTTGGCACAACCTAGGTTACTCTAATAGAGTTAGTTATTTGTCGATATAATACTTCCAACAACCAAACTATTAGTCCATGAACTATAGAGCGATCCTTTACCACTATACACACGTCTCTATGAATACTACCACATAGTTTCATACAAGTAACCTTGCCCAAAATCAATTTTTTCCCCATTAAATTCAACTAATATTGTTGCTCCTCAATTCAATTTCTTAAAGACAACTCACAATTTAAATGTGCCACTATCTACATTTTAATCACCACTTTAAGTATTCTTGTTGATTGACATTCAACTTGGCTTTATAATCTCATACAATATTATATTTAGTCCACATTGTGGCCCCCATCGTAAGAAACTTTATCATTATGATTATCGTGTTATCCAACTTGAACTATTTAAATTCTTTTTAGTATACCTCCACTCTAAAGGATAGAAAGAAAATCTTTCATAGGAATATTATAACAAGTCTTACAATCGTAATCACAAAAGATCACCTATCATGTCTTTATCTATCCTTAACTTCTCATCATATCATTACCAAATAACTATTCTTTCATTTGATTAATTTATCCTCCCAAACTTACTCTTGTCTTCAAGATATTACTATCGTACTATTATATTGCTCAATTATTGGCTTATCATTAATACACTTGTGTCATAAGACTGTTGTAATAAAATCTGAATAATCTAAAGTAATTTTATCCAAATCACACCTCAGATGAACTGTTCATACTATGTCCAACATTCTCAATGTCGCAACTCTTATTACTTGGTTATTTTGCTAACCACATCATAACATCTTGCACCACACCACGTAACATCGTTAATATCATTGACATATGAATTTGAGAACGTCTCATCACTATTGGCGAGAGAATGAAACAATGAAGTTTAGATCTTAAAATGAACAACATAAGCGCGATAAGGAATGACAGAATGGAAGTTTCCTAAAGTCCCATAGCCTCTCGAAGAAAAGTAACGGACGTCTCCGCACTGATCTGCAAGACTCTACTAGACTCAGCTCTTGTGCTCGTGAGATCGATGAAGCTAGGGCTCTAATACCAATTTATCAAGACCCAAAATCACAAGTCGTGAGGACACCTATGTTTTCAACCGATAGGTAAGCCAACCCAACACTTTTACTAATTCAATTCAATATTAATAATGGAAAAACTAATTGACAAGTAGAATATACCAACAACTAATTCTTTCATAAGTATTAAATGCAGAAAACTAAACTACCACCCAAGATTTAGAGTCATAAGAAGAAGAGCTTCTAAACTATGATGCAAGTCTAGAACTAAATGAAAACCGTAGACGTAAGGAATATCCTGTCTGAATACTGAATAAAATAATAACTAAATACATGGAGGGAGGTGTGGGCCACATAGCAACCAAGCAGCTCCCCACAACTCCAAGATAACTCAACTCAACTCTGAAAGCTCTACGAAATGCCCTCGAATTCAAAATCCAATCTGCACCACAAAAGTGTGCAACAAGTGTTATATGAGTACGAAACCACGTGTATCCATTATATCTCATAGACCAACAATGAAGAAGTAGTGACAGGAGTATATAAGAAATTAATCCTTTAATTTTACAAGTCCACATCATACTTATCAACCAAATTTTCATCAATAGGGATAGTCAAATGTCACATAATGTCCAACATCAATAAAAGACATACTCAAACAAGAATGAAGGATGTAATGAGATGCAATGCAATGAGACACCATGAAGTGATATGCCTCAGATGCCAAGTACTCTCTATATATACACGATACTACTCGAAAATATATCGAGAGTTCGTGACCCATGGGGAACTTGCGAGGTCCATACACCGACATAGATGATCTCCATGTGTTTGTGCAGACGATCTCAATGCACCATCATAAAATCACACATTCCCAGCACAGACGATCCCCACGTGCCCAACTTATAATCATAACAAATACCTCGCACGGACGATATCCACGCGCCCAAATTATAATCATAACTCGATCTCAACACGGACGATATCCACGTGTCAGACCTTTACTTATACTCAAACTAATGTCAATGCATGTGCACAATATGATATCAATAAAAGGGAGTGATGCAACATATCAATAATCCAACTGTCGCTATGACATACAATCACCTCAATTTTCACAATTATACGGGTTCAATAAAGAAACACAACCACACAAAAGAAAATAAGTCACTAAATACATCTGCAAATGCCCATATGCATTGGCATTCTCGAATTACAATCTATCATAATATAGTAATAAACTTTCTCTTTAATAACACTGGTACTCGTACCAATGCCCGTCACAACATTGGTACGAGACCCCATCTTTCGTCCTAACCCATTATCTATTTAGTTTTTAATCTTTAATTAGAAAACGTCCCTCAACGAAGTCTAGGAAGTCTTAACATACCTCGAAAGTCAAACATGTGCCACAAATTCTTCAAGATTTTGCCTTTCCTTTTTGTAAAACTTCTAAGAATTTTCAATCTATCAAATATGTAATCCTCATAAGAATACGAATCTAATGACACCCATATTACTATATTTAGTTTCGACTCAAAAATCAGGTCAAAAAGTCATCCCGAGCAACCAAATTTGATCTTAAATTTTCTTTCAGATTATATTCACCCATGATAAAATGAACTCGCATGAAAAATTTCAACTAAAACGGATCATTATTCGACCTCCAAATCAAGATTTTGTTCTAAGAACCCTAGGGCTATATTTTCTTAATTCAGCCCAAATTCTACATGTTTCTACCATAAAAATTTGTTCATAATCACATAAATTTTTTATAGAAAGGACGAGAATCATTACCTTAATGCGTTGGGATGAAAATACCAATTTTCTCCTCCTTTTTCATTTTCTTTTTAATTTTTTTTTATTATTACTACTACTAACAAAATAATCCTTTATTAAATTTGAAAATTATGTCACTCATTCTCACAAATCGTAAATTATTTATAAGAACTACTAAAAATGGTTAAACTCAGGGTAAAACTCATAAAACGACTAAGAGGGTCGTTACATTATGGATGCAATAGCATTGCATTATCTCATTAGTTTCACAGTCCATGAGAGACTTGAAATGCATTTGATGGATGTGGTTACAGCCTATCTTTATGGATCACTTGATAATGAGATATAAATGAAAATTTCCGAAGGATTTACGAAGCCTAAACCATGTAGTTCAAAATCTTGGAAAATGTATTTAATTAAATTGCAAAGATCATTATATGGTTTTAAGCAATCTGGACGCATGTGGTATAACCGTCTTAGTGAGTATTTATTTAAGGAAGGTTATACAAATGATGCAATTTCCCCATGTGTTTTTATAAAGAGAACAACAATATAATATTTTGTGCTTGTTGTTTATGTTGATGACATAAACCTTATTGGAACTCCAATAGAGCTTCAAAAGGAAATTGATTATTTAAAGAATGAATTTGAGATGAAAGATCTTGGTAGGACAAAATTATGTCTTAGTGTGCAAATTGAGCATTTCACAAACGATATTTTTATCCATCAATTTGCCTACACAGAAAAAGTGTTGAAAAGATTTTGTATGGATGACGTGCATCCATTAAGTATTTTGATGGTTGTTTGTTCACTTGATATAAAGAAGAATCCATTCCAACCTAAAAAAATAATGAGGAAATCCTTGGTTCTGAGTACCATATCTTAGTGCAATTGGTGTACTAATGTATCTTGCTAACACTACGAGGCCCGATATAGCCTTTTCAGTTAATTTGTTAGCAAAGTATTTTTCTGATTTTACTAGGAGACATTGGAATGGGATCAAACACATATTACGGTATTTAAAAGGGACTACTGATATGGGCTTATTTTATTCTAACAATTGTAGTCCCAATCTTGTTGGTTATACTGATGCAGAATATTTATCTGATCCACACAAAGCTCGATCTCAAACAGGCTATGTGTTTATATTTGGTGGTACTGCTATATTTTGGAAATCTACAAAGCAGTCTATCGTAGCCACTTCATCAAATCATGCTGAGATAATAGCCATTAATGAAGGAAGAAGGGAGTGTGTGTGGTTGAGCTCCATGATACATCTCATTCGAGATAAATATGGATTGGAGTTTGATAAAGTACCCACCACTTTATATGAATATAATGCAGCATGCATAGCACAACTAAAGGGAGGATTCATAAAAGGAGATAGAACAAAACACATTTTGCCAAAGCTTTTCTACACATATGAGCTCCAAAAGAATGGTGATATAAATGTACAACAGATTCATTCAAGTGACAATGTGGCTGACCTATTCACCAAGTCTCTGCCAACTGCAACTTTCAAGAAGATGGTTTACAAGCTTGGAATGCGAAGATTCAAGTCTCTGGATTGATGTTCTCATTAGGGGGAGTTAATACGCGTTGTACTCTTTTTCCCCTACGAGGATTTGTCCCACTGATTTTCCTTGTAAGGTTTTTAATGAGGCAGACTAGATGCATATTATTAGATATATGTACTCTTTTCATTCACTAGAGTTTTTCTTTTTCTAAAGTCTTTTAGTAAGGTTTTTAACGAGGCACATTATCTACAAATTAGACATTTTAGGGGGAGTATTATAAATATAGTGAATGTGTATCTTTTAGAGAATTTTTAGGAACCCTAACTTTGGGACCAAGTCAATTTACCCCTATAAATAGAGAGGTCCTCTTCAACGTAAAATCATCCCTCAAGAGAAATAATAAGTCTTCTCTCTTCTCCCAACTTTCTTCTTCTTCTTATTTTATAGATTCATAACAGTAATAATAGTAATAGTAACAATAACAATAACAATAACAATTAACAATAACAATAACAATAACAATTAAAAATAATAATTAACCATAATAATTAACAATAACAATAACAATAACAATTAACAATAACAATTAACAATAATAATTAACCATAATAATTAACAATAACAATAACAATAACAATAATAATAATAACAATAACAATAATTATAACAATAACAATAATAACAACAACAATAATAATAACAACAATAACAATAATAATAATAATAATAATAACAACAACAACAACAACAACAACAACAACAACAACAAAAACAACAACAATAATAATAATAATAATAATAACAATAATAATAATAATAATAATAACAATAATAACATTAATAATAACAACAACAATAATAACAATAATAATGTAATGACCCTCCAGGTCATTTTCGAGTTAATGCCTTCATCCGTCGTTTAGAGCATTCCTATAGAGACCCCAAATCATTTATGAATTGCTGGCACTGATTGTTCGATCCCCTGGTCATTCGTTTGGCTTCATGCGCATTTCCCTGTTTTGGAGCTTTGAAACTTGAGAAGTTGATTTCAGTCATAACCTCAGGTAAACGATCTCAGAATGGAATTCTAACATTTCGATCAGCTCCGAAATGGCCAAATTAGGCTATTAGCAAGGTTGGCACGAGTCTCGAGGCTCTTGGTGCAATTTTAGGGCCATTTGGCGCTTTAGCCTTTGAAATTTGGCATAAGATTGATTATGGTCAACATTCTTGGTAAATTTGCTCGGATGAGAATTTCGTCAGTGCGGTTAGTTCCGGAATGCCAAGTTTGGTCTAGAATAACCCTTGTACACTTCTCGGGGCTTCCGGTCTGATTTCGAGGCCCTTTGTGGAAATTGGCTTAAAATGGCATTTGGGTGTGGGACCTAATTTTTATTGAGATGACCTCGGTTGGAAATTTCAACTTCACCATTGAGTCCGGAATGTTGAATTTAATGGGATAGCATATCTCATTTGCGTGCACGGGGTTCCGAACAAATCCCAAGCACCCCGTCAGAGAATTGGCAAATGCCAAAAACCAGCTATTGTAGTTGATGTTGCAGGCTCCATTTCCTCTTCGCATTCGCAGGCCAGGGGACCACGTTCGCGAAGGTCTGTCTTTTTCCTCTACGCGTTCGCGGAGGTCTGGGATGTTCCCCTCCGTGTTCACGGAGGTCTAGAGCCCTTCACTCCGCGTTCGTGGGCTATTATAGCCACGTTCGCGAAGAGCAAATCAGTCTGGTCTTTTATTTAAAGACCAGACGTGATCAGCTTGAAGGAGGAGTATTGAATTGGCGATTTCTCTCTCATTTGGACTCAGAATTTGGTTGGACCTTTTCACGGTGTCGATTTCAGGATTCTCGGTGCGGGTCCCACATTCCCATTTTTGACTTCGAAATTAGTCCGTCCATGATTTTGGAAATTTTAGTGTCTAAACGACCGTGCTGAGGCTGTGATTCTATTTTTGATAGCGTGGTAGCATTTCAAGGCCGTTCAAAAGGTAAAAGCTCCGGTAGAGTGATTTGGAGCACGCACGATCGACCTTCTGGTAGGTTACGGCTTCCTTTCTGTTTAGATTGAGCTTGAATGTGTAAATTCATGATGATTAGAGTGAACTGGGGGCAGGTACCTAGTTCTATCTACCTTTCTTCTTAGAAACCGTGATTTAGGGTTGATTACCACAGGTTCTAGGGTAGTACCATGCTGGAAGAGGGTTGTATGTGTGTTGTAGCATGCTATGTGATTTACTTGATTGATTACCTCTTTTTGGAGCATGTTTTTGCCTTATCTAGGATAGACTAGTGTTGCCTTAGACCCATGCACCATGTGACTTTGGTATGTCTCCGACGTCGTTTCGGATGGACTAGGTCCTTGTAGACCGGAATAGCAGACTTGGGTATGATAGTATGAGCCTTAGCTTAGGCTTTTGCGCTGCTTGTTCACCTTTCTATTTCCTCCCCCTATTTTGTGGCTCCGACGTGTTACCAGAGATGGTGTGCTTCCTCGGGATTGGAGTGCTTCTGGCTTGAAGCCTACTTGAGATCCTCTTCGGAGTTGATACGCCCCTGGGCCCTCTTGCTAGTTGGGTGGCTGACGCCCCTGGAAGTGAATGACTAGCTGGGTGGCCTGGATATCTGAGATTTTCTACGGAGTTGAAACGCCCCCGGGTACTCTTGCTAGTTTGGTGATTGACGCCCCTGGGAGAAGCTAGCTGGCTGGGTGGTCTGAGTTGATAGTCACTCTTGCGAGCTGGGCTGGGAGTTGACTTTTTTGATTTGGATCCGGATAACTCTTCGGTCTTGTAGGCTTAGTAATTTTGTGTATCTGTTGAGCTTATGGGGGCCCGTTCAGGTTTTATTTAAACTTGTGTATGAGTGTACCTTATGGGCTTATGGGGGTCTAGTTTGGTTTAGCTAGTTGTATGTAGATTTAGTTTCAGTGTGCTTGTTTGCTTCTTTTCATATCCACTTTGACCTATATTCTAGTCGAGATTCTATCTTTTCAGACTGTTTTTACCTTTCTTGCTCAGTCGGCCTTTGATGCCTACTGGGTACCTATTGTTTTGGTACTCATGCTACACTCTTCATTTGTTTTCGTGATGCAGGTCAGAGCACTAGCTACCAACTACCAACGTTGATATAGAGCCTGCTGTGGTCCTATTCAGAGGAGAGGGTGAGCACACAACGTTCGAGGGTTACTCGTCTCCTTCTATATATATATTGACTTGTCTTTTTGCTTTTTGAGACAACCTTGTTTCTGTGGTCCACTTTTGGGACTTGTAATCTTTTTGTAGTAGCTTTGTACATATGATTTCTAGGTTTCGGGAGGGATCTTTTATTTGTATATAGATGGTTTTGCTTGCTTCCGCTTTCTTCTATGTTTCTGTTATTTATGCTTTCGTTTAGGTGGGGTTTAGTTTTCTGCCCTCAGTCCCATTGCTGGTTGGTTCCGGTATATGGGCTAGCTTTCCTACTGGTGGCTTTGGTAGATGCCATCATAACTCGAGAAATTGGGTCGTGACAAATTTGGTATCAGAGCCCCAGGTTCACTGGTCTCACTTGTATAGAGCTAAGGTCTAGTAGAGTCCTATGGATCGATGCAGAGACGTCCGTGACTCATCTTCGAGAGGCTACAGGATGTCGTTCGGAGAATTCCTATTTTGTATCACTTTCGTGCATTATTTGTCCAATTGATTTCATGGAACCTTATTTGTTTTACTCTTTCTCAGGGTGGCTCGCACTCGCGGTAGAGCGGCCTGGGGTGATGCACCTAGGACCGCAGATAAAGCCCAAGCTAGGGGCAGAGGCCAACTCCCAGGTCGAGACAGGACTGCTGCACCAGCCCGAGATAGAGAGAGGACTCCGATGGTGGTGGCGGAGCCTCATGTTGATGATATTCCTCCTCAGCCGGTGGGACTGGGACCAGCCACAACTCCACCAGCTCCCACCCCTGATCTTCAAGCGATGCTCACCCAGATTTTAGCGGTGGTAGGGGGTATGCAGCAACAACAGGCCCCAGTACCAGATCCAGCTCCAACATTGCAGGGTCAGCCTGCTCTAGCGACTCCATAGGTTCAGCAGCCGCCGCTTAGTCGGATGATTTAGATAGGGTCATGCCACTTCAAAAGAAGATGATGATTGGGGTGTTACTGAGGTTGTCACCGCCGAGATTTTCTGAGGCTGTTGAGGAGGATGCCTATGAGTTCCTTACCACTTGCTTAGAGCGGTTGCATGCTCTGGGATTAGTGGAGTCGGGAGGAGCCGACTTCACCATTTATCAGCTAGATGGGCCTGCTAGACAGTGGTGGCATTCTTATATGGAGACCAGGCCAGCTGGGTCCTCGCTGATATCTTGGACAGAGTTTTTAGAGGCCTTTTTGGCTGGGTTTATTCCGCGGACCGTCATAGATCAGCTTCGTGATGAGTTTTTTGACGTTAAAGCAGGGCTCCATGATGCTATCTAAGTATGAGGCTAGAATCCATGAGCTATCTCGTCATGCTGCTATGATCTGGCCTACGGAGAAAGAGAGGGTTCGATGCTTTATGAGAGGATTGAGGCTACAACTATGCATTGAGACTCAGTCCATAGTTTTAGCGGGTCGCTCCTTTCTTGATGTTGTGGACCATGCTCGCACACTTGAGCAGCTCTGTCGCGAGGCCTAAGGGGGCAGCGGCAAGAGGGCCAGGCAGGACGATAGCCACAGTGGGCCCCGTTTTAGGCCTTGAGATTTTTTGGACAGGTTTCGTCAGAGGTTCCATCAGGAACAGTCTAGTCTCTCGTTCCAGGCATTGCTACATGCTACACAGAGTTACCAGCACCATCAGGACGACTCTAGTGACAGTCCGAGTTAGGGCTGAAGAGTGTTAAGTAGGGTTTTTCAGGCCAGGGTGGCCAACCTCCAGTTACGATCGGACTACCACAGGGATGTTTTACATGCGGGGAGCTAGATCATTGATCCAGAGATTGCTCTTTTAGTAGGTCAGCCGCACCAGCTCCACAGGCAGCTAGACCAGCACCAGAAGCAGCACCTCCAGCTAGAGGAGGAGGTCAACATCAGGGTACACGAGGAGGTCCCAGGGAGGTAGGACAGGTGGCAGAGTTGATGCGTGAGGTAGAGGCGCCCAGGGCTATTTCTATGCAGCTCCAGCTAGAGTAGAGGACGAGGCATCAGACGATGCGATTACAAGTATGATTCTTTTATGCCATCAACCCGCCTGAGCTTTATTTGATCCAGGCTCCACTTATTCTTATGTATCTGCATACTGCACTCCTTGGTTGAGTATGAGTCCAGAGCCCTTAGCAGTGTCGTTGCGTGTTTCGACCCCGGTAGTTGATTTCTTTTATTTTTGGATCGACTTCGATTGGGAGTAGTAATTGAGTAACTCCTTGTGCCTTTGCCTTGATGGTCCTTTGGTGGTTGCGACCTTGGGATTGCTGGTTTCCCTTTTTTCCACTCTTGTTAGGTGATTTTGCTGTGATGGCGACTCTTGTTTGGTAGGTGGCTAGACCAGCTTTGCATGATTTAAGTTTAGTGTGTTGTAGGGGTTAGTTGGCTTAGTTATGAGTCGTCCCTTTTGAGTAGTGATTAGGAGATTGCTAGTTCTCGGAGTTGTGTTTTCGCTCGTTCGGTCTTTTGGATTCTCCACTTCTTGTGGACTAGTAGGTTGGTTATTGCTAGTTAGAAGTTGGAGGTATGATCCCTTATTGTGCCCTGACTAGCTGTTGTGTTGGTTCTTTATTCCTGTGTTGATAGCCCTTGAGGTTGGTGTATGATTTAGAGTCGAAACGGTGGTGTTCATTGGCAATTTCAAGCCTTAGCCCTATTGAGAAATGGAAACTTGCTAATAATATTCATCTTTAGGATAGGGTCATGGTAATTCTTGGGATTTTTGAGTTGGCTCTAGTTTAGGATGCGTGGGTTGCTTTTATCATGCTTTGCAACTTGCGTGGTTCGTGATAGGGTTGGTACCCTTGGACGACTACTGGCCAGTTGACTATGTTGATATGCAGCTTGCCGGCCTGGTTTCCCTTAGGGTGGGGTGTTTGGCTCCAATTTGCGGTGGCAGAGCAATTTGTGGGTTCATGGTGTTGGTGTTTAACGAGTTCCTTTAGTTGGAGCAGAAGATGCTCAGGGTGTCTCTGAGGTTGTCACCGCCGAGGTTTTCTGGGGCTGTTGGGGAGGATGCCCATGAGTTCCTTACCACTTGCCGAGAGCGGTTGCATGCTCTTGGATTGGTGTAGTCAAGAGGAGCCCACTTCACCGCTTATCAACTAAATGAGCCTGCCAGACAGTGGTGGCGTTCGTATATGGAGACCAGGCCAGCTGGGTTCCCGCTGGTATCTTGGACAGAGTTTTCAAAGGTTCTTTTGGCTAGGTTTATTTCGCGAAGTGTCAGAGATTGGCTTCGTGATGAGTTTTCGAGGTTGGAGCAGGGCTCCATGACCCTGTCTATGTATGAGGCTAGATTCCATGAGCTATCCCGTCATGCTTATATGATCTGGCTTACGGAGGAGGAGAGGGTTCGGTGATTTGTCAGAGGATTGAGGCTATAGCTACGCATTGAGACTCAGTCCATGGTTTCAACGGGCCGCTTCTTTCTTGATGTTATGGACCATGCTCGCAAACTTGAGCAGCTCTGTCACAAGGCCCAAGGGGGCAGTGGCAAGAGGGCCAGGCAGGACGATAGCCACAGTGCAACCCATTTTAGGCCTTGAGATTTTTAGGACAGGTTCTGTCAGAGGTTCCATGAGGGGTAGTCTAGTCGCCCATTCCAAGCTTTGCTACATGCTACAGAGGGTGACCAGCACCGTCAGGACGGCTCTAGTGCCGATCCGAGTCAGGGCTGAGGGATGTTCAGTCGGGTTCTTTAGGCGAGGGTGGCCGGCCTCCAGTTGCGAGCGGACTGCCACAGGGTTGTTTTACCTGCGTGGAGCTCGATCATTGGTCAAGAGATTGCCCTTTTAGTATGTCAGCCACACTAGCTCCACAGGCAGCTAGACCTGCACCAACAGCAACACCTCCAACTAGAGGATGAGGTCATCATCAGGGTACACGGGGAGGTCCCAAGGAGGCAGGACAGGTGGCAGAGTTGACACGCGAGGTAGAGGCACCCAGGGCCATTTCTATGCAGCTCCAGCTAGAGTAGAGGCCGAGGCATCGGACGATGTGATTACAGTTATGATTCTTTTATTCCATCAGCCTGCCTCAGCTTTATTTGATCCAGGCTTCACTTATTCTTATGTATCTACATATTGCGCTCCTCGATTTATTATGAGTCCAGACCCCTTAGTAATGTAGTTGCGTGTTTTGACCCTGTAGTTGATATCCCTTAGTAGTGGATCGACTAGGCTATGTGGCTTTGATTGGGAGTAGTGGTTAAGTAACTCCTCGTGCCTTTGCCTTGATGTTCCTTTTGTGGTTGCAACCTTGGGATTGCTGGTCTCCCTTTTTGCCACTCTTGTTCGGTGCTTTTGCTGTGATGCCGGCTCTTGTTTTGTAGGTGGCTATACCAGCTTTACATGCCTTGAGTTTTGTGTGTTGTAGGGCTTAGTTGGCTTAGTTATGAGCAGTCCCTTTTGATTAGTGGTTGGGAGATTGCTAGTTCTCGAAGTTGTGTTTTTGCTCGTTTGATCTTTTGGATTCTCCACTTCTAGTGGACTAGTAGGTTGGTTATGGCTAGTTTGAAGTTGGAGGTATGATCCCTTATTATGCCCTGACTAGTTGTGGTGTTGGTCCTTTATTGCTGTGTTGATAGCTCTTGAGGCCGGTATATGATTTAGAGTCGGAACGATGGTGTTCATTTGCAATTTCAGGCCTTAGCCCTATTGGGAAATGGAAACTTGCTAATAAGATTCATCTTCAGGAAAGGGTCATGGTAATTCTTGGAATTTTTGAGTTGGATCTAGTTTAGGATGCATGGGTTGCTTTTATCATGCTTGACAACCTGCATGGTTCGTGATAGGGTTGGTACCCTTGGACCACTACCGGCCAGTTGATTATGTTGATACGCAGCTTGCCGGCTTGGTTTCCCTTAGAGTGGGGTGTTTGGCTCCAATAACGATAATGATAACGATAATGATAATGGTAATGGTAATGATAAGGATAATGATAATGATAATGATAGTAATAATAATAGTAATAGTAATAGTAATAGTAATAGTAATAATAATAATAATAAGAAAAATAATAAGTAAATAGTAATAATAGTAATTGTAATAATAGTAATATGTAATGACCCGTTAGGTCATTTTAAGTAGTAGGACTATTTTGACTCCTTCCGTAAAATTTTAATAGAAATTTTGAACTATTCGGTAGCTATGATTATTTAGTTAGCATATATTTATTAAATAATTAATATAAGTTGATAGTTAATGGGCCAAGCCCATAAATTTATTTAATATCCTTTACCACTTGGCCCATATAATTAAATTAAGTTAGTGGAATTTACCACTTTTAATATCTAATTATTTTATTTAGAAAAAAGGAAAAGAAGAGAAGAGCGCATACATACCGGGCAGACGAATGAAGAAGAAAACTTCGGACTCATACTTCAGGAGTTCAGGTAACGAGCAACTATTTTTTTAATCTCCTTAGTGAATGGATATAAATTATATTATAGGTATATTAATTGGGTGGGGAAAAGAATTGGAAATTTGACAATGTGTGCTGCTAACGTTTTAAGGGTTTGTGAGGGGGACAAAGCCTGCTTGCATCATTGGCCAATCATTGCCAATGATTGAAGCAATTGACTTTAAGAAATATTTGTTGGGGATCAAATTATAGGGGAATTGATGTATGGAGTTAAGTTCTGTTCATTTTTGTTCTCCATGAATTATACGCTATGGTCGAGTATTCCTCCAGATTCCCTCTTATTATTATTATATTAAAATTTAAGTTTTGATATATTGAAAGTAATATTAGGTATATTATATTATATGAATACCACTAAAATTATGTTGTTTGGAGGAGTTAAGACTTAACCCTAGGTTTGAGGTGTAGGAAATTGACTATATATTTGAGTGAGTTTGTAGGTTTAGGATATGCATATAGTAATATGGGTGTCTACGAACTTGTTTACTTACGCATAATGACTATTTGATAGATTGGAAACATTCTGAAGCTTTACGAAAGGGAAAGACAAAATCTTGAGGGTTCGTGACACGTGTTCGGCTTTCAAGGTATATTAAGACTTTCAAACTTTGTTGAAGGACATTTTCCTAATTAAAGATTAAAAATGGAATAGACAATGGGTAAGGGCGAAAGATGGGGGTCTCGTACCAATGGTGTGGCGGGCGTTGGTACAAGTACCGGTGTTATAAAGGAAAAGTTTATTACTATAGAACGCACATTGTAATTTGAGAATGCCAAAGCACATGGGCATTAGCTGATGTATTATTGACTTGATTTCTTTGGTGTGATTGTGTTTCTTTATTGAACCCGTATATTTGTAATAATTGAGGTGATTATATATGATATAGATATTTGATTGATTGAAATGCATCATCTTTTTTTGTTGAAATCATGTTGTACACATGCATTGACATGAGATTGAGTATAAGTTGGGCACGTGGAGATCGTCCGTGCTGGGGATTGTGAGATTTAGGATTATAAGTTGGGCACGTGGAGATCGTCCGTGCTGGAGATTATTTGATTTTATGATAGTGCGTTGAGATTTTTCGCACAGACACGTGGAGATCATCCGTGTCGGTATATGGACCTCATGAGTCCCCCATGGGTCATGAACTCTCGATGTATTTTCGAGGAGTATCATGTATATACGGTTGAGAGAGTACTTGGCATTTGAGGCATATCATTTCATGGTGTCGCATTGCATTGCATCTCATTACATCCTCATTCTTGTTGATTATGTGTTTTATTGGTAATTGGACATTACGTGATAGTTGATTATCCCTATTTGATGAAACTTGTTTGATCAGTAGAATATAGCATCGTACAAGTAAAAGGATTATTTTCTTATATACTCCTGTCACTACTTTTTCGTTGTTGGTCTATGAGATATACTGGGTACACGTGGTTTCATACTCATACTACACTTGTTGCAACTATTTGTGGTGCAGATACAATTCCGAATACGAGCGCACCTCGTGGAGCTTTTTGAGTCCGAGTTTGGAGTATCTTGGTGTTGTGGTGAGCTGCTGCTTGGTTGTTCCGCAGCCTAGACCTCCCTCTATTTTATTATTTATTCTGTTGCTTTGTATTCATACGAGATCCTCTTAAGTTAGGCTTGTCAATTTAGTTTCAGACTTGCACCATATTTTAGAAGCTCTTGTACTTATGACACAAAAATCTTGGGTAGTATTTTAGCTTTCCGCAGTTCAAACTTATGCAAGACTTAGTACTGAGATAATATACTTATTGCTTATCTTTAAACCTTAATTATTTAGTTAAATTAGTAAAACTAGTTGGTTGTTTTACCTATCGGTTGGGAACATAGGTGCCATCACGACTTGTGAATTTGGGTCGTGAAAAATTGGTATCAGAGCCCTAGGTTCATCGGTCTCATGAGTACAAGAGCAATGTCTAGTAGAGTCTTGCGGCTCGATATGATGACGTCAATACATATTTTTGAGAGGCTATAGGACATTTAGAAAACTTCTATTCTTTCATTCCTTATCGTGCGCACTTGACTTTGTTGAAGCTTTATTCTTGTTATCTTATTCTCTCACAAATGATGAGGACTCGTGCATTCGTGATCAAAGATCTAGAGCTTGTACCCGCACCCACTACTAGGTTTATTGAATGTGGTAGATTCAGGGGTGAGATCAAGTTAGAGGTTGTGTTGCACTACATTTGGCGAATAGATCAGACTAATAAGAAATATTCAAAAGGGTTAGGAGGATGAATTCTATGACTTATACTAGTAACTTCAGCGAGAATACGTATGAATTTATAGATCGTTGTCATGAGAGGTTGCATAATCTTAGATTTGTGGAGTCCTATGGAGTTTATTACACAGTGTTTAAGATGATTGGCCCTGCAAAGTAGTTATGGAGATATTACATAGATAGTAGACCAAATGGATCACCTCTACTATCATAGACTTAGTTTACTCAAGTGTTTCTAGATAAATTTGTTTCACGCAGTGAGAGAGAGCGCAAGAGGGCCAAATTCAAGAATTTACAGCAAGATGGTATGTAAGTCACCGTGTATAAGGTTAAATTTGATGCCTTGGCTAGGCACGCTTTGATAATACTTTCCACCGAGGCTGAAAGAGTGAGAAGGTTGGTTAAGGGGTTGATTATTCAGATTCTATGGGAGTTTCTCAAGTTTCCGATTCTGATGTTCCATTTTAGAAAGTTGTAGATGTTGCCAAGAAGTTAGAGATGATTTGATGTGTGAGATTTAAGTAGTGTAAGGGCAAGAAGGTTGTCATTCAAGTTGGATATGGTATGTGAGTAGCTTGATTTGCCTGTACATGTTTTTACTTTTGCTGGAGAATTCATAGTGGTAGATCGAGTATATCGATCACATATATTTACTTTGAACGGATATGGTACTCAAGTGGGTTTGAAGGCCTTATATAGGATAGATTTTGATGTTATTCTTGGGATGAATTAGTTATCTCCTTATCACACGATTTAGAATTTTCATACTAGGACAATTACATTAGCTATGCCTGGTATTCCTAAAGTAAAGTGGAGAGATGTTCTTAGTCATAATTCAAAAAGGGTGATATCATTTATTAAGGTTCGTCGCTTAGTAGAGAAAGGATACTTGGCTTACTTGACACGTATTCGAGACACTAGAATGAAGACTCCTAGGCTTGAGTTTATTCCGTTAGTGAGTGAGTTTTTAGAGGTATTTTTGATAGACCTACTGGGTCTTCCACTTGATCGTGATATTGATTTTGTATTGACTTAGAACAAGTCACTCAGTCAATTTTCATTCCTCTTTATGGTATGGAGCGGTTGAATTGAATGAGTTGAAGAAGCAGTTATGGAATTTTTTGAGCAAGGAATTCATTGGCCTAGTGTATTTCTATGGGGTGCTCCAGTGTTATTTGTGAATTAGAAAGATGGATCTATATGTAGGTATATTGACTATTAATAGTTAAACAAGGTTACCATCAGAAACAAGTACTCTATACCTTGTATTGATGATTCAAGTGATTAGCTTTAAGATGTTTCAGGTTTCTCCAAAATTGACTTGAGATCCAATTATCACCTGATGAAGGTTAGGGCGAAACATAACCTTAAGATAGCTTTCCAAACATGTTATGGTGATTATGAGTTTCTAGTGATGTCTTTTAGGCTGACTAATGCACGAATCTCAATCTAGGTGGAGTTTACCAGCACATAGGTAGTCTAAGTTCCTGATGAATGTGGTGTTTAGACTGTACTTGGATTCCTTTCTTATTATTTTCATACATGATATATTAATATACTCCCGTAGTAGGGGAGAGCACGTGCATCTTTTGTGGATTGTTCCTGAAATTTTGGAGGAAAGGAAGCTCTATGCGAAGTTTTCGAAGTGTGAGTTTTTACTTAGTTCGGTAGTATTCTTAGGACATGTAGTGTCCAAAGAACGTATTATGGTAGATCCTATGAAGATTGAGGCAATTTGAGATTGGATCAAACCTTCTTTTGTTACTGAGATTCAGAATTTCTTAGGCCTTGTAGGTTATTGTCGATGATTTGTGGAGGGGTTCTCACCCATTGCATCCCCGCTAAGTAGATTGACCCATAAGGAAGTGGCTTTATAGTGTTTTGATGAGTGAGAGGTGAGTTTTCAAAAGCTCAAGACTTTATTGGTTACTACTCTAATTTTGACTCTACTCGTGGAGGGAGTGGATTTTATCATATATTGTGATGCTTCTTGGATTGATCTTGATTGTGTGTTGATGTAGAAGGGGAAGGTAATAGCTAATTCTTCAAGGTAGCTGATGTTGGTTCACAAGAAGAACTATCCTATTGATGACTTAGAGTTGACAGTTGTAGTAATCACATTGAACATTTGAGGGTATTACTTTTATGGTGTGTATTGTGAAGTGTTCAAGGATCATCGTAATCTCTAATATATATTCAATCATACAAATATGAATTTGGGACAAAGAAGATGATTTTGAGTTGCTCAAGGACTATGACATCAATATCTTCTATCATGTAAATAAGGTGGTAGTAGATTCATTAAGGAGAAAGACGGTGGGTATAGGGAATTTAGCTTTGTTACAGGTAGGTGAGCTTCTTTGGCTTATGGATATCCAGTCCTTAGTGAATAGCTTTGTGAGACTTGATATTCTGAAATGGGGTAGACTTTTATCTAACATGGAGGTGGGGTCATCCTTATTAAAGAAGATTCGGTCTCAATAGTTTGATGTTGGTGAGTTATGCATGATTTGAGACAAGGTGTTAAAAAGGAGAATCTAAGGAGGAAATTCTTGATGGTAAGGAAGTTTTGTGGGTAAAATGTCATATTTGTGTTCCATGGGTAAGTGATTTGACTAGGTTGATTAGAGAGGAGGCTCATAGTTTGTGGTACTCTATTATTCCAGGGGCTACTAAGATGTATCGTGACTTAAAGCAGCATTATTGGTGGTGTGGTGTGAAGAGGAACATAGTAAATTTTATATCTCGGTGTTTGAATTATCAGCAAGTGATGTATGAACACCAAAAACCTTGAGGTGTTACTTAAAGGACGCCCATCCTGGAGTAGAAGTGAGAAATGATTTCTATGGACTTTGTGGTAGGGTTTCCATGGACCTTGGGTAAGAGTTAATGTTATTTGGGTCATTGTGGATCGATTGAGCAATTCTACAAATCTCGTGTTGATTCAGACAAATTATAATTTAGAGAAGTTAGTCCATTTTTACGTTTGGGAGATATTTTGATTACATGGGGTGCCCATATCTATTATTTCATTTCGAGGCACACAATTTATAACTCATTTTTGGTGGTCTATGCAGAATGAGTTGGAACTCGAGTAGATCTTTGTACATCCTTGCATACACAGACTGATAGTCAATCTGAACTAACTATTGAGTACTTAAGCATTGGCCTAGGTGACTACTTAGCGGAAGATTTACTCAAGCGGTAACAAGATTAGAAATAGAATTTATAACATTCAAACTCGAACAAATACTTAACTCAAACTGTCTGAAAATACTTAAGTTCAATAATGATAATACTTTGCAAAACAGTCTCAAAACATGTTAACAAAAGGGAAAATACTGAGAGACTCCTCAACTCTAACTATCTATAAAGCCTCTAATACTAGGATAGATGTCGGGACAAGACCCACGACAACTCAACAATAGCAGTAAATAAAATGTGAAGCCCTCCGGAGAGAAAGGAGGCTCACAAAATCTAACTGGAGTGCAGGTGATCTCAACGAAGCACCGTTGATGACCCTGAACACCTGTATCTTCATCATAAAAAGATGCAGGTCGAATGACATCAATACATTGAATGCACGAGTATGCAATATGGCTGAATGAAATAACATTTGAACTAATAAGGCTAGGAGAATACTCAACTCAACTCAATACAAAGATGTAATAAGAGATGACATATTTAAAGCTTTGTAAATAAATGATACTAACTCAAGGATATATATAAAAATGCAATAAATTACTCTTTACTCTTATTTGGGAGATTCTCTAACTGATAATCATCACCACGCTGCCAGATACAACATCTTGACCACGCTGCCAAAACTGTCCTATACCTTGATGGGGTGTAGTACACCTCAACTAAGTGAATCTACTAAGCTCTGCCCGAAGGCACTAAGGATTCATCTAAAAAGTATGATCCTTTAGCCATGTTGGCTACATGGGTTATGAGGAACGCAAATTGTCTGAACTCATTGCCATATCGGTGCTCAATACTACTCCCAATAAATTTATATACTCATGCTCAAATATATAAAACATTCCCTTTTCTCAATTTGAGTTAATCACTCAAAAGATCCTCTTAAAAGAGGTAACTGCTATGAATTATCTCTGTACTCATAAACTCATTTAGAAAGCAAAGTTTCTCCTTTTTCAATTTAAAACTACTATCTCTGGAAAATACTTAGTTCACCACTACCCAAAGATCTGCCGCCTCTACCTGCTATCTAACCCCTGCCCCGACCTCTAGCCGGAGGTGCTGAATCTCTCTCTAGAGCAGCAGAGTAAGTACGATGGGGACTTGCCCTGTATTAGTCTAAATTTGACACTGGCGAATCATATGAACCGGATCACCACAACAAAAACAAGACTTCGGAATGGAGAGCTGCTATGATGAACCAGATGAGGTACCATGGCAACCTCGGCAAGAAATATAAGATCCAAGGGACATATGTCCACTCTTAGCCGCTGGCATAGAAGCATGGACATTCCTCTGACGCTAAAATCAACTATCTCCCAGCTGAGAACCTCTGCCTCAAGACAAGGCACTAGGAAATTGACCGCTAGGACGGGCCCTCTTGGGCTCCCCAAACTCCTCTCGAACCAACAACTCCGCCTTCTTAGCATGTTCATAATGGACAGGAAGGAAGCCCCCTCACGGGCTGATCCGAACACATAACATTTGATGGAGAAAGTCAACCCTCTCATAAATCTGCGGACCCTCTCCGCCTCATCTAGAATCAAAGGCATGGCATGACAAGACAGGAAACGTGCCTCATACTCAGCAACGGACATGCCACCCTGTGTCAAGCTCTCAAATCTCAACTTGCTCTCCTCACGCACACTCCAAGGAATGAAGCAATCCTGAAAAGCACTTGAGAAAGCATCCCACTCAACCGGAGGAGATCCAACTAGCCTGGACCCCACATAAGTCCTCCACCACTCCCTGGCTCGCTCACAGAGCTAGAGAGCTACAAAATGAACACCTCTCAAATCCACCATCCTCATAGCCTCGAGCATCTCATGGCACAAGGTTAGAAACTCATGAGCATCCTCGCTCTTACCGTCCTGAAACTGGGGTGGTTTCATCTTCTGGAACCTCTCATAACACTGCTAGTCATCCACTGTCATAGCTAAATTTGGAGCAACTTGTGCACCGACAGCTGGCGTGAGAACTAATGGTGGCTGACCCAGTTGATCCTGAACAACCGAACCCTGATGCTACTCTGGGGTCTTTGCCTCTACTCTAGTCTATGAGCCCTATGGCGTGCCTACTGCACTCTAAGTAAAACTCTCTAGAACACCCAACATCCTCAATAAGGTCTCCTGAAAAAATGGTGCTGCGAAGACTGGAGGAACCTGGTCCTCACCAACCGCAACCTATGGCTCTGGGGAAGCCTCTTTACCACAGCCTCCAACAAGTGCCGCTCCTCAGGCACGACCTCTACCACGAGGACGACCTCTAGCTCGGGCCCTACCCCTACCTCTGACTGGGGCCTCAACAACTGCGTCGGGGACTGCCTCCCCTCTATCATCAGAAATAGAATCTCTGGTTCTCGGTATTTGCCAAAACAACATGCAACACTCAACACTAGCGATAGAACCCTCGCACGATAAGAAATAATGAAATGAAGGAAATTTCCTAACAGTCTTCATAGACTCACAAAGATAAGTACAGACGTCTTCTTATCGATCCTCGAGACTCTACTTAGACTTGGCTTGCACACGTGAGACATATGAACCTAGGCTCTAATACCATTTGTCACAACCCAAAATCGGGTATGATGACACTTGTCTTATCCCACCAGGACAAGTCAGCCTAAACTTAACGAAGCGAAAATAAGCAATTTAAAGAAGGATAACATAAGCAAAAGTCTTTTAAAAACTTAAATACCCCAAGACTGGTTTTCACATGTACAGATGCTAATAACATGAACCGGAAATAAAATAAAAGTCTCAAGTATGTCTTTGTTTCTCAAGAAGAACGAACCATAAAAAAAGGAATAAGAGAGTCCCCCTGAAGACAATAGCTAACTCTCTCAGTCTCTTGGGAAGCCTCGAATAGTCAAGAAAATCGAAACTCACCGTCTAAGCTCGGAACCTACACAAATGTAGAAGCAATGAGTGAGTATCAAACAACACGGTACTCAGCAAGCCAACTAATAAAACTAGGTAAATCTAATAAAATACGCGAACTTCTTTCACACCAACCGAACCTCCACAACTACAACCTACATAGAAAATTAGCTCAACCTAAAAATTTCCAACACACAGTCCAAAAGGTCTCTACAATCACAATTAAGATTCATAAGCCACAACTCGCAAGTAACCATAGAGTCAATCACAAGAATAGTGCTCACCACACAATAATATACAAGAACGTTGATGCACAATCAATGCTCATGCATGCTCACAATCACTGGCAATGATCTCGGCATCACACACTCGGTGGAAATAACCTCAGCTCGCCGAAAAATACCTCGGCATCACAATCCCGCCGGAAAAGACGCCGGCTCGCCGGAAGAAACCTCAATATCACAATCTCACCGAAAAAGACCTCGGCTCACAAAAAGAAACCTCGGCATCACAATTTCACCGAAAAAGACCTCGGCTCGCCGGAAGAAACCTCGGCATCACATTCTTGCTGGAAAAGACCTCGTCTCGCCGAAAGAAACCTCGGCATCGCAATCTCGCCGAAAAAGACATCGGCTCACCGGAAGAAACCTTGGCATCACAATCAATCATCTCATCATAGTGTTCAAGAACAAAATGCAATCGGCATGTTCACACAAATAATGAGGAAATGACAATTTCAAGCAATTCACAATCACAATAAGGTTATTATAGCATTCCATCAATTACACATCGATATCATGATCATGGCAATCACACTTTGATTCACAACATTAGCACACATTGCCCTTTAATTAACTCCGTCGATCAATTAAAGTTAGTTCATTAAAGAATTCAACCCGTATCCTCATTCCCATTACTCCCCAACACATACAAGAAAGGAAGTTCGGGATTTTATAAGATTTACGGAGTTTTAGAAGTTCACTTGCCTTAGCCAAAATCACGATCAATCAGCAACTTGAGCCTTCCTCTTCAGAATATAGTCCGCAACACCACAATCGATTCAAATAATGATTCACAATCAAATTCTGGAACTATCGACACCAAGTTCATAAAATTCGGGAAAGATGGTCAAGACAACTCAAAAATCTAATTCTGAAAATGGGGTTTCAATCTGGAAATCTTTACATGAAAACGATCCCCAAAGCATTAGGAATCCAGTGGTGAAAACCGCTTCGAAAATGGAGCTCAAATAAGTTCATAATCAATCAACAAATCAAAAATTCAAAATTCTTGAAAAACCCCAATTCTCCCCTTTAAATCCTCAATTTCAAGTTAAAAACAAGATATAATCGATGGGTTATGAAGTTTATGGGTTAAGATCACTTACCCAGAAGTTTTCCCACGGAAATCCTCTTTCAAAATCGCCTACCCGAGCTCTCCAAGTCCAAAAATGGTGAAAATGGGTGTTTTTTCCGATTTTTGAAATTAAATACTGTTCAGGCTCAAATAATCCTCCGCGAACGCGGCCACCAGCTCCGCGAACACGGAGGCCAAGCATTGGTGACTCTCCGCGAATGCGGGACCTCCTCCGCGAACACGGAGGCTAAAGCACCCTACCCTCCGCGAACGCGAAGGCTTGCATCAGGCATTAGGTAAATAGCAAACACACAAGGCAACTAAGTCTCCTAATGGACCCTCGAAATTCGTTTGAAATCCCGTGCACACAAACTAGACATGCTACCCTACTAAATTTGACGCTCCGAACTCAATGGAACCGTCGAAATTTGAATTCGAGATCTCCTTGACCCAGAACCCAATAAGTCGCAATGAAACTAACTTTAAGCCTCAAAATACCAAAATAAGTTCGGGACATCTAAAAATTCAACCAAGACCACTTCTAGGCCTAAAATCATCCCTCGAATCCAATGAAGTCGTCGGAATCCAAATTCGAGCATCCGATCACCGAATGTTGACCAAAGTCAACTCTATGGTCTAAAACTCACAAATTTCCAACTCAAGGCCTCAAATTCACGATATAGCCCCAAATTTGATTCCGTCAATTCTCCTCGACCAAGTTCCACATTTTAGAGATGATGGATTTGATGGAATTCCATTCCGAGCCCCGTAACTTCGAATGATCTCAAATACCACCTTTAGACAACTTAAGCTTCTAAAACTCAAAACTTTAAAAAAATCTTATCTTGTCAAGGAATTTCACAAAACCAACTTCATATACTGATCAAACATGACTCGAGGCAACTCTTGGGAGGGATACAACGATCATTTTATGAAAATTAACAAAAATGATCTTTAGGGTCATTACATTAATCCTAAGTGACTAAATGTAATTAAATTATTCAAGTTATATTGTTCAAAGTAAAAAAGCAATATTGAAACCATATATGTTGGCACGGGCCATGGCTGGCCTTTCTAGTAAATACATATATCGGAAAAATTATATGCTCATATAATTAATTTCTTGGAGAATCAAGTCAATTAAAAAATGATAGCTGCTATTCACAATTCCTTAAAGAATGATTTTTTTTTTAAAAAAAATAGTTAGCACCATTATTGCCAACACCATGAAATTGAGTGGATCACATGATCTTTGGCATATTACTACAAACTTTATGAAAAAAAATTTAACCTACTTTAAAAGGATAAAAAATTACAGCCGCCATCTTTTCACAAATTAATGTAAATTTCCTTCTCCATATAATTTTTTTTAAAAGACACCTTTACGATTAAAACTTGATAGCAAATATTGCTCTTTGCCACCATCAGCCTATGCACGTGAATTACCTCTTTTTTTATTTAAAAAAAATACAAAAGACAAGAAAAATAAGTGCTGAAAATTTGGAGTCTTAGATTCTTATGCAAAACCTAGTGCGCAACTTATCTATATCACAACCGTCAGCACTCCAATTTATTTTCTTGTTTTAATTTTTGTAGTACAATGAGTAATAACCCATCTCTCAATAACAAAGAAATTAAGATCATTCACGTACACAACAAAACTCTACCATAGTCCGTAGCCATCAAAAACCAATAATCAAATAGAATTGTTTTTGGCTCAAAAACGAACTCCGGTAATATCATGTATAAAATCAAACATACATACATACTCTATTATCTAGTTAGATGCAAGAGTCGCTCTTCATGCCAATTGTTGGAAAACTCTATGCATAGCGGAAGCACACCAGAATCATACTGCTTACATAAATAATAGATAACCAATACGTTTATGCTAGAACACATAAACCAGCTGAAATTTAATTTTATAAATACCTCTTGAAGCATTAGCAGATACCTTCAAGCGAATTCACAAGTTAGCCAGACCTTCAAGTGAATCCACACTCTTCTACTGTGATCCAAAGTTCACATCCGAACTCTCACAATACTTGGGTGGGCAAATATTGTATAGAAAACCTTATACCCTTTCTAGGTTAGGAGAATCCCTATTTATAGAGATTTCCTCCCAATCTAAAAAGGAGTAGAAAACCTAGTTTTCTTATTCTTCCATTTCCCATAGAAATAGGATTCTGAGTTCTAGTTAAATATGGACACTATACGGACCACATAATTAATTAATGAGGCTTCCTATTATGGAAATAATTCCAAATAATTAATTTGATTTAATCTTACCATAATGCATTACAAATAATTCTACTAGAAATTCGTAATTGCACTTTTCTATTTATATTTTGAAATTCCACATTGAACTTTTATGTAAGTTCTCATTCTAAGATTACAGATACTAATCAACAAATTAAATTACTGACGAATTTATTTCAATGATTAATTTCCTTTAGAGCACTGCTTAAATTATTTCATGTGCCGGATTTATAAATTCACTTGCAAGGTTTGACACGATGAAAGCATATAGGCTTCTCAAAAAGGCATATCATCAATCTCTATATCGAGACATGAATTCCATCAATTAACTTATTATTTCACCAATATATATTATTATCATCCAATCTATCACGCATATTGACCCATATCAAAATCTCACCTTTTACAAAATCAAAACATTAATTAACACATACAGATCATAATAGTTACATCAAAATTAAGAATATAAGTAAATTTAGCAGTTTAGTGAATATGCTTTTGTAAGTGTCACGACCCAGGGTAGCCCTATAGATGTAACACGGCGTACAAGACCCCGAGAGGCCTCTTACAAGCCCTTAGCATACATAACATACAAAATAATAGAGATTCAAGAGTTCAAAAGAGCATTTTATATCAAAGCTTTAATCAAAACAGCGGAAGTCTACATCTCATGTCTCAAAGCCTTCTAATATCATAGAATACGAATAAAAGTAATAGGGACGCAGCCCAATACAATATCCAACATAAGGAAAGACATCAAAGTAAAATCCAACAAGGCTATTTCCTCGGATGGATGAGGACTCACCAAGTCTTCTTCTCAACTCTAAGTCAATGCTCTAGCCACGAGTAGGAGAACTGCCACGTCCTACACAAAAGAAGTTGATGCAGGCAAGAGTTTGCGTTAGCACAATAAAGTACTAAGTATGATAGCCATGCACATAAACTCATAAAACATGCTAGAAACTGAGATATAAACATGACATGCAATTGGCCAAGCTAAACATGATAAGGCATATAAGCAAATAGCATAAAGCATAAACCGTGGCCAAAACAAGCTAAATCATCTTTCTTTTACTCTTCTTTTTTTTACTTTACTTTTAGTAACCCATGCACCATTGTGCAAGCTGAAGTGTGGGAAAAGCCATAAACCAATCTGTAGACCATGGAATAACTCAACATGGAATCAAGTCTCTGCCCTACACCAAAAAAGGGCCATTCTACTTGCCAAGGTAGAATCCTGAACCATAGCCTACGTGGATCCACTAGCTAAGATGATATAATATGGGCCTGTTAAAGACCACCTATGGGGGCACATAGGCATAGGACATATGGGGACTTGTCACCCGTCCACTCGGTTCTATGCATAATTCCCACTATACAATCATAAATATTGATATCCATGGAAAGGCACAACTGGGGTTGCCAATCAAAGCTAAACATGACTTCACATTCCATGGACTAGTCCAAGCTTACTTCATTGAGTGTTTCTTCTTTCATGGACTTGTCTAAGCTTACACCCCTAGAATAGCTTCTTTAAGCTCTTGATTCAATTTTAATTAAGCAAATCTTTTAACAAGTTATGAATCCTTTACATGTGAGAAAACCTTTCATAAGCTTAGGTTGAACATTATATGAGAAAACCCTTTCAAGACTCAACATCATCATATCATAGATTTCATATAAAACATGCTTGATTCTATAAACCTCTTTCTTCATGAGTCTATCATGCTTTTTCTTGATAGCTAATGGGTTCGTGTTGCCTTTATTTTAAACCATGCAATTCAATGCAAGCTAGCTCTTAAAAGTCATAATCAAGGCAATTTAGTCATACTTGAAGTAACCCACATAAAAGAGGAAAATCATGCTTTTTACTTGAACATGCTAAATTCATGCACTTAAACCCCAATTCATGCTTCTTTTCATAGATGATCCCTCAATTTCATCAATTCATATCTCAACCCAACAATCAAGGCATAGATTATCAAATTTGTGGAGAATTTACTTGGGATCATGCGGGTTCATGCAATAATTACAATTAGACATGTAATTCACGCTAGATCGTGCACTAAATTACTTTACCCACTCTAGATCGTGCATTACCAAGCATTAAATCAGTAATTGAACTCATACTTGAAAATCCATAACAATTGATCAAACCCTAGCTTGCTTGAAGGGGTTTTGAACCTTGAAATTCATGAAGAAAAGGGACGGCCCAATGGAGGAAACAACTCCATTGGTCAATACCATCATACCTTAGCAAAGCCCACTAGAAATTGGAGGAAATTAGGTGATCTTCAATGGAGGACTTAGCTTCTTCTTCTTCCTTGAGCTAGAGAGGATTTATTTTAGAGAGAGAAATATTTGAGAGTTCAATTTAGGGAATTAGTTAGAATGAAGTGATTTAAGTATAAATAACTATATATATAGGGCCTTTATTAAGGGTAAAATCGACTTAGTTAATTAGGAAATTAACTAGGGAAAAGACCAAAAAGCCCTTAATTAAAAATTGTCGGGGCCCATCTACGGTCAGGACCTATGGTCTGTACATCCATTGACGGACCGTCCTATTGAACTGTCAAAAGATTCAGAGAGTTGGTAGCTGGGGACCTGCAACGACGGTTTCAATCTACGGTTGGTTGGACCATATACAGACCGTACACCTCAATCGTAGATCACAGCCTGAGGTTCAAGAAATTAACCAAGTGTGGGGGACATCTACGGTTACTTTCTACGGACCGTCAAACTGACTACGGCCCGTAAATGGACTCTGTAGGTCACTGCCTACAGGTAAATTCTGCATCTTCATTCCTTGGAAAGCTGGGGTATTACAGTAAGTCAGTCTAAAACAACTATCTCTACTCGGTCCCATTCAATACATACAAAATGCATTAGCACAAGAAGTTGGAACTATACCGTTCCCATAATCAAGATAAATTATATATAATCTTTTACTACAATCGTATCGATGGCATGCCCAATTTCCATCCTAGATTGTGAACAAAAACCTTTATACTTATAAGAACCGATGATTTAATTCTCTGTGTATAAGCTAAAACTCTATACACTAAGTCATCTACTATATAAGTAAACAGACACCATAAATGAATATATGATCTATTAAAATTGAACAAATAATTATTCTATAATAAATATTATATCTAAACACATGGTTAATAGTATATATCCTAACACATAAGACCATTCACGATATTTTCTCTGATAAAATGATAATCAATATAAATGTGCTTAGCTCATTCATGAAATACTGGATTAACATCAATTTGGATAGTTGCTTTTTCTTCACAATGCAAAGGAACATGTAAGGTCAAAGGTATGTCCAATGTTTTGAACAAGTCAATGATCCAAGTGATTTCTGCAACAGTGGAGGCAAAACTTCTATACTCTGGATTTGATGAACTTTTGGAAATGAGAGTGGTGAGTTCCCATACTTTGTTACTTAGATCACTCCAAGTCGTGGTGATTTCTTAACAACCTCTATCTTGATCGCAACATTCTTCTGAGAGCCTTTTGGAGCCTGCATGAACTGACTCAAGCTCTTAATTGAATAAGATACATTTGGTGTGGTGAGTGTAATGTATAATAGTCTCCCAATCAATTTTTAATACCCAGGTGAATCAGAAGCATCTCCAGCCACTGTAACAACTCAGATTTTGAAAGAAGAAAGTTGCAGATTCTTGCGCCAGTGAAGACGGATGCCACCTACGGACCGTAGATGGACAGATGGGCTGTAGGTGGGAATCGTAGTGGGGCCAATGAATGTCTGTAAAAGGTCAAGTTCCAGAACCTTAATGATGGTCTGCCAGGATGGCCAGTCGATCGTTCAACGAGTAGTAGATGGGTCTCGTAGGTCTCCTCCAGACTTAGTTAAATTCTTAAGCCATAAGTTCAGACCTATGGTTCCCATGTAAGGTCCATCGATTGACCCACGAGCGGTACACAGGGTCCGTCGTTGCTGGGTCCAAGGTTGGAAGTCTCTAAATCTATCTACGGTAGGACAGGACAGTCCGTAGGTTGACTTACAGACCGGAGGTCCAACCGTATATAGGGGTCCGACAGTTATTTTAAAGGGCTTTTTTGTGTTTTCCCTAGATGTTTAGTCCCTAATCTAAGTCGGTTACCCTTTAATCCTAGGAACTATATAAACCTAATAAGCCTAATTTTACCCATTCTCAATCATTCCCAAAACTCTCCTCTCTCAAATATTCTCTCTCTAGAAGTTAGGAGAAGAAGAAGAAGAGGGAAAGATAGGGTTCAAGAAAATCAAGTGTTTCTTCATCAATGTCTTAAGGAATTGAGACTCTAAGGTGTTTATCCATGGAGCCCTTTCCTCCATGGAATCCCTAAAATCTCCAATTTTCATGTTAGAAGTCCTCAATTGAATTAGGGGTTTTACTCCATGTCATGGGTTCCTTGCAATGATGATTTAATTGATTGATTTATTAACTTTGAAGTATAAATTTAGTTGAATTTCATGAATTTAGATGAATCCCCATGAACCCATGCCAATTCCCCCAATATAGAAATTATGCTTTTGTTGGTGGGTTGAATTATGAAGTGATGAATGTTATGAAATCTCTATGAATCCATGCATGAAATATGATTTCTAAATTAAGGTTCTCATGATGAGATTATGAAAGACCTAAGGATGGTTTTATGGAAGTAAGCATGTTCAATCAAAAACTATGATTTTCTACTATTATGTGGGTTCCTTTCACTATGGCCAAATTGACTAGTTTATGGTTTTATAAGCATGAGCTTGCATTGAATTGCATGATTTAGGATGAATTCTTATGAACTCATGTAAACTCTATGAATTGTAAACTATGCGTATGATAAACTATGTAAAGATGAAGTTTATGAAATTATGCATGTCTCTTATGAAGCTAATGATAAAGTAAGGGTGCTTTGAGATTGAAGCGTCAAAGTTTATGATATGTTAATGTTGTTGTTGAGTTGTGAAAGGAGATTCTCATATATCACTCAACCCATGAATGTGAAAGGTTTTCTCACATGTAATGATTCATAACTTGTTGAAAGGCTTGCTCAAATAAATTGAATCGATGATTAAGGAGATATTCTAATGAAAGGACAAGTGGCGATCACCCATGTTCCCTAATGCAGACAAGAGGCGACTACCCATGTCTACTTACGGTAATTGAACTATGTCTAATCCATGGGATTTATACTTATCACCGAGTGGACAAGTGGCGATTACCCATGTCCCATAAATTATGTGCCACCGAAGGATGAGGGTCTATGATAGACACAAGCTAGTGGATCCACGTAAGCTATATGTTAAGTAAGTATCCTACCTTTGGAAGTAGGATGGCTCTATCGCTGTAGGATTAAACACCGGATTCCATGTTGATAGCTCACATGGTCTTACATGTCGGTTAAGGCTACTTCCCACAAATAATGAACTAAAGTGTTTTATGATGTTCCTCAAGTAAAGCAAAGACGTTTAGCTTGCTTTGACCTTGGTTTATGTTTTATGTTTTCTAACCTTTATCATGTTTTAGCTTGGTCATTGCATGACATGAAAATGTCCCGTTTTAGCATTTTTTAAATGATTTTGTTCATTGCTATCATAGTTGGTACTTGATTGTACTAACGCATACTGTTGCCTACATTGACTTGTTGATGTAGGGCTTGGCGATTCTCCATCTATTCGTGGCTAGAGCTTAGTAGATGGATTGTTGAATACTTGGTGTGTCCTCATCCATTTGAGGACATAGCCTAGTTGTTCTTACTTTTATGTTCTTCACTTTTGGTATTGTATTGGGTTACGTCCGAAACTTTATTTCTCATTCTTATGATAGATTGGCTTTGAGACATGAGATATAGACTTCCGTTATTTTCTTAAAAACATTTGATATGATATTTCCTTTTGAACTCTTAAATCTCTATGATCTTGTATGTATGTATGCTAAGTGGCCTTTATTAGGCTTTTCGGGGTCCTATACGCCATGTCACATCTAGGGGGTACCTTGGGTCGTGACGAACTTGGTATTCTGAGCACAAGGTTTTAGAAAGATCCTAGGATGTCTAATAAGCCACATTGAGTAGAGTCTTGTTCATAAGTGTGAAGCGCGCAACATTTATGAATGAGAGGCTATAATATATTTAAGAAACTCCATTTCTTTCATTACTCTTAAGTCGTGCCTTAGAGTTTAACTCTATATGTCTCTCTCCTAATCCCTATCCTATGCGTTTCAGGATATGGCTACCTGAAGAGCTTATGCTAGAAGAAATGCGGGACATAATGTGGAACAACAACCTCCTCCTCAAGTTCCGGCCGACCTTTGGTCGTACAAGTGACTAATGCTGAATTTAGGGCTACTTTTCAAGCGTTGGCTCAAGTTGTGACAGCTCAAGCCAATAGAGAGATTGTGGCTCCCGTGAACCCAAATGTGGGTACGGCTGCATCAAGGGTGAGGGACTTCACTAGAATGAACCCTCGATAATTTCATGGCTCTAAGGTTGAGGAAGATCCTCAAGAGTTCATCGATGAGGTGTACAAGGTGCTAGATCATGAGTTTGACATCAGAGGAAAAGGCAGAGTTGACCGCTTATCTACTTAAGGGTGTTGCTAATTTTTTGTTCAACCAATGGAAGGAAGGGAGGGCGGTTAATGAGGGTCCTCTTGATTGGGAGAAATTCAAGGTTGCTTTCCTTGATAAGTTCTTTTCCCTTGAGATGAGGGAGGCAAGGGTGCTTGAGTTCATCAACCTTCGTCAAGGAAACATGAGTGTGAAAGAGTACGCTTTGAAGTTCATACAATTGTCTCGATATGCTCCTTCTATGGTTGTCGATCCTAGGGCAAAGATGAGTAGGTTTGGTTTGGGAGTGTCCAAAATGGTGGTCAAAGAGTGTCGTACCGCTATGCTTGTCAATGACATGGATATTTCTCGCCTCATGGTGTATGCTCAACAAATAGAAGAGGAGAAACTCAAGGAAAGGTCTAGAGAGGCAAAGACAACTCAGACCGGTGATGGTAACTTTTCACACTCAAGGTCTGATGGAAATGGTCGTTCTAAATTTCGACAAAAGTTCTCCGATCAAGGTTTCTCCGATGCTCCTCCTAAGTCCAACAAAGATAGGGTGTCCAACCCTAAACAAGGAGGTAATGGTGGTGGGTTTTCATCGAATACTTGTGCTAAGTGTGGGAAGAAGCATGAGGGTAAATTTTTAGCCGATTCTAATGCATGCTTTGGTTGTGGCAAGATGGATCACAAGATAAGGGATTGTCCCTTAGTGGCAAAAAATGAAGGGGATAGCCGTCGATGAACTCAAACTCAAAATCAATCGAGTTCTAGTGGAAATCAGAAGCAAAACCGATTTTATGCACTTCAAGCTCGCCATGAGCAAGAGGGTTCTCCCAATGTGGTTACCGGTATGTTGAAAGTCTTTCACTTTGATGTTTATGCCTTGCTTGATCCCAGTGTTACTTTGTCTTTTGTTACGCCATATGTGGCTATGAGGTTTGATGTTGTTCTGGATGTGTTGTTAGATCTTTTTCATGTTTCTACTCCTATTGGTGAATCCATTGTGGCTAGGAGAATCTATAGAAATTGTCCCGTCTCCTTATCCCATAGAGTCACTCATGTTGACCTTGTAGAGCTTGATATGTTAGATTTTGATATTATTCTTGGGATGGATTGGTTGCATTCTTGCTATGCTTCTATTCATTGTAGGACCCGAATGGTCAAGTTTCAATTCCCAAATGAGCCTATCTTCGAGTGGAAGGGGGGAAATTTCATGCCTAAAGGTCAACTTGTTTCTTGTCTTAAAGATAGAAAGATGATTTCTAATGGTTGCATATACCATCTTGTTGGGGTGAGGGATGTGGATTCCAAAACCCCTACTCTTGAATCGGTTCCCATTGTAAAAGAGTTTTTGGAAGTGTTTCCTAATGATCTACCAGGTATTCCTCCCGATAGGGAAATAGACTATGGTATTAACCTTCTCCCAGATACACAAACTCTCTCTATTCCTCCTTACTGAATGACTCCGGTAGAACTGAAGGAGTTAAAGGAGCAACTGAAAGATTTGTTGGATAAGGGTTTCATCCGATCGATTATCTCTCCATAGGGTGCTCCGGTCTTGTTTGTAAGAAAGAAGGATGGTTCACTTCGTATGTGTATTGACTACCGTCAATTAAACAAGGTTACCATTAAGAATAAGTATCCTCTTCCAAGAATATATGACTTGTTTGATCAACTTCAAGGGGATAGTTACTTCTCTAAGATCTACCTTCGTTTGGGTTATCACCAATTGAGGGTAAAAGAAGATGATATCTCAAAAATGGCTTTCAGGACTAGATATGGCCATTATGAATTCCTAGTAAGGTCATTTGGGTTGACAAATGCTCCGGCCGCATTTATGGATTTGATGAATAGGGTGTTTAGACAATATCTTGATATGTTTGTAATTGTGTTTATAGATGATATTTTGATTTACTCAAGGAGTGAGGGTGAGCATGCCGATCATTTGAGGATTTATCACAAGTCCTCAAGGACCAACAACTCTTTGCGAAGTTTAGTAAATGTGAGTTTTGGCTAAGGTCCGTGGCTTTTCTTGGTCACATTGTCTCCGGCAAGGGTATTGAGGTAGATCCTAAGAAGACGGATGCAGTTAAGAATTGTCCTAGACCTCTATCACCTTTGGATATTCGTAGTTTCTTCGGTTTGGCCGATTGCTTTGACTCAAAAGAAGGATAAGTTTACTTGGTTCGAAGCATGTGAGAAGAGTTTTCAAAATTTGAAAGATAGACTTACCTCGGCTCCGGTATTGACTCTACCGGAAGGGTTTGAAGGTTTTGTGGTTTATTGTGATGCCTCGAGAATTGGGCTAGGATGTGTTCTTATGCAAAATGGGAAAGTTATTGCGTATGCCTCAAGGCGACTCAAGATTCATGAAAAGAACTATCCTACCCATGATTTAGAATTATCGGCGGTTGTGTTTGCTTTAAAGATTTGAAGGCATTATTTGTATGGTGTGCATGTTGACATTTTTACAGACCACAAGAGTTTGCAATATGTGTTTATGGGTAGTGTTGCTCATGTGGAGGATGGTAAGAAAGAGTTGGTTTGTGATGTTCATAGATTGGGCCGATTGGGTGTTCGGTTGATTGATTCCAATAAAGGTGGTGTTATGGTTCACAATGGTTCTGAATCATTTTTTGTTCATGATGTGAATGCTAAACAAAATCTTGATCCTAATTCGATTGAATTGAAAGAAGCGGTGCTCAAAAAGTCTGTTGAGGCTTTCTCCGAAGGGGGAGATTGGGTACTTCGTTATCAAGGTCGTTTGTGTGTTCCCGATGTAGATGACTTAAGAGGACAAATTGTATCGGAAGCCCATAATTCTGATATTCCATTCACTCGGGAGCTACCAAGATGTACCGTGATTTGCGGAAGATCTATTGGTAGAATGGGATGAAGAAGGACATTGCGGAGTTTGTGGCTAAATGTCCTAATTGTCAACAAGTGAAAGTTGAGCATCAAAAGCCAGGAGGTTTGACCCAAGATATTAGTATTCCTACTTGGAAGTGGGAAGACGTGAACATGGAATTTATTGTTGGTTACCACACACACGGCAACAATATGATTCGATTTGGGTTATTGTAGAGCGGATGACGAAATCAGCCCATTTCATTCCCGTCAAGGTTTCTTATTCGGTGGATGATTATGCTAAGTTGTACTTGAGGGAACTGGTTAGGTTGCATGGAGTGCCTTTATCTATTATCTCTGATCGTGGTGCACAATTCACTTCTCAATTTTTGAAATCTTTCCAAAAGGGCCTTGGTACTCGTGTTAAGCTTAGTACGACCTTTCATCCTCAAACAGATGGGCAAGTGAACCGTACTATCCTAACTTTGGAAGATATGTGTAGAGCTTGTGTGATTGATTTCAAAGGTTATTGGGAGGATCATTAGCCTTTGATTGAGTTCGCTTATAATAATAGCTACCATTCTAGTATTGGTATGGTCCCGTTTGAAACTCTTTATGGTAGGAGGTGTAGATCTCCTATAGGTTGGTTTGAAGTTAGTGAAATTGCTTTGATAGGTCCTGAATATGTACACGAGGCTATGGAGAAAGTTTGGCTTATTAGAGAAAGGTTGAAAATGGCTCAAAGTCGACAAAAGTCCTATGCCGATGATAGAAGGAGAGATTTGGAATTTCATGTTAATGATTGGGTCTATTTGAAAATCTCACCCATGAAGGGTGTAATGAGGTTTGGAAAGAAAGGGAAACTTAGTCCCCGTTATGTGGGCCCATATCAAATTTTGAGACGTGTTGGTAAGGTTGCTTACGAACTTGACTTGCCTAATGATTTGGCATCGGTGCATCAGGTTTTCCATGTCTCATTGTTGAAGAAATGTGCTGGTGATCCGACACCTATAGTGCCATTAGAGAATCTTGAAATAAAGGATAGCCTTTTCTATGAAGAAGTTCCGGTTGAGATTTTAGACCGGCAAGTCCGAAAGTTAAGAAATAAAGAAATTGCTTCCGTGAAGGTTCTTTCGAGAAATCAATTAGTTGAGGGTGCTACTTGGTAGGCCGAGGCTGATATGATGTCTCGATATCCTAATCTCTTTCCCTCAGATCCTACTCTAGCTTGAGGTACCTAGTTCCTCATGGTTCATTCTTTTGGCTTTATGTGTCTTAGTTGTTTCCATAATTCCTTGTTTATGCATATTCATGAAGAGTCTAATTTTTAGAAAATGAGCTAGCTTGATTGATTTATCTATGATTATGTGCATTAAGTATGAATTGCATGAAGTCTTTATGAAATGATGTGTTGAACATGCGTTAGCTTGGAGTTGATGTTTTCCTCCTCGGATATATGCATTTATGTGATTGAATTCTAGGTTGGGTTGTTAGCTCTTGTTTCTTACCCTCCTTATGATGTCTTGATTCTCATTCGAGGACGAATGTTCCCAAGGGGGAGATATTGTAACACCTCAGATTTTGAAAGAAGAAAGTTGCAAATTCTTGCGCCAGTGACGACGGAGACCACCTACGGACCGTAGATGGACTGATGGGCCATAGGTGGGAACCGTAGTTGGGCCATTGAATGTCTGTAAAATGTCATGTTCCAGAACCTTACTGATGGTCTGCTAGGATGGCCCGTCGATCGTTCAACGAGTTGTAGATGGGTCTCGTAGGTCTCTTCTAAACTTAGTTAAATTCTTAAGCCATAAGTTAAGACCTACGGTTGCCATGTACGGCCCATCGATTGACCCACAAGCCGTACATAGGGCCCGTCATTGCAGGGTCCAAGGTTGGAAGTCTCTGAATCTATCTACGGTAGGACAAGACGGTCCGTAGGTTGACTTACGGACCGTGGGTCCAACCGTAGATTGGGGTCCGACAGTTATTTTAAAGGGCTTTTTGGTCTTTTCCCTAGATGTTTAGTCCCTAACCTAAGTCGGTTACCCTTTAATCCTAGGCACTATATAAGCCTAATAAGCCTAATTTTACCCATTCTAAATCATTCCCAAAACTCTCCTCTCTCAAATATTCTCTCTCTAGAAGTTAGGAGAAGAAGAAGAAGAGAGCAAGCTAGGGATCAAGAAAATCAAGTGTTTCTTCTTCAATTGCTTAAGGAATTGAGACTCTAAGGTATGATAGTGTTCATCCATGAAACCCTTTCCTTCATGGAATCCCTAAAATCTCCAATTTTGTAGTTAGAAGTCCTCAATTGAATTAGGGGTTTTCTTTCATGTCATGGGTTCCTTGCAATGATGATTTAATTGATTGATTTATGAACTTTGAAGTATAAATTGAGTTGAATTTCATGAATTTAGATGAATCCCCGTGAACCCATGCCAATTCCCCAAATTTCAAAATTATGCTTTTGTTGGTGGGTTGAATTATGAAGTGATGAATGTTATGAAATCTCTATGAATCCATGCATGAATTATGATTTCTAAATTAAGATTCTCATGATGAGATTATGAATGACCTAAGGATGGTTTTATGAAAGTAAGCATGTACAATAAAAAACTATAATTTTCCTCTATTATGTGGGTTCCTTTAACTATGGTCAAATTGCCTTGTTTATGGTTTTCTAAGTGTGAGCTTGAATTGAATTGCATGATTTAGGATGAATTCTTATGAACTCATGTAAACTCTATGAATTGTAAATTATGAGTATGATGCACTATGTAAAGATGAAGTTTATGAAATTATGCATGTCTCTTATGAAGCTAATGATGAAGTAAGGGTGCTTTGAGATTGAAGCATCGAAGTTTATGATATGTTAATGTTGTTGTTGAGTTGTGAAAGGAAATTATCATATATTACTCAACCCATGAATGTGAAAGATTTTCTAACATGTAATGATTTATAACTTGTTTAATGTCTTGCTCAACTAAATTGAATCGATGATTAAGGAGATATTCTAATGAAGGGACAAGAGGTGATCACCCATGTTCCCTAATGTAGACAAGAGGCGACTACCCATGTCTACTTACTGTAATTGAACTATGTCTAATCCGTGGGAATTATGCTTAGCAACCAGTGGACAAGTGGCGATTACCCATGTCCCATAATTTATGTGCCACCATAGGATGATGGTCTCTGATAAACATTAGCTAGTGGATCCACGTAAGCTATATGTTAAGTAAAGGTCCTACCTTGGCAAGTAGGATGGCCCTATTGGTGTGGGGTTAAACACCAGATTTCATGTTGATAGCTCACATGGTCTTACATGTCGGTTAAGGCTACTTCCCACAAATAATGAACTAAAGTGTTTTTATGATGTTCCCCAAGTAAAGTAATGACGTTTAGCTTGCTTTGACCCTGGTTTATGTTTATATGTTTTCTAACCTTTATCATGTTTTAGCTTGGTCATTGCATGTCATGAAAATGTCCCGTTTCAGCATGTTTTAAATGATTTTATGCATTGCTATCATACTTGGTACTTGATTGTACTAACGCATACTGTTGCCTACATTGAATTGTTAATGTAGGGCTTGGCGATTCTCCATCTATTCGTGGTTAGAGCTTAGTAGAAGGATTGTTGAAGACTTGGTGAGTCCTCATCTATTCGAGGACATAGCCTAGTTGTTCTTACTTTTATGTTCTTCACTTTTGGCATTGTATTGGGTTACGTCCCAAACTTTGTTTCTCATTCTTATGATAGATTGGTTTTGAGACATGAGATGTAGACTTCCGCTATTTTCTTAAAAAGATTTGATATGACATTGCCTTTTGAACTCTTAAATCTCTATGATCTTGTATGTATGTATGCTAAGTGGCTTGTATGAGGCCTTTTGGGATCATGTACGCCATGTCACATCTAGGAGTACCTTGGGTCGTGACAACCACACCATCAAACCCATGTGTAGTAAGTTTCTAGTTTAGTTCTACTAGTGTTGCCATTGGCTTAGAACCCCTTTAGCCTAAGTCTAATATTAGCTCCAAAACATATTTTTTCTTATGCATCAAAAATCCTTCTAAGCTTCTGGAAAATTCTAGAGAAGAATCGAAGATCTCTCATGCCTTTGATTTTGAAGTTATCCTTCAAAACTTGTGTTTGCTTTCTCTATTAGCGAAGTACTACTTCCTGTAACAAGAAGATCATCTAGATATATGAGTATCACCACTATCTAACAACTAATTTTCTTAGTCATGAGGGAACAATCAAGGTGACTATGCTGAAACCCTACTATAAGCAAATCATTGATCAACTTAACTCATTGTCTAGAAGCCTTCTTAAGTCCAACAGCTTCCAAACCTGAGTTTCTTCTCCTTTATTGTGTTAAAAATCTTGAAGTAATTGCATGTGCACCTCTTCTATCAAATCCCCTTGGAAAAAGGCATTAAACATCCATTTGTTGTATATTCCAACCTTTTGTTTCAACAATGGAGAGCAATGTCCTCATTGTGATCATCTTAACAACATGAGAAAATGTCTCTTGATAATCAAGACCCTTCTTTTGGTTATATTCCTTGGCTACTAATCGGCCTTAAGTCTTTCAACTTGTCAATCAACTTTTTATTTAATCTTATACATCCATTTACATCCAATAGCTCTCCCGCCATGGGGCAACACAACAAGTTCCCATGTCTTATTATTGTCCAATGTTGCTTTGATCTATTCCTTCATAGCTTGAACCCATCTATCATCATGCATAGCTTGCTGATAGGTATCTGATTCAGCTTCTGTAGAAGAATTTGCAATATAACATTGATATTACTTTGAAAGACAAATATAATCAACACTATCTAAAATGGAGTAGAGGCAATTAGACTACTTAGTTCTTCCTGAAATCACAGACCTTTTTCCAAGATTTAATCATGCTTGTTATTCATTCATGAATAGGAAGCTTTAATTCCTACCAAATTTGTGTGTTGAATCTTGACTTATTGTTGCCTCATTAATAAAATCTTTTTAGTACTTTCTTCATTACAATTCATGAGGAAAAGTTGTTTTATTAGAAAGATATTTTAATTATAATTTATTAAAAGGGCATTCATGTAATTTAACTTTTTATTTTAAGAGATATCTACTTTTAATAAAGTAATTTATAGTATATCATATAGTATAGATAGATAGAGACATATAAAAGTAGTTAAGCAATTTATCTTTTTAATTTTAGGGTTCCTTCTAAGAATATGATATAGATAAAGATGTTGTCTTTATTTTATAAAAGAGATTGATATTCAATTTTCAAAATCCACATAGATTAGGTAATCACAGATTGTTGATTTAATTATTAACTTATCATTTCTGATAATAGTTAACTTTCACTATCATATGGAAAATCAGAAGTTCTGATTGATTTCATATGTTTAAGAAGTTGGAATAATTTTAATTGAATCTAGGTCACATTCAACAACACTTACGTATTCAACACCTACCAAACTAACCAAAAGTATAACCGATCGAGACCGAAGCTTATATAATTATGGAATTCCGTCCTCTTTTTCTAAATAGAAAAATATAATGTACTTCGTGTCCAAAAGAATATATGTCATATATCTAAAATTAAGAATCATTTTTTTAAAATTCCTTTTCAATTTTTCCACAAATAATGATAACCATTTGATATTAATAGAGATTTTTACACCTTGTTTGGATAGTTTTTACCTATTGTATTGTATTGTATTGGTAGTTTAAATACAATGTTTGTTTTGATTGTTACTTAAATTCTATTGTATCGTATTGTTTAAATCTATCGTTAGGTAACAACGAAAAGACCCATTTTATGTAACGACCAATTTGGTGTGATCGCGTCGTTACCTTAATATTTTCTTCTCATTTTATCTATATTTATTATTTAATAATCACATTTCATCTTGTATCCTACTTTTTCATAATAGCTCTTCCCCGTACCCTACTTTTTCGTGGAGATTTATCACTCAAATTATGGATGTGTGGCATTATGTAATGACGGAGAATGATACAATCTATCAATACACTGTATTCATTAAAACTCTTATTATCTTAGATTACTAGTTATTAATACAAAATATTGATCGTAGATCTATAACATTAGAAATAACTATTATCTTTTGGTAAGTGAGTAGGAAACCGTTCATAGTGTTCCCATATTTTCTTTCAGTCTATACAAAAAGTTCTAATACATTTTTAATTATCATACAAAAGTTGTTTCAATGAATTAATCATCTTGAGTCTGCCATTCAAATTCTCTCAGCAAGAGGTGGTACCATCGTAAGTATGTTTTTCTATTGATCTTCTAATTAATTATTTATTTCCTTTCTTTTTTTATTCCTATTATGAAAAATATTTGCGAAATCGTTTAATTAATTACTTTATGTGTACCTTTAAACATGTATGCTAATGTCCCAAACATCAAAACTTTAATATATCAAAGTCTGAGGTTTTTTCTTCATGTTTTAAAGTTCTTTTTAAATTTATATCAAATTAAATATTAATATTTTTTAGATGTACAAAGCTTTTCTTCAGAATATAGTAGTAGGAAAACGTAGGAAAGAAAATTAGCTTTGTGGAGATCAACATGGTTGTTCCTCTAGAGTTTGTTGGAAATAATAATTCAAAGATAGAGTAGGAATCTTAAGTTGTTTAGGATTTAATATTTATGGTATTTACTTATTTATGTTTAATTAGGATTTGTTAGTTAGAGTGATTCCTAGTCCTAGTTTAATTTGATTTTTACTACTCTAAATAGGGATGTAACTAGATAGTTTTCTATATACATGAATACACAGAAACATACAGAAAATACAGAAATATACAAAATAGATCGAACATGAACTAAGATTCAAGAACTTTTGAGTTTATAACCTTTGAATTGGTATTAGATCATTTACAATCCTTGTAGAGATTCAAAGAGTTTTCGCTGCCGGCGGGCGGCTATGACAAATATATGACGTCCGTCTGGCCAATGATTATGTTGACAAACGTTTGGCAAATGATATATGCATGAAAAACATGCTAGGAGAAAAAGTTACAAAATATTGTAAATTTAAAGAAGGGCAACCAATCACAAGAGTAAGAAACTCTTCTCTAAATAAAAAGTTTGAGAAAGCAAAAAGAAAAAAATAAAAAGAAAAGGAGTTGATGGGAAGGGCATCAACTAGAGTTGGGGAGAGAGTGCTCCAACACAAAAAAAAACACAAAAAAAGGAGTTGATGGGAAGGGCATCAACGATAGTTGGAGAGAGAGTGCTCCAACACAAAAAAAACTAAAAAAGAAAAGGCGTTTGTAGGCAAGACATCAACCTTGGAAGTTTGAGAGAAGTGCTCCAACACAACCAAGAAAAAAAATATCGTGAGTTGGAGAGAAAGTGCTTCAACACTTGGAAGTTGGGGAGAAGGTGCTTTAACACAACAAAGAAAAAAATAAATGAGAACTAAAGAGAATTACTCCAAAAATTTGAATATTGAAAGAGAAGTATTCCAACAATTGAAGATTGAAGAGAAGTAGTCCAACAATTGAAGATTAAAGAGAAGTTCTCCAATACAAACAACAATGAGAAGATTGAAATTAAGGATTGAAGAAAAGTGTTTTTCAATACAACAACAATGAAAAGAAGAAAGAGGCAAGAGTATACAACTTTGAACTACGGGAGAATGTTGGAAATAATAATTCAAAGTTTGAGTAGAAATCCTAAGTTGTTTATGATTTGTTATTTATGGTATTTACTTATTTATGTTTAACTAAGATTTTTTAGTTAGAGTTATTCCTAGTCCTAGTTTAATTTGGTTTTTACTACTACAAATAGGGATGTTACTAGATAGTTTTCTATATACATGAATACACAGAATTATACAAAAATACAAAAATATACATAATAGATAGAACTTGAAGTAAGATTCAAGAACTTTTAAGTTTATAAATAAAATATTTTCCTTCAGTTTTGTTCGTTTATGACACTCCACTATAATTATGGATTCTTCAAAATTATCAATTTAGATTTTGTAAAATTGTTGAATTTTTAATGAGGTCCTTAAGTAGAGATATATGATGTCTCTTCAGAGAACATCCGATAAAATAATAAATAGTGTAACATGAATTTACGACTCAATAATAAAGAGCTTTTCTATATAAAAAAATTCGTCTATTCAAAGTTCATAGGACGTGAACCTAAATTATATAAGTCAATGAGTTAAAATAGTGTATGTGTTAAGTACTTATAATTCTTTTATTAGTTTGAGACTTCATTTTCTTTATTAGACAAGACACTTATATTAAAAGCTTAATATGCATCATTACATAATAGTAGCAGTGCTAAACTACTATCAGTGTTTGGGGGGAGGGACAATTATTATAATTAGTACAATGACAAGTAGTTAGATCACAGAATGGCATAGTGAGCCTAACAAAAAGAATTCCAACTATGTGTGTCTCTAGTTTATCTAAGACAAATATCGGTGAAACATTCCAGAACCCAAAAGAGTTAGCTTGCTTCGTTTCAGATCCCTCCCTTGCCAGGGCATCTGCCACTTGATTTATCTCTCTGAAGCTATGTTGTATTTAGGGGTTCCCCAATTATCGAAGGAGATCATAGCAATAAGATAAAATGGTTGCGTAAGGGGGATGATTTTCAAAATTAAGTGTTATAATTTTTGTACAATTTGTATAAATTTTTGATTGAGCGAAGTGATTTGTTAGAGTCAACTTCAGTCCATGCAATAGAACCATTAGTTCAGCTATAATGTTATTCATTGCATAGAGGTTTCTCGTAGATCCTACTATCCATTCTCCATTCAAGTTCTTGAAAATGCCACTAGTTTCCTCTTGTCCATTGTTGCACCTTGAGGAACCCTCAGTATTTAGTTTGTTTTGTTAAAGGCTTTCGACTTTATATATGAGGCTTTTCGGGATGTACTTTGTCTGGTGTGACCTAAGAGAGTAAGTTACTCAACGGAGCGGCTAACAATTTTCTTAGTGCATATTTTTGCACGGGTGTTTTGATAATATTTGCTTCTTACCAACCATATATTGAACATAAAGAAGGGGAAAGCCTCATCCCATTTTATCATTTAATCCTTCATGCAACAATTTAGCTTCCTAATTTTTTCTAGCCAATTGGGATAAGAATTGTTTCAATCTGATTTATGTGATAGATAACTACCAGAACCATCCACATCTTCCTCAAATTTGAGCATTCTAGGAAAATATGTTTAATAATTTTTGGAGTATTACATATATGGCATAAGTTATTGATATCAATTCATATATATTTTAAGTAGTTATTAGATGGTACTCTATTATGTTGGAATAGCCTAAGGAAATTTTTGATATTATTAGGACACTTGAGGCACTATATCGAGTTGAAATTTTTGGTCAAAGTATTATTTCTCGGCATGCTTAAGGTTAGGAGCTTGTAACTGAGTTAGTTATCAACGCACCTTTTGAGATTGTTTTCCACATAGCCAAATCATTGCTCTTATGGAATAGTTAAATAGGTACAGTTTATAAGATTTATAATGTTTATAGACAGTTCAAAAGATATTGATTGTAGGTCTCTTGATTGCAATTCACTTAGTCCTTGGGTAGATATAATATCCCTAACACAAATTTTATTCTCATCTATTTTTAGGGGATCGTGTATTTGTGCTCTAATGATTTTACTTTGCAGTAACAATCTATCAAACCAAAAGGATGTGGTGAGTCTGTATCCTAACAACCATTTCATTCCTAGTTTTCAAATGTTCCAGCCATGGATAAGATCCTTCATTAGTTTACTGTGGGATGTTTTTGCCTATCTATGTCTATCAAGGACCCCCATTTGGGGTATACTTTTTAATAAGGGTTGAATCCCGAAGAGAGCTAAGATTTTTAATGGCTCTCCAAGCTAGCAGAGCAAATTTTTTTTCTCTGTTTGTTGTACTCCCAACCCCCCTATGATTTCTTTGACACTATCACCTCTCAATTTAGCATATGAATTTTTTTTTTGCACTGGTTGAACCCCGAATAAATTTTTTTCGTGTTTGATCTATTCTTTTTATGATGATATTGGGTAGTTTTTGAAATTGCATGATATGCATTAGGTTGTTGTTTAGACATGCCTTTGGCAGTGTGGTTCTTCTTGTAATATTGAGGAATTTAGTCTTCTACCCACCTTTTTTGACTGCTTATTATCGATTATAAATCGATAATCATTATTAGTCCTTTTTGGGTGGCTATTGGAAAACCTAAATATCTCCCACAGGTCGTTCACATTTAATGCCCTGTTTTTTTTTGCAGATTGTATTGTTTAGAATTTCAGGGAAGTTTTTGGATAGAATAAGTTTTGATTTGTTTGTGCTAAAAATTTTACTAGAGAATGAAGAAAAGTTTCTCATTATTTTGGTAATGGCATCACAATATTTTCATTAGGTTTACTCATTAAAACAAAGTCATCTGCAAAGAAGAGATGCGATAATTGAGGTCCTTTAGTAGATACTTTAATAGGTGTCCAATTTTTTGTCTAACCTTATTTCAATTGTCCATAGAACCTGCATGCATAAAATAAAGATAAATGGTGACATGGGTCTCCTTGTCATATTCATATTGTTGGCTCAAATAATATATTCCTGGAGCCATTTACTAGGATGACTACTTGACTACTTGAGATGCATGACATTATTAGATTGATCATATTTTGAGGGAATTTAAAGTAGCGTAAGGTGCTTCTAACAAATGACAATTCAATCTTATCGAAGGCTTTTTTGAGATTGACTTTTAGTAGAAAGTTAGTGCTCTTCTCTTTATTTTTCCTCAATCTGTAATTAATCTTTAATGATAACAACAATATCCGTAGTTTTTCTATTTGTTTTAGAAAACTAGATTGACAAGGTCCTATTAATCTATCCATAAATGGTCTTAAATGTTGAGAGATAATTTGTGTTATGCCTTATAGGTAGTATTGCAAAGGCTTATAGGTCTAAAATCTTTTATGTTATTTGCATTTTTATTTTTTTGAGATCAAACAAACTTGTGTTTCATTAATTTCCTTAGGTATATCTCCTTAATTAAAAACTTCCTTACTAAGTAATTATAGAGTTTCCAACAATGTTTTAGTTTTTGATAAAAGGAAGAATGCAAATCATCTGGTCTGGTGGCTTATGCTAGTCTAGTAATGATCTAAAGCTCCTTCTAAACTCATCCACATTAGATCCTCTACAATTCCATAGTATTAATTTCATTGATTTGTTCAGTATGGGAGGGGTGTTCATTGGTACTACCCCTTCTAAGTTCAAGGGGTTCTCCACTCTTAAAGTTGGATTCATAACTATCACATAGTATCCTATCTCTTGATTGTTGAGCTTTTTAACAGATTTGGTGGACGGATAAGTATGTGTTTTATTTTTCTAACTTCTCTTTGAATATTATAACTTTTGTGTTTTTTAAACCGCTATTCATGTTCAGGTTTCTCTCAATATCTTATTAGATCCTCTACCTCTTGTAAGTCTACATTTTTCGTTCGACTTAAGACAAGATATGGGTGGGGAGGAGTTCTGGAGTGGTGTATTACTCGGAGGCTGATGTAGGAATGGTGGGATCACTTGCGAGAAGAAATGAAATTGGTGGAGTGGATGCTTCAAAGTGTGTAGACCCTCCTGGTTATTTTTTTGTTAATGTCTTCTTTTCCTCGTTTAGAGTGTTCCTATAGAGAACCCAAGTCATTTATGACTTGCTAGCACTATCGGTTCGGTCGCCTTGGCATTCGTTTGGTTTTATGCATGTTTTCCTATTTTAGAGCTTTTGAAACTTGAAAAGTTGATTTCGGTCATAATCTCAGGTAAACGACCTCATAGCGGAATTCTGATGGTTCGATCAGCTCCGGCAGATTGATTTGGAGCGCGCGGGATCGGCCTTCTGGTAGGTTACGACTTCCTTTCTATTTAGATTGAGCTGGATTGTGTGAATGCATGCTTATTGGTGTGAATCTGGGGTGGGTAATTAGTATTTCTGCTCTTCTTCTCAGAAACCATGACTTAGGTTTGATTTTCAGGCTGTTTGAGGGTAGTACCATTCTGTCGGAGGGATTGCTTATGTGTTGATGCATGTGGATTATTTGTTTGGTTGCTTTATTATATTGGAGCATCTTTTTGGCCTTAGTCTAGGTTAGGCTAGTATCGCCTTAGACCCATGCACCTATTGTTGGCTGTGGAATGTATCCGACGTCGATTCGGATGGACTAGGTCCTTGTAGATCAGAATAGCAGACTTGGGTCTGATAGTATGAGCCTAGCTTTGGCTCTATATTTCTTGTGGTCTTTCTAGATTATCTCGCTATATCTGTGGTGCCGATGTGTCATCGGAGGCGATGTGTCTTCCTTGATTTTGGGTGGTTCTGGTTTGGTTCTGTGGTGATGTGGTTGGTAGTGGATGTTGATCCACGGTGCCTTGGAACTTGAGATCCTCTTCGGAGTTGATAGCCCCCGTGCATTATACTGGCTGGGCAGGGCCAAGGAAGTGTTATCTGGCTGGGTGATTGGATTTGAGATATTGAGATCCTCTTCGGAGTTGATAGAGCCTGCGCAGTCTACTTGCTGGGCAGGGCCCCTGGTGTGTTAGCTGGCTGGGCAGTTGGATATCTGGGCCTTTTTGAGGTGTTGTTATGCCTCCGCGGTAGTGTACAGGCTGGGCAGGGCCCCCGAAATTTGCTAGCTGGCTGGGCGGCCTATTTTTGATGTCAGACTTGTTGACTTGGTTGGAGTTTGCTGGTTATTACGTTTCGGAGTTGGGTTTCCATCGTTCTCATAAGTACAGCTCTTTTGTGTACCTATCGGGCTTATGGGTGTCCGTTTGAATTTTTATTGTTCTTATGCTTGATTGTACCTTCTGGGTCTTATGGGGGCCCCAGTTAGGTTTAGCTTAGTTGTTCTTTGCTTTCTTGTCGGCCTGTTTCTTTTCTTAGCTTGTTTGACCTCTTTTCTTGTTTAGATTCTATCTTTTCAGTGTATTTTTACCTTTTTAGCTCAGTCAACCTATGATGACTACTGGGTACTTGATGTGTTGGTACTCATGCTACCCTCTACATCTATTTTTTTGATGCAGGTCCGAGCACCAACTATCAGCGTTGAGATCACTCGTGCTGCAGTCTATATCGGAGGCAAGGGTAAGCACATGACGTTCTAGGGTTACCTGTCTCCTTTTGTATATATATTTTTTCTTGTGTTTTTATTTTGAGACAATCTTGTTTCTGTGGTCCACTTTATGGACTTGTACTCTTTTAGTAGCTCTGTACTTGTGACTTCTAGGTTCTGGGATGTATCTTTTATTTGTATATAGTGTTTGGGTTGCTTTCGCCTTCTCCTTATGTATTCCTTTATTTATGTTTTCGCTTAGCTGAGGTTTAGTTACCACCCTCAGTCCCATTACTGTCAAGTTCCGGGACAAGGTTTGGCTTGCCTACTGTGGGCTGGTAGGCGTCATCATGATTCGAGGAATGGGGTCGTGACATGCTTGGTATATGAGCCCAGGTTCATTGGTCTTACTTGTACAGAGCTAACATCCATTAGAGTCCCGCGGATTGGCGTGGAGATGTCTGTGACTTATCTTATGGAGGTTACAGGATGTCATTAAGCAGTTTTCTTGTTTTGTATCATTTTCATGCGTTGTTGTCCGATTGGTTTCTTGGAATCTTACTTATTTAACTTTATTGCAGGATGGCTTGCACAAGCGCTAGAGCGGCAGGGGGTGATGCACATGGGCCCGCAGATAGAGCCCCAGCTAGGGGTAGAGGCCGACCCCGAGGTCAAGGTAGGGCTGCTGCACCAGCCCGAGATAGAGTGAGGACTCCAGAGCCGAGGGCGAAGCCTCAGATTGATCAGATTGCTCCTCACCCAGTTGGACCAGGACCAACACTGCCACCACCCGCACCAGCTACTGCCCCTGACCTTCAGGCTATGCTTAGGCGGTATTAGCAGCTGTAGGGGGTATGCAACAACAGCATCAGTCGGCCCCAGTACCAGATCCAGCTCGTGCACCGTAGGGTCAGCCTGCCCTAGTGGCTCTAATGATTCAGCAGCAGGGTCAGCCTGCAGCAACAACACCAGATGTCTAGCAGCCGCCATCACCGGCCGCCGTTCAACAGGATGTCTTAGATGGTGTCATGCCATTACGGGAGCAGAAGATGCTCGGGGCATTTATGAGATTGTCACCGTTGAGGTTTTCTGGGGCTATTAGGGAGGATGCCCATGAGTTTTTATCTTCTGTCGGGAGCGATTATATGCTCTGGGTTGGTTGAGTCGAGAGGAGCTGAGTTCACTGCTTATCAGTTAGATGGATCTGCCAGACAGTGGCGGCGCTCTGTCATGGAGACCAGGCCAGCTGGGTCCCCACTGGTGTCGTGGGCAGAGTTTTCGGAGGCCTTCCTTGCTAGGTTTATCACAAGGAGCGTCAGAGATCATCTTTATGATGAGTTCTCAAGGTTGGAGCAAGGCTCTATGACGGTATCAGAGTATGAGGCTAGATTCCATGAGTTATCTTGTCATGCCATGATGATTCTGCCTACGGAGGAGGAGAGAGTTCGATGATTTATTAGGGTCTTGAGATTGTAGCTTTGTATAGAATCGCAGTCTATGGTTTCAGCGGGCTTCTCTTTTCTTAATGTTGTGAACCATGCCCGCACACTCGAGCAGCTCCATCGCGAGGCCCAAGGGGGTAGCCACAAGAGGGCCAGGAAGGATGATAGTTTTAGTAGACCCCGTCCTAGGCCTAGAGATACTTAGGATCAGTTCCATCAGAGATTCCAGCCTGGTCAGCCGAGTCGCCCATTTCAGGCATCGTTACATGCTTCAGAGGGTTACCAGCACCGTCAGGGTGGTTATAGTGCCGGTTCGAGTCAGGGCCGAGGTGGTATTTGGACGGGTCCTTCAGGCTGGAGTGGCGGCCTCCTGTTGCAAGCAAGTCATCTCAGGGTTGTTTTCTCTGTGGGGGATAGGATCACTGGTCCAGGGAGTGCCCTTTTCCTAGACCAGCTTTACCAGCCCCACATGCCGCGAGATCGGAACCAGCAGCACCTCCAGCTAGGGGAGGAGGACAATATTAGGTTTTTGGGGAGGTCCTCAGGAAGGCAGGACAGGTGGCAGGGTGGATGCACAAGGTAGAGGAGCCTAGGGCCATTTCTATGCAGCTCTAGCCAGAGCTGAGGCCGAGGCGTATGAAGATGTGATCACAAGTACGATTCTCTTATGTCATCAGTCCGCTTTAGCTTTATTTGATCTAGGTTCCACCTATTCAGATGTGTCTGCTTTTTGTGCTCCTTAGTTCGCGGTGAGTCCAGAGCCCTTAGTTGTACTATTGCATGTTTTGACCTCATTAGGTGATTCTTTAGTAGTGGATCAGGTTTGTTGATCCTGTGTGGTGACTATTCAGGGGCAGGACACTCAGGCATATCTTATTGTGCTTAGTATGTTGGATTTTGATTTGATTTTGGGCCTGGATTGGCTATGCCCTCACCAAGTGGTCTTGGATTGCTATGCCAAGACCGTTACATTAGCCTTGCCTGGTATTCCACCGGTGGTGTGGCAGGATTCTTGTAGTCGCACGCCGATTGGGGTGATTTCTTGTATCCAGGCCCGAAGGCTAGTGGCTAGAGGGTTTTTGGCTTATTTGGCGTATGTTAGAGATGTTATTATGGAGGGCCCTACCATTGATTCTGTGCCTATAGTCCGAGAGTATCCAGATGTGTTTCCAGCTGACCTTTCTGGCCTACCCCAAGATGGTGATATTGACTTTGCCATTGATTTGGAGATGAGTACTCATCCTATTTCCATCCCACCGTACCATATGGCCCCTGCAGAGCTCAAGGATCTCAGTGTTCAGCTTCAGCATCTCTTGGGTAAGTGATTCATTTGTCCTAGTGTATCGTCGTGGGGTGCTCCAGTCTTGTTTGTGAAGAAGAAGGATGGTACTATGCAGATTTATATTGATGTCACGTGGCTGAATAAGTTGACGGTGAAGAACTATTACCCTATGCCTTGTATTGATGATCTGTTCGACCAGCTACAGGGTGTTGCAGTTTTTTCTAAAATTGACCTGAGATCCGACTACCACCAGTTCAGGATTAGAGCAACGGACATCCCTAAGATAGCATTTAGGACTCGTTATGGCCATTTTGAGTTCCTAGTGATGTCTTTTGGGTTGACTAATGCCCCTGCAGCCTTCATGGACTTTATGACTCGTGTATTCAGGCCGTATCTGGACTCCTTTGTCATAGTTTTCATTGATGATATCTTGGTATACTCGCGGAGTCATAGTGAGCTTGAGAAGCATTAGTGGATAGTGCTCCAGACTTTGAGAGATCATCGGCTTTATGCCAAGTTCTCAAAGTGCGAGTTTTGGCTTGAGTGTGTAGCATTCTTGGGGCACATGGTGTCCAAGGATAACATTATGGTGGATCCGGTGAAGATTGAGGCTATTCGTGATTGGGCTAGGCCCACCTCTGTGACTGAGATTCGTAGCTTCATCAGTGTGGTAGAGTACTACAGGCATATTTTTGAGGGTGTTTCTTCTATAGCGGCGCCTTTGAGTTGGTTGAGTGGTGAAACGACCCCAAAAATGCCCGAAAATGTGCTTCGGAAACATCTCAAAATCCGTGCATGATTTCGGAAATTCGACTTCATATTCTTATTTGTGGGGTCAAATTGAGTGGGAAATGGGTCTAACCCGAATTTTAGAGCAACCGTATCAAAATTCGAAAATCGCAAAAATTGCGATTTGGAGGGTCAACTTTAAAGGGGCATATCTCTTAGCACACAAGGAACTGGAAGGGCTGCAACCTATTAAATTAAAGCTCTTTGAGTTAGCTTTCCAACGCACTTGGTTTCACCTTAGTCCGAGTTAGGATGAGGGAGTTATGACCATTTTCGTAAAACCTGTCTGTGCAGATTTGCAATTTCCAGTGAGCTATTTTTTTAGGCGGGTTGGAGACGCTTTTTTTATAAAAAGGGGATATGTCCCATACTTAGTCATTTTTCTTAACTCCAAAAACACTCTCTAAGCCCTCTCCAAAAATTCCACCAAGATCTTCAACCAAATTCAAACATCTCAAGCTCTAATTCCGGATTCAAGACTCAATCTCAAGCTTCGATTCTCCATTCCAATCTTCATCAAGGATTCTCCAAAGTTGAGGTATGTGGGTTTGATTGTGGAAACCTTCCTTTCCACAAGTCCAACCATTTATCCTCTATTTCTACTTCAAGTTTATGGGTCCTTATGATTATTTATGAACTCTTGAATTATGGAATTACTACTACACACCCTATTATGGTCCATTTTGCATATTATCATGAAATGGAATTATTATGTGATGTTTATGGTTTACATGCTTCCATGATCAAATTATGAAGGTTGATATATATACTGTATGTTGTTGGTGGGCTGATTTATATGGATTTTGGAATTGGTTGGACTTAATATTCTTGAAATACATGATTTCATTTACATGAACAATTGCCCACCTTGTGTTTGATAAAATGCCCATTTATAGAATTCTTAGGAAAGGGAAGGTCCAAGGTACGTCCTATGAGTCGGATGGTTATGTAATTACTGAAATGATGATGAAATGGACACATGTATATGATTTTCTCTATATAAGTGTTGTGAGTCGACCAAGCCTAGTACGGGGGGTAGTAGGCCCGTATAACCGTATCGAGGGGTTGGTACCTTGGTTGCCTAGTACGGGGGGTAGTAGGCCCGTATAACCATATCGAGGGGTTTGTACCTTGGTCCCTAGCTCGGGGGGTGGTAGGCCCGTGTAACCATATTGAGGGGTTTGTACCTCTTTCGCCTCTCCAAGGGGGTGGTAGGCCTTGGAAATACTATATTGATGGTCACTCGCCACACATGTACTACGTCCCACTAAATATGATTTTTATGTAAGCATCATTATACATATCATTTCATTAATATGCTATTTATCGGGTATGATTACGCATTTTCCTATGATGTTCATCTAATGTAGCATTGCATTGCATCCCATATACTTAGTACATTCAAATGTACTAACGCATACTCTATGCCTACATGATGTCACCATGTAGGGACCGGAGCACCGCTTGACCATCCTCCTCCGCGTGGCTAGTACGATTTTCTATAGTGGTTATTGGTGAGTCCTCCATTTCGGGGACGTTGCTCATGATCTTTTGCTATGTATAAAACTTTTCCTTTCTAGTTATGTTTTGACTATGAGGGTGAGCCCGGTAGTTTGTCTTGGCGCCCCGCTAAGTACTCATGTTTAGAGGTGGTGTTGGACCAAGTCGTGTATTATGCTTGAGCTTGACTCATCTATGGTAATTTATGTATCATTTCTTTTTTTTTTTTCTTCTTCTTTCTTTCTTGCTCTTAGTCCCGATTTCCCCTTGATTATGCTTATCGCTTATGGTCATTTATTGCTTCCGCGACCAAGGATGTGTAATGATACGCTATGAGGCTTGATTGGGGTTCCTTCGGATTCCCCATTTGCCGGTCACATCTAGGCCCTAGGCTTGGGTCGTGACAAACTTGGTATCAGAGCACTAGGTTGAATGATCCTCGGAGTCCAACACACCGCGTTGATTCGAGTCCGATTCATGGTTGTGTTGTGCACCACAACTATGAGTAGGAGGCTATGAGACGTTTTTGGAAATGTTTCCCTTCTCCATGTTCTAAGTCGTGCTGTAGAGTTGAATTAAGTTCTTCCCTAACGGTTGTTCTTTGTTATGCTAGATCATGCCTAATACAAGAGGAAGACGAGCCCGCGCACCCGAGGAACAACCGACCAATGGGGATCTTCGGGATGCCCTTACTTTATTTGCACAAGCTATGGCTAATCAAGCCAACCACGGGACCCAAGCCCCTCAGGCTCCTACCCGGCATCACGGGTGAGAGACTTCGTGCGGATGAATCCCCCAGAATTCTATGGGTCTAAGTTAGATGAAGACCCTCAAGAGTTCATTGATGAAGTCCACAAGATATTAGCTATCATGGGCGTGAGGTCAGAAAATAAGGCGGAGTTGGCGGCCTACCAACTAAAAGGAGTGGCCCAAATATGGTACAACCAATGGGAGAAAGAGAAGGGGGCAAACTATGTGGTGCCTTGGGAAGAGTTCAAAACGGCTTTCCTTAATCGATTCTTTCCTCTAGAGCTTAGGGAAGCCAAATTGGTGGAGTTCATGAATTTAAAACAAGGATCTATGAGTGTGAGGGAGTATGCCCTCAAGTTTAACCAACTTTCAAGATATGCTCCACACTTGGTTGCCGACTCACGGTCTAGAATGAATAAATTCGTGATGGGTGTGTCCGACCTAGTGAGTGAAGAATGCCGGTCCGCAATGTTGATTAGTGACATGGACTTGTCCCGCTTGATGGTCTATGCCGAACAAATGGAGGAGGAGAAGTTGAGGAAGAGGAGGGGTCATGAGGCCAAGAGGGCCCGTTTTGAGGGCAAGTTCCAAAGTCGAAGGGGAGGCCGATTTAATCAAGGCCAAGGGTCTTCTCATGTGCCCCATAGGGGGTTTGCCAATGACGTTCCAAGGGCCCAAGGTGTTGGTGGTATGGGTCCTAGTGATGTATGTTCGAAGTGTGGTAAGGGCCATGGTGGCCCATGTTTGAGAAATACCGGTGCTTGCTACAGTTGTGGGGAAATGGGCCACAAGGCAATGGATTGTCCCCGAAATCGCAACAAGGGTAAGGAGGTCCGTCCACAAGGTGCCAATGCGGTTCCTTTGGGGAGAGGGGACCGACAAGATGGTGCCCCAAGGCACAGTCGATTTTATGCTTTGCATGGGAGGCAAGGGGTCGATGAAGTCCCCGATGTCGTTATCGGTATGTTGAAAATCTTTGACTTTGATGTATATGAACTAATTGATCCGGGTGCCTCTCTTTCTTTTGTCACCCCCTTTGTTGCCAAAAAGTTTCATGTTGAGCCCGACTTATTGCGTGAGTCATATAAGGTGTCTACTCCTATTGGTGTATATATTGTTGCTCGGAAGGTCTATAGAAATTGTCCTATTTGCATCTTGCATAAAATATTGCCTTGTGATCTTGTTGAGTTGAACATGGTCGATTTTGATGTTGTTCTTGGGATGGATTGGTTGCATGCATACTATGCTTCTATTGATTTTAGAACCCGTAGGGTCAAGTTCCAATTCCCAAGTGAACCCATTCTTGAGTGGGAAAGCCAAAATGTGGTAGTCAAGGGTAGATTCATCTCTTGCATTAAAGCCCGTAAGTTGATCTCTAAGGGGTTGTCTCTATCACCCTCGTGAGGGTTGGGATGTGGAGTCCAAAACCCTTCTTATACGAGTCGGTTCCGGTCGTAAATGAATTCCTTGATGTCTTTTCTAATGACCTTCCCGGTGTTCCTCCCGAAAGGGAAATAGATTTTGGCATAGACCTCCTCCCCGATACTCAACCCATTTCTATTCCCCCTTACCGTATGGCCCCGGCGGAGTTAAAGGAGTTGAAAGAACAATTGAGGGACTTGTTGGAGAAGGGTTTTATTAGGCCTAGTCAATCACCATGGGGTGCACCGGTGTTGTTTGTGAAGAAGAAAGATGGGTCCCTTAGGATGTGTATTGATTACCGGCAACTCAATAGGGTCACCGTTAAGAATAAATATCCTCTTCCTAGGATTGATGACTTGTTCGACCAATTGCAAGGGGCTAGCCACTTCTCTAAGATTGATCTTCGGTCCGGGTATCATCAAGTGAAGGTGAGGGAGGGTGACATTCCCAAGACAGCCTTCCGGATTAGGTATGGACATTCGAATTTGCTGGTCAATGTCTTTGGGTTGACCAAATGCACCGGCTACCTTCATGACCTAATGAATAGGGTCTTTAAACCCTACCTTGATTCCTTTGTTGTGGTCCTTCATTAGAGAGATATTTTAATCTATTCGCATAGTGAGGAAAGAACATATAGGGTCACTTGAGGGTTGTGTTGCAAGACTTTAAGAGAGGAGAAGTTGTATGCCAAGTATGAAAAGTTTGAATTTTGGTTGAGGGAGGTTGCCTTCCTAGGTCATGTGGTGTCGGGGGATGGTATTAAGGTAGACCCTAAGAAGACCGATGTGATTAGAAATTGGCCTAGGCCATTGACCCCGTCGGATATTAGGAGCTTCTTGGGCTTAGCGGGTTACTACCGGAGATTTGTGAATGGGTTTTCTTCTATTGCTTCTCCCATGACTAGTTGACACAAAAGAAGGCTAAGTTTGAGTGGACCGACGAGTGCGAAAGGAGGTTTCAAACCTTGAAAGCACTAAACTGTGTCCGCTTCCTATATTCGTCACTACGATGGGCTTGAGGCGATTTGTTGGTGTATTGTGATGCTTCTAGAGGTGGCCTTTGGGTTGTGTCTAATGCAAAATGGTAAGGTGATAGCCTATGCTTCTAGACAACTCAAAGTGTATGAAAAGAACTATCCTAAGCATGATCTTGAATTAGCCGCGGTGGTGTTTGCTTTAAAGATTTGGCGTCATTATTTGTATGGGGTACATGTCGATGTGTTCACCGATCATAAGAGCCTCCAATATGTCTTCACCCAAAAAGATCTCAACTTGAGACAAAGAAGGTGGCTAGAATTTCTTAAAGATTATGATATGAGTGTGCATTATCATCCCGGTAAAGCTAATGTGGTGGCGGATGCTTTGAGTAGGGTGTCTATGGGTAGCCTAGCTCATGTTGATATTGGTGATAGGGAAATGGCTAGGGAGGTACATCGGTTGGCTAGGTTGGGGGTTAGGTTGGAAGAGGTTGGTAATGGTGGTGTGGTCGTTGTTGATGGTGCTAGGTCTTCCTTGGTTGATGAGGTGATAGCAAAACAAGATCTTGATTCTTCCTTGTTTGAATTGAAGGCCTTGGTGAAAGAGAGCAAGGTGGAAGTTTTCTCCCAAGGGGGAGATGGTGCCCTTAGGTACCAAGGTAGGTTGTGTGTGCCTTGTGTTGATGGTTTGAGGGAGAAAATTCTTGAGGAGGCTCATAATTCTTCCTACTCCATCCACCCCGGTTCCACCAAAATGTATAGAGATTTGAGGGATGTGTATTGGTGGAGAGGCATGAAGAAGGACATTGCCAAATTCGTCTCCGGTTGTCATAGTTGTCAACAAGTCAAGGCCGAACATCAAAGGCCGGGTGGTCTAACCCAAGACATAGAGATTCCTACTTGGAAGTGGGAAGAAATTAATATGGATTTTGTAGTTGGTTTACCCAAGACTAGAAAAGGTTTTGATTCTATTTGGGTGGTGGTTGATAGGATGACAAAATCGGCTCATTTTCTACCGGTAAAGACAACATATGGGGCGGAAGATTATGCAAGGTTATATATTCATGACTTGGTAAGGTTGCATGGGATTCCTCTATCCATCATATCGGACCGTGGTACTCAATTTACTTCACACTTTTGGAAGTCTTTTCAAAGGGGTCTAGGTACGAGAGTTAAGCTTACTACGGCCTTTCACCCGCAAACGGATGGACAAGCCGAAAGGACTATCCAAACACTTGAGGATATGCTTAGGGCTTGTGTATTGGAGCTTAAGGGTAGTTGGGATGATCATCTTCCATTGATTGAGTTTGCCTATAACAATAGCTATCATTCTAGCATCGGTATGGCTCCTTTTGAGGCTCTCTATGGGAGGCGTTGTAGATCACCGGTTGGGTGGTTTGAGGTTGGTGAGGTGGCCTTGTTAGGACCAGACCTAGTTATGGAGGCTCTTGAGAAGGTTAGGATGATTAGAGAAAGGTTGAAGATGGCCCAAAGTCGCCAAAAGTCCTATGCCGATGCGAGGAGAAGGGCTCTTGAATTCCGAGTTGGTGATTGGGTTTATTTGAAGGTGACACCCATGAAGGGTGTGGTTCGTTTTGGTAAGAAGGGCAAGTTGAGCCAAAGATACGTGGGTCCTTATAAGGTGATGAGGAGAATTGGCAAGGTAGCTTATGAGTTGGAATTGCCTAGCGAGATGGATTTGGTTCATCCGGTATTTCATGTGTCTATGTTGAGGAAGTGTGTGGGTGATCCGAATGCCATTGTGTCTCTTGATGTTGTGGGTGTTGTTGAAGATAATTTGACCTATGAAGAGGTTCCGGTCCAGATTTTAGATAGACAAGTGAAGAGGTTGAGAAACAAAGATGTGGCTTCCATTAAAGTCCTTTGGAGAAATCAACAAGTTGAAAGTGCTACTTGGGAGGCCGAAGCGGACATGCAAAGGCGATATCCTTATCTTTTCCACTCCACTCGAGCCTAAGGTATTGATCTAAGCCCTTTATAAAATCTCAGGTCTTAAGTTCAGCCCCCATGTCATTGCATACATTCATGTTTAAGTTGACAAGTTCATTGTGGTTTTACAACTATGTTGAGGTTTTGAAATAAGGTGTAAGTGCATTGTTGCATCCTTATGTGGGCTGAAATTGCCATGTTTGTGTCTCTCATGTACGTTTCTTTAACATTCGGGGACGAATGTTCCCAAGGGGGAGATATTGAAACGACCCCAAAAATGCCCGAAAATGTGCTTCGGAAACACCTATAATTGTAATTTCCATATATCTCAAAATCCGTGCATGATTTCGGAAATTCGACTTCATATTCTTATTTGTGGGGTCAAATTGAGTGGGAAATGGGTCTAACCCGAATTTTAGAGCAACCGTATCAAAATTCAAAAATCGCAAAAATTGCGATTTGGAGGGTCAACTTTAAAGGGGCATATCTCTTAGCACACAAGGAACTGGAAGGGCTGCAACCTATTAAATTAAAGCTCTTTGAGTTAGCTTTCCAACGCACTTGGTTTCACCTTAGTCCGAGTTAGGATGAGGGAGTTATGACCATTTTCGTAAAACCTGTCTGTGCAGATTTGCAATTTCCAGTGAGCTTTTTTTCTTAGGCGGGTTGGAGACGTTTTTTATAAAAAGGGGATATGTCCCATACTTAGTCATTTTTCTTAACTCCAAAAACACTCTCTAAGCCCTCTCCAAAAATTCCACCAAGATCTTCAACCAAATTCAAACATCTCAAGCTCTAATTCCGGATTCAAGACTCAATCTCAAGCTTCGATTCTCCATTCCAATCTTCATCAAGGATTCTCCAAAGTTGAGGTATGTGGGTTTGATTGTGGAAACCTTCCTTTCCACAAGTCCAACCATTTATCCTCTATTTCTACTTCAAGTTTATGGGTCCTTATGATTATTTATGAACTCTTGAATTATGGAATTACTACTACACACCCTATTATGGTCCATTTTGCATATTATCATGAAATGAATTATTATGTGATGTTTATGGTTTACATGCTTCCATGATCAAATTATGAAGGTTGATATATATATGTATGTTGTTGGTGGGCTGATTTATATGGATTTTGGAATTGGTTGGACTTAGTATTCTTGAAATACATGATTTCATTTACATGAACAATTGCCCATCTTGTGTTTGATAAAATGCCCATTTATAGAATTCTTAGGAAAGGGAAGGTCCAACGTACGTCCTATGAGTCGGATGGTTATGTAATTACTGAAATGATGATGAAATGGACACATGTATATGATTTTCTCTATATAAGTGTTGTGAGTCGACCAAGCCTAGTACGGGGGTAGTAGGCCCGTATAACCGTATCGAGGGGTTGGTACCTTGGTTGCCTAGTACGGGGGGTAGTAGGCCCGTATAACCGTATCGAGGGGTTGGTACCTTGGTTGCCTAGTACGGGGGGTAGTAGGCCCGTATAACCATATCGAGGGGTTGGTACCTTGGTTGCCTAGTACGGGGGGTAGTAGGCCCGTATAACCATATCGAGGTTTGTACCTTGGTCCCTAGCTCAGGGGGTGGTAGGCCCGTGTAACCATATTGAGGGGTTTGTACCTCTTTCGCCTCTCCAAGGGGGTGGTAGGCCTTGGAAATACTATATTGATGGTCACTCGCCACACATGTACTACGTCCCACTAAATATGATTTTTATGTAAGCATCATTATACATATCATTTCATTAATATGCTATTATTGGGTATGATTACGCATTTTTTTCCTATGATGTCCATCTAATGTAGCATTGCATTGCATCCCATATACTTAGTACATTCAAATGTACTAACGCATACTCTATGCCTACATGATGTCACCATGTAGGGACCGGAGCACCGCTTGACCATCCTCCTCCGCGTGGCTAGTACGATTTTCTATAGTGGTTATTGGTGAGTCCTCCATTTCGGGGACGTTGCTCATGATCTTTTGCTATGTATAAAACTTTTCCTTTCTAGTTATGTTTTGACTATGAGGGTGAGCCCGGTAGTTTGTCTTGGCCCCCGCTAAGTACTCATGTTTAGAGGTGGTGTTGGACAAGTTGTGTATTATGCTTGAGCTTGACTCATCTATGGTATTTATGTATCATTTCTTTTTTTTCTTGCTCCCTTAGTCCCGATTTCCCCCTTGATTATGCTTATCGCTTATGGTCATTTAATTGCTTCCGCGACCAAGGATGTGTAATGATACGCTATGAGGCTTGTTTGGGGTTCCTTCGGGTTCCCCATTCGCCGGTCACATCTAGGCCCTAGGCTTGGGTCGTGACAGAATTCTTAGTTTAAAGGGTGAAGTTCTTACATACTTTGTTCCTCGCTGTTCTGAGCCCCAAATTGTGTTCCGCTTTGGAACACAAGTTCGGGGAGGTGTTTTGGACCTCTTCACAGAGTCAATTATAGAATTATCAGAGCGGGTTCCACAATCCCATTTTTGACTCCAAAATTGGTCCATCTCAGATTTTAGTAATTTTAGTGTCAAAACAACCGTGCTGAGGTTGTGATTCTATTTTTGATAGCGTGGTAGCATTCCGAGGCTGTACAGAAGGGGAAACCTCCGGCAACGTGATTTGGAATGAGCACGGTCGGCCTACAAGTAGGCTACAACTTCCTCTCCTTAGACTGAGCATGATTTAGTGATTGTATGTTGATTTGTATTAATTTAGGATTGAATTGGTGGTTGATCATGTTAAATTCCTAGAATCCATGCCTTAGGCTATATTGCAGATTTTTCAGGTAGTTATAGCATGTCGGTTGCTATTGTTGATTATCTGTGCCATGTGGTGTACCTTTGTATGACTTGTGTTTATTATTGAAAGTATGTTTGGCCTTAGTCTATGCTTGGAATAATGATTGCCATAGACTTGCACACTTTTGGTGTCGCTAGGTATTAAAATCTCTCCGACGTCACTTCGAAAGGTTTAGCTCCCTATAGACTAATGTAGTAGACTTGAGTTTGATAGCATGAGCCTTAGTTTAGGCAAATTTTTGGCTTCTCAGATCTTCTATCCTCTCTCTCTCCCTATCTCTATGGTTCTGAAGTGTTATCGGATGGTTATGCTATTGCGACGATTGGAGATTGAGTTGTGCTAGGCAGGGAGCCTTTTGTTGATACCTTTAGATGGCCGGCGTCCTAGGGTGACTTGACTTGACATGGGATTCTCCTTGGAATTGGCACACCCTTGGTACTCTTGTTAGTTAGGTTATGAAATGGTTGATTGTAGTGATTATTAACGGTTCGAGGCCATTATTTCCAGCTTGAAACTGGTGCTTTGGGTTCGAGGCCCAAATTCAATCATTTTGGGTTCGAGGCCCAGTTTCTACAACTTTGGGTTCTTGAAGTCAATACCTATAAGTCCCCAATTCACTTCACTGGGCGGGGTTCAGTGGGGTTCGAGTCCTTGCCTTGGTATTTTTAGCTTGGTTTGAGTCCATAGCTACTTGCACCTCGGTTCGAGTCCGTGGTTATATTTATACGTGGTTCAAATCCATGACTATTCGTAGCCTGGGTTTGAGTCATCGGTTATTTAGATCTCGGTTCGAGTCCATGATCCTTCATTTTCATTTTCGGATAAGCTTCAAGCATATAGATTGGTTCGGTTCAAGTCCGTGGAAGGTTGTGGAAATTTTGAAAACTTCATCGGATCCTCTTAATTCATTTCTAGCTCTTGCTTTTACAGTCGGGCTTACGGGAGTCTGCTCGGGTTTTACCTTTAACTTGCGCACAAGTGTACCCGTCGGGTTTATGGGAGCCTGGTCGGATTTAGTTATTCATTCTCCTTTGTCTTTGTGTGTGAATACACTCATATGCTTACCTATTAGATTTCTCTTTCCGGTTTCTGGTTGTAGTTTATATTCTTGCTTTTTATATTACTTTTGATTTTCTGCTCATTCGGCCTATGATTCCTATTGAGTACCTGTTGTTTTGGTACTCATGCTACACTCTGCATCTATTTTCGTGATATGCAGATCCGAGCACCAACTACCAACATTGATATTGATCCAGCTGAGGTCAGATTCGGAGCTGAGGGTGAGTACATAGCGCCCTGGAGTTACGCGTCTCCTTCTGTACATACATTGACTTGTCTTTTGCTTTTTGAGATAGTCTGGTTTCCGTGGTCCACTTTTGGGACTTGTACTTATTTTATTAGTAGATCTGTAAATGTGACTTCCTGGTTTTGGGAGGGATCTTTTATTTGTATATATGTTTGACTTGCTCTCACTTCTTCTTCTATGACTCCATTATTTATGTTAACGTTTTGTTTGAGTTTAGTTTCTTCCCTCAATCCCATTACTTGAAAGTTTCGGGATTCGAGCTGGCTTTCTTACTGGTGGATTTTAGTAGGTGCCATCTCGAGGAATAGGGTCGTGACAAGTTGGTATCAGAGCCCAGGTTCACCGGCCTCACTTGTACAGAGCTAACGTCTAGTAGAGTTTTATGGATCGGTGTAGAGACGTCTGTGACTTATCTTCGGGATGCTACAAGATGTCGTCAGGAAAATTCCTATTTTGTATCATTTTTGTGCATCGTTTGTCTAATTGGTTTCATGGGATCTTATTTGTTTCACTCTTTTGCAGGATGGCTCGCACGTGGGGTAGAGCGACCGAGGGTGATGCACCCGAGCCCTTAGATAGAGCCCCAGCTAAGGGCAGAGGCTGACCCCGAGGTCGTGGCAGGGCTGCTGCACCAGCCCGAGATAGAGAGAGGACTCTGGAGGCATAGGCAGAGCCTTAGGTAGATCATGTTCCTCCTCAACCGGTGGAACCGGGACCAGCCCAGCCACCACCCGCACCAGCTGTCGCTCCGGATCTTCAAGCGATGCTCGCCCATATTTTAGCGGCCATAGGGGGTATGCAGCAGCAGCAGGTTCCAGCTCCAGCTCTAGCCCTAGCACCCGCTCCAGCTCCAGCGCCAGAGGTTAGCCTGCTTCAGCAGCTCTAGAGGTTTAGCAACCACCAGCACCGGCCGCCACTCATTCGGATGATTTAGATGGAGTTATGCCACTACGAGAGCAGAAGATGCTCAGGGTGTTTCTCACATTTTCACCGCTGAGGTTTTCTAGGGCTGTTTGGGAGGATGCACATGAGTTTCTCACTACTTGCCGAGAGCTGCTGCATGCTTTGGGATTGGTGGAGTCGAGTGGAGCCGACTTCACCGCTTATCAACTGGATGGGCCTGCCAGACTGTGGTGACGTTCTTACTTAGAGACTAGGCCAGCTGGGTCTCCACGGGTATCCTAGACAGAGTTCTCATAGGCCTTTTTGGCTGAGTATGAGGCTAGATTCCATGAGCTATCCCGTCATGCTACTATGATCTTACCTACGAAGGAGGAGAGGGTTCGGTGCTTTGTTAGAGGGTTGAGGCTACAGCTGCGCATTGAGATTTAGTCCATGGTTTCAGCGGGGCACTCCTTTCTCAATGTTGTGGATCACGCTCGCAAACTTGAGCAGCTACGTTGTGAGGTCTAAGGGGGTAGCGGAAAGAGGGCCAGACAGGATGAAAGTCACAGTGGGCCCCATTTTAGGCCTAAAGATTCACATGACAGGCCCCGTTAGAGGTTCCAACAGGATCAATCCAGTCGCTCATTCTAGGATTCGCTACATGCTACGGAGGGTGACCTGCACCATCAGGGTGGATCTAGTGCCGGTCCGAGTCAGGGCCGAGAGGTGTTTACCCGGGTTCTTCAGGTCGGCGTGGCCGGCCTCCAGTTGTGTGCAGACCGCCACTGGGTTGTTATACCTACAGAGAGTTCGATCATTGGTCCAGAGAGTGTCCTCTTTTTAGGTTAGCCACACCAGCTCCACAGGCAGCTAGACCCGCACCAGCAGCCGCACCTCCTGCTAGAGGAGGAGGTCAGCATCAGAGTACACGGGGAGGTCCCCGGGGAGGCAGAACAGGTGGCCGAGTTGATGTAGAAGGTAGAGGCACCTAGAGCCACTTCTATGCAGCTCCAGCTAAAGTAGAGGCTAAGGCATCGAACGATGTAGTTACATGCATGGTTCTTTTATGCCATCAGCCCGCGTCAACTTTATTTGATCCAGGCTCCACTTATTCTTATGTATCTGCATATTGAGCTCCTCGGTTGAGTATGAGTCTAGAGCCCTTAGCAGTGCCATTACATGTTTCGATTCCTGTAGGTGATTCTTTAGTAGTTGATCAAATTTTTAGATCCTGTGTGGTGACTATTCATGGGTGGGACACTAGGGCTGGCCTTATTTTACTTGATATGCTGGATTTTGACATGATACTGGGTATGTATTGGTTATCCCCTCACTGAGCGGTCTTGGATTTCTATGCCAAGACCGTTACCTTAGCCATGCCTGGTATTCCACCGGTGGTGTGGTAGGGCTCTTGTAGTTGCACGCCGATTGGGGTGATTTCTTTCATTCAGGCTCGGAGGTTAGTGGCTAGCAGGTGTTTGGCTTATTTGGCTCATGTTAGAGATATTAGTAGGGAGGGGCCCTATGATTGATTCAGTGCCTATAGTCAAAGAGTATGCGGATGTGTTCCTTGTCAACCTGCTTGGCCTACCCCCAGATCGTGATATTTATTTTACCATTGACTTGGAGCTGGGTACTCGTCCTATTTCTATCCCACTGTACCGTATGGCCCTCGAAGAGCTCAAGGAGCTCAGTGTTCAGCTTCAGGATCTCTTAGGTAAGGGATTCATTCGGCCTAGTGTATCACCTTGGGGTGCCCCATTCCTGTTTGTGAAGAAGAAGGATGGTACTATGCGGATGTGTATTGATTACAGGCAGCTGAACAAGGTGAAGGGTGAAGAACCATTACCTCATTCCTTACATTGATGATTTATTTGACCAGCTTCAGGGTGACGTGGTGTTTTCTAAGATTGATCTGAGATCCGGCTACCACCAGTTGAGGATTAAGGCAGCGGACATCCCTAAGACTTTTAGGTTGACTAATGCCTCTGCTGCGTTCATGGACTTGATGACCCGTGTGTTCAAGCCATATCTTGACTCTTTTGTCATAGTCTTTATCAATGATATATTGGTATACTCGCGGAGCCGGAGTGAGCATGAGGAGAATTCGAGAGTAGTGCTCCAGACTTTAAGATATGATTGGTTTTATGCAAAGTTCTCAAAGTGTGAGTTTTGGCTTGAGTCTGTAGCATTCTTGGGGCACGTGGTGTCCAAGGATGGCATTACGGTGGATCTGGCGAAGATTGAGGCTATTCATGATTGGGCCAGGCCCACCTCTATGAATGAGATTCGTAGCTTCATGGGATTGGCAGGGTACTACAGGCATTTTGTGGAGGGCTTTTCTACTATAGAGGCACCTTTGACTCGGTTGACTTGCCAGGATGTTCCCTTCGAGTGGTCGGAGGAGTGTGAGAGGAACTTTTTGAGGCTCAAGGAGTTGCTCACCACTGCTCCTATATTGACTCTTCCAGTAGAAGGTGAGGGCTTCATGGTTTATTGTGATGCATCCGACATTAGGTTGGGTTGTGTATTGATGCAGTGGGTCCGGGTTATTTCTTATGCGACAAGGCAACTTAAGCTGCATGAGCGCAACTACCCCACTCATGACTTAGAGTTGGCGGTGGTAGTTTTCATGCTTAAGATCTGGAGGAACTACTTGTATAGAGTTCGTTGTGAGATTTACACTGATCACAGGAGCCTTCAGTACATAATGAGCCAAAGGGACCTTAATTCGAGGTAGCACCGTTGGATTGAGCTTCTAAAGGACTATGACCTCTCTATTCTCTACCATCCGGGCTAGGTGAATGTAGTAGCGGATGCTTTGAGCCGGAAGGCGGTGAGTATGGGTAGTCTAGCCTTTCTTTCTGTTTCAGAGCGACCTTTGGCTTTGGACATCTAGTCCTTAGCCAACCAGATGATCTGACTTGATATTTCAGATTATAGACGGGTGTTAGACTATGTGAAAGTTCAGTCATCCCTGCTAGATCGGATCTGTGGTGGAATGAGTCTTTGGTGGCACTTAGAGATAGAGTATTGGCACGTGATGCCAGATAGGCTGCTTTAGATTCAGATGGGGTTTTGAGATTCACTGGCTGTTTGTGTGTTCTAAGAGTTGGGGGTTTGATTCAGCTGATCCTTAGCGAGTCTCATGATTCCAGATATTCTATCCATCCGGGCACCGCTAAGATGTATCGTGATTTGAGGCAGCATTACTGGTGGAGTGGTATGAGAAGAAACATCTCAGACTATGTGTCCCGTTGCCTGTGTTGCCAACAGGTGAAGGCCGAGCATTTGAGGCCTGGGGGTGAGTTGTAGAGATTACCCATTCCGGAGTGGAAGTGGGAGCATATCACCATAGACTTCATTGTGGGCTTGCCTCGGACTTCTAGAAGTGTTGACAGCATGTGGGTCGTGGTGGATCAAGTGACCAAGTTAGCACACTTCCTTCTCGTTCATAGTTCCTTCAGTGTTGCGAAGTTGGCTCATATCTAAATCCGGGAGGTGGTTCGTCTTCATGATATGCCTGTTTGTATCTTTTCAGACCGGGGTTCACAGTTCATTTCCAACTTTTGGAGGGCTTTTCAAAAGGACTTTGGCACCCGTGTTGACCTTAGCACAACATTTCACCCGCAGACTGATGGCCAGTCAGAGAGTACTATTCAGGTCCTTAAGGATATGTTGTAGGCCTATGTTATGGATTTTGGAGGTCAGTGGGACCAGTTCTTGCCTTTGGCAGAGTTTACGTTCAACAATAGCTACCACTCTATTATTTAGATGGCCCCGTTTGAGGCCTTATATGGTAGGCATTGTCACTCTTTGGTTGGTTGGTTTGAGTCTGCGGAGCCTAGGCCGCGTGGTACAGACTTTCTGCAGGAGGCCTTAGATCATGTGAGGGTGATTCAGGATAGGCTCAAGACGGCTCAGAGTAGACACCAGATTTACGCGGATCGTAGGTGTCGGTCGTTGAGATTTACCATTGGTGACAGAGTATTCCTCCTACTATCGCCTATGAAGGGCGTGATGATATTTGGGAGGCGGGGCAAGCTTAGCCCCAGATATATCGGGCCTTTTGAGATTTTGAGGACAGTTGGTGATGTTGCCTATGAGTTAGCCTTACCTCCAACATTCTCAGCTATTCATCTAGTTTTCCATGTTTTGATGTTACGCTGGTATGTACCAGATGAGTCCCATGTGCTCCAGCATGAGGAGCCATTGGAGGATCGTTTGACCAATATTGAGGAGCCAACTGCCATCTTAGACAGAGATGTGAGGCAGTTACGATCCAGAGTTATTCCTATGGTTAAGGTCCATTGGAGGCATCGTCCAGTCGAGGAGGCTACCTGGGAGATTGAGTAGGAGATGCGGTAGCAGTTCCCCAGCTTATTTGAGTCTTCAGGTACTTCTTGATCTTTACTTTCGTGTATGAAAGTTCTTTTAGTAGTAGATGTTGTAATGACCCTCCAGTTCATTTTTTAGTTAATGCATTCATTCCGTCATTTAGAGCATTCCTATAGCGACTCCAAGTCATTTATGTCTTGCTGGCACTGACTATTCGGTCGCCTGGTCGTTCGTTTGGGCTTTAGACCCGTTTCCCTATTTTGGAGCTTTTGAAGCTTGAAAAGTTGATTTTGGTCATAACCTCAGGTAAATGATCTCAGAACGGAATTCTGACGTTTCCATCAGCTCTGGAATGGCCAAATTAGGCTAGTAGCATGTTCGGAATGAGGCTCGAGACTTTCGGTGCGACTTTAGACCATTTGGCATTTTAGCCTTTGAAATTTGGCCTAAATTTGACTTTGGTCAACATTCTTTGAAAACACGCTCGGATGAAAACTCCGTTAGCGCGGTTAGTTTTAGAATGTCGAGTTTTTTCTAGAACAACCCATCACGCGCTTCCCGGAGCTTTCGGTCTAATCCCGAGGCTCGTTGGGGAATTTGGCTAAAAATGGCCTTTGGTGTGGGACTCAGTTTTTGTCAAAAGGACCTCGTATGGAAATTTTGACGGCGCCATTGAGACGGAACGTCAAATTTGGTGGGGTAGCATATCTCGTTAGCGCGCACGGGGTCCCGAACGAATCCCGAGAACCCCATCAAAGACTTGGAAATTTCCCAATATCAGATGTTGCAGGTCCTCTCCTTCTTTGCGTTCGCAGGCCAGGTGCCGCGTTAGCGGAGCTCTATCCCTCTTTTCTCCGCGTTCGTGGGAGTGTCTCTGCGTTTGCGGAGGTTAGGGTTCTTCTCTCATCGTTCGCGGGAAGCCCTCTTCATTTGCGGAGGTCTGGGATGTTTCCCTCTGCGTTTGCGGGCTACTGTAGCCTCATTCGCGAAGCCGTGTGGTCTTTTATTTAAAGACCAGACGCGACTAGCTCGAGGGAGTCATATTCATTTGGCGATTTCTTACTCGTTTTAGCTCAGAATTGAGTGATTCCAAGTCCCGTGGGTTCGGAATTGTTGTGGCTTCGTGGGTGATTGATCAAAAAGTGTCGGGGAGGCTTCATTGGAGGTAAATTCCTTGTTAAAGCTGCTGCCATCGTGGTAATTCTTAGTTTAAAGGGTGAAATTCTTGCATGCTTTGTTCCTCGCTGTTTCGAGCCCCAAATTGTGTTCCGCTTTGAAACACATGTTCGTGGAGGGTTATTGGACCTCTCCACGGAGTCAATTCTAGAATTATTGGAGTGGGTCCCACTTTCTCATTTTTGACTCTGAAATTGGTCCATCTTCGATTGTGGTAATTTTAGTGTCAAAACGACCGTGCTGAGGTTGTGATTCTATTTTAGATAGCGTGGCAGCATTCTGTGGTCGTACGGAAGGGGAAAACTCCGGCAAAGTGAATTGGAGCATGCGCAGTCGACCTACAGATAGGCTACGACTTCCTGTTCTTAGACTGAGCATGATTAAGTGATTGTATGAATTTAGGGTTGAATTGGTGGTTGATCATGTAAAATTCCTAGAATTCATGCCTTAGGCTATATTGCGGGTTTTTCGAGTAGTTGAAGAATGTCGGTTGCTATTGTTGATTATCTTTACCATGTGGTGTGCCTTTGTATGGCTTATGTTTATTATCAAAAGCATGCTCGGCCTTAGTCTAGGCTTGGACTAGTGATTGCCATAGTCTTGCGTACTTTTGGTGTCGTTAGGCCTTGAAATCTCTCTGACGTCGTTTCGGACGGCTTAGCTCCCTGTAGACTGATATAGCAGACTTGAGTCTGATAGCATGAGCCTTAGTTTAGGCAAATTCGTGGCTTATCAGATCTTCTATCCTCTCTCTCCCTCTCTCTATGATTCTGAAGTGTTACCAGATAGTTATGCTATCGCAATGATTGGACATTGAGTTGTGCTAGTATGGGAGCCTTCTGTTGATATCTTTGGGTGGGCGGCGTCCCACGGTGACTTGACTTGACATGGGATTCTCCTTGGAATTGGCACACCCTTGTCATTCTTGTTGGTTAGGTTATGAAATGTTTGGTTGTAGTGATTATTTATGGTTCGGGGCCATTATTTCAAGCTTGAGACTGATGCTTTGGGTTCGAGGCCCAAATTCTATCATTTTGGGTTCGAGGCCCAGCTTCTACAACTTTTGGTTCTTGGAGCCATATACCCATAAGTCCCCAATTCATTCTACCGGGCGAGGTTCGAGTCCTTGCCTTGGTATATTTAGCTTGGTTTGAGTCCATAGCTACTTGCACCTCTGTTCGAGTCCGTGATTATATTTATACGTGGTTCAAGTCCACGACTATCCATCTCCTGGGTTTGAGTCCTCGGTTACTCCAGATCTCGATTTGAGTCCATGATCGTTCATTTTCATTTTTGGATAAGCTTCAAGCATATAGATTGGTTCGGTTCAAGTCCGTGGAAGGTTGTGGAAATTGTGGAAACTTCATCGGATCTTCTTAGTTAGTTGTTAGCTCTTCCTTGTGCTTGTTGGGCTTATGGGAGTTCGGTTGGGTTTTACCTTTAACCTGCGCACGAGTGTACCCATCATGTTTATAGGAGCCCAGTCAGATTTAGTTATTCATTCTCCTTTGTCTTTGTGAGTTAGTACACTTGTGTGCATACCTATTAGATTTCTCATTCCAGTTTCTGGTTGTAGTTTATATTCTTGCTTTTCATATTGCTTATGCTTTTCTGCTCAGTCGGCCTATGTAGCCTACTGAGTACCTGTTGTTTTTGTACTCATGCTACACTCTGCATCTATTTTCGTGATGCATGTTCGAGCACTAGCTACCAACATTGATATTGAGTTAGATACGGTCAGATTCGGAGGCGAGGGTGAGCACATAGCATCCTGGAGTTACCCGTCTCATTCTATACATACATTGACTTGTCTTTTGCTTTTTGAGTCAGTCTGGTTTCTGTGGTCCACTTTTGGGACTTGTACTCATTTTGTTAGTAGCTTTGTACATGTGACTTTCAGGTTTCTGGAGGGATCTTTTATTTGTATATATTTTTGGCTTGCTCCCGCTTCTTTTTCTGTGACTCAGTTACTTATGTTACCATTTAGTTTGAGTTTAGTTTTGCCCTCAATTCCATTACTTTTAAGTTTCGGGATACAGGCTGGCTTGCTTATTGGTGGGTTTTAGTAGGCGTCACCATGACTCGAGGAATCGGGTCGTGTCATTCGCCTTTAAAAAGGTTATTTTGAATACATTTCAAAGAAAAAAAGTGATAAGTTTTTAAATTTTATTTCTAAGAAAAAGTACAATACTATACGTGAATTATGTTATACACACATATATATGATGTTACATAAAAGAATAAAAATATTGGATTTGCAAGGGCTGTTCAAAAGAAATAAGACGTGGGTGACATTATGACTGGCCTGAGGGTGCAATGAATTTACTTGAAGTCTTAAGTTTGGCCGTCATCATGAGGTTATTTCACGGACTGTAAATTAACAACAGATAGTCCAATTTGTAGTTATAGGGATTTGATATATTTTTTGGTATAGAAGCCTTAGGTCCTTATATCATCTTTGCATATGATACATACATACATACATACATACGCACGCACACACACACACACACACACACACACACACACACACACACACACACATATATATAAACCCCTTAAACAGAAAAACTGTGTTGATAACAACTCAAAATCCACTCAATGGTTATCATTTAAAAGATGGACGATAATAAATGGGCTCTTGGACCTATCAAACTATGCTTTTACCATATCTTTCAGCTAATACAAAGCTAAATCAACAACTTCTATTTTCAATACATGCATAACCCTAAAGAGTTTATTTTTATTACTGATAAGGTACTAAATGTTATCTATTGAATTAGATCTTATAACCACTAAAGGAGTCATACAGAGGAAATCTTGGACTCAAGAACCAGTCACATCCTCCTAAGAAGCTGTATTAGTAAATGCTACAACCCATCACTATAACTAGGTAACCATTTATTGTGAATCATATGAATGACCCTGTTATATCCCGCTTAAATAAATCAAGATGATACAAGTGGTATAAATGTGGTTGTAGATATAAGTAACACAAAATTTTTTACAAGCCTTTTTCTGAATTCTAACAACATGAGACCTTTCTCTGAATGTTTCCTCTTGGATGATGCTGGTGTTTTCCTTTTGGCCACCTTTGACCTTAACTATGGTAGGCACAATTTGGATGATATAGATCATAACATGTGTGGGAATAGACTTCTTAACTTAGATCTATCACACGATCAAAATTATGAAAGGTCATATTTCATAAATGTCCAACTAGCCCCTCAATTATAAATTTGGCGTGCAACATATTCATAAGTAAGGCTTTACTAGACGCGACTATATAGAGACCTTAGGATGACTTGCTCTGATACCATATATATCACGCATCAAATTCTATTGAGATGGACAGACACTCAATAACCTAAAGGCATGAGAGAACCAGCTTATTATATGTGTTTATCATGCATATTACATGATGATCATAAAAATTTGATGAGTATATGTAAGATGCCTTAGTAACAAGACTAAAATAGATGGGCCCAAAATAGATTAACATTTCTTGGCCATTGAGGCCTCAATTAGTAAACGACTAGACACCACCATGCTTTAATTTTACATTAGTCTACAAAGCCTTTAAAATATAGAAAACCTATTTAGGTTGGGACAGGACCCCGCCATACCCTTAACTATAGTACAATTTTAAAATATATGCTAAATACTCGGCAAAGTTTCAAGTCAACTTGAAGCTCACCAATGGTCGTTGAGTATATGTGCTTCTATTGGGGAGATATACCAATTGGATTACCTGCAAACACAACATACCCCATGAGGAATATCAGTACAAAGGAATCTACTGAATATGTAAGGCATAAGGTAACCACATGTAAAACAAGAGCTCAAATTAAATCATGTATCAATGTATAAATGTATAGATAAAGACGAAAGACCACCTGTGCTTGCTCTTATGGATCATGTACATTACATTCTTTGCTTTACATTACTCTTCTTTTCTTTGTAAACTTTGTAGAATGTGATATAATGACCAACTGATCACTGGTATAAGAGGATGACCCATGCTAGGCATTTTAATCACTTGGATGCTATCCTCGTACATATAAAAATTAGGATCGACCTATGCTAGGTATTATGATCCTGAGCTACTACCCATAAATACATTAATTAGGATCAGCTCATGCAAGGTATTTTAACCCCTGAGCTATCACCCATAAATGTAACACCCCAAGCTTCCAAAGGATTTGAAAATGCAGAATTCACTTGAAGACAGTGACCTACGGAGGCCACCTATGGGCCGTAGATGGATTGACGGGCCGTACGTGGGGACCGTCAATGGAACTGTGAAATTTATAGATTTCAAAGTTTCTGAACTTTGACCTACGGGTAGCAGGACGGTTCGTAAGTCGAACGAGGGTTCGTAGAAAGTAACCGTAGATGACCCCAGACTTAGCCAACTTCTTAAACTCATGCAGTGATCTACGGTTGTGGTGTACGGTTCGTATATGGACCTACCAACCGTAAATCGAGACTGTCATTGCAGGGTCCCTAGATACCAACTCTTTGAATCTTTTGACAATTCAACAGGACGGTCCATCAATGGATGTACGGACCGTAGATCCTGTCCGTCGATTGGCCCCGACAGTTTTTAATTAAGGGCTTTTTGGTCTTTTCCCTAATTGTTTACCTATTGAGCTAAGTCGGTTATACCCTTAATCTAAGACCTATAAATACTTTTTAAACCTAATTCCTTTCATTCTAATTCATTCCAAAATTCTCCTCTCTCAAATATTTCACTCTCAACTCTCAAGGAAGAAGAAGGAGCTTGAATCCTCCATTGAAAACCTTCAATCATCTCCAATTTCTTGTGGATTGCTTTGAGGTATGATAGTGTTCACCATTAGGAGTCTTTTCCTCCAATGGGCCCTTCATCTTCTTTATGATTTTCAAAGGTTTACTCTAACCCAATTGAATTAGGGGTTGTGATCAATCATTGTGGGTTCTTCAATTATGCTTCAAATTATTGATTTTTATGATTCCTAGTGCACGATTTAGCATGATAAAGTAACTTAGTGCACGAATTAGCGTGAATTACATGATGTGATGTAAAGAATGCATGAACCCCCATGATCCCAAGCTAATTCTCCCCAATTTGATAATCTATGCTTTGATTGTTGGGTTGAGTTATGATTTGATGAAGTTTATGAATTCTTTATGAAATCAAGCATGAATTATGAATGAATTGAGGATAATCTTATGAATTTAGCATGATCAAGTCAAAAGCATGATTTTTCTCTATTATGTGAGTTCCTTCAAGTATGGGTAAATTGTCTTAATTATGGCTTTCTAAGCATGAGGTTGCATTGAATTGCATGATATGAGTTAAACTTGCATGAACCCCCATATGAACTCTATGAGCTATGAAATATGAGCATGATGAATCAAGGGTACTTTGAGTGTAAAGTACCAAAGTTATGATATGATGATGCTATGGTTGAGTAGTGAAATGTTTTCTCACATAATTCTCCCATTATGATAAAAGAAGAACAAAGAGGCGATTACCCATGTTCTTAAGGAGCTATTCTAATGATATAAGCTTGGACAAGCTCCATGGAAGATGAATACCTATAAGCATGATTTTAGCTTGAATTGGTAACCCTAGTTGTACCTTTTCATGTTTAATGATATAAATATGTTAATGACTAATCCGTGGGAATGATGCTTAGCACCGAGTGGATATTCAGATGGAAGCCCTCCCGTTAGTAGAGGCCAGGTCTTCTAGTGAAAGCTTTCCCGTTAGTAGAGGCCGGGTTTTCTAGATGGAGCTCTCCCATTAGTGGAGGCCGAGTCTCCTAAAGAAATCTCTATCCCATAAACTATGTTGCCACCATAGGATGTTGTCTTTAAGTAGACATTAGCTAGTGGATCCACATAAGCTAAGAAGTTCATGGTCTTACCTTAGCAAGTAGGACACCCCTTTATGATGTGGGGTAGACACCGGATTTCGTGTTGATAGCTCACATGGTCTTACATGTCGGTTAAGGCTTTTCCCCACAAGTTAATGAACAAGTGTTCTCATGATGAAGTAAAGAAAAGAAGGAAAGATGATTTAGCTTGTTTTGGCCCTGATATGTGGTTTATGTTTCATGTTTCTCATGTTTATCATGTGTTTAGCTTGGCTATTGCATGTCATGATTATGTCTCTCTCTCTAGCACGATTTGTGTGTTTATGTGCATTGCTATCATACTTAGTACTTAATTGTGCTAACGCATACTCTTGCCTACATTAACTTCGTTGGTGTAGGACGTGGCAATTCACCTTCCACTCATTGCTAGAGCATTGACTTAGAGTTGAGAAGAAGACTTGGTGAGTCCTCATCCATCCGAGGACATAGCCTTGTTGGATTTTACATTTTATGTCTTTCCTTACGTTGGACATTGTATTGGAATGCGTCCCTATCACTTTTATTTGTATTCTATGATATTAGAAGGCTTTGAGACATGAGTTGTAGACTTCCGTTGTTTTGAGTAAAGCTCTGATATAAAAAAATGCTCCTTTGAACTCTTATTTCTCTATTATCTTGTATGTTATGTATGCTAAGGGCTTGTATGAGGCCTCTCGGGGTGTTGTACGCCGTGTTATATGTAGGGGCTACCCTGGGTCGTGACAATAAATATACAACTTTACTTTCGAGATCGACCCATGCTAGGCTTTCAGCCCCTAGGCTGCCACCCATAATTATACATATGTGATTTACGTCATTTCATCGATCTTTGAGATTATTCTATTGGTGTTCATAACTTTTTTGAGCTTTAGGACTATAGACCATGATGTAGAAATCTGAATAAAATACTCGAGGAAGCAACAATGACATAAGAAAAAAATGTAAGATCAATGAAGTAATATGTAGAAACGTATATAAACAATGAATCTTATTGGGGTAAAACATATACAAAAATGATCCATGAAGTTGTATAACAAGTTAGCAAGTGATTCTACTAAGCACATGGTTCATTTAAAACACATTTGAACATCACAAATGGAGGCATACATACATTACAAATAGAGATTGTAACTCCTCAAATGGAGAGGCAAAGAGTGTATAAGATGATACAATAGCTAAACACTTAGTAGAAGATATCAAATGAAAGGGTGCATAAACATCTGAACTAATGAAACACTGGATAAAGCTCAAATAAGGGTTGTACATTCCACGTCAAGACATATACTATGAATAATGGATATAATATGTTTCTTACATATAAATACTTGTAACATATATAATATAAGATCTTATTGACTCAATCAACGTTATTTGATTTGGTAGATGACTCATGAAACTTACTATTTAGAGTACCTTTGTCAAAATAATAGTAGGAAGTGTAAACACCCCAATATTGGATAATGAACACATATAGAAGTAGTTTGACACATTTTTGAAACAATGGATGGTATGAGGAAGATCATTAGATACATTTAATATTGTAACTCCTCACATTATATCTTTTACCATGAGGATCACGTAGAGATCTCACTTTGTTGGTACACATAATATAGGACTTCATGCCAATAAATATGGAATAAAACAGCGTTACATACCTTAATTCCCAATTTATGTAGCTTACGAAGTGCGAATATGTCCTTTAATGTGATAATCATCATCAACAAAAAATATCAAGTAATAAGGCTAATATTAGTAGCTAACCAACCAACTCAAGATATTTCAACTCACCAAAACAGTAGTCGGGCAGCAAGCTCATAATCCTTCTAATTAAGAATGTAATTTTTCACATTCTATCAGCTATAGTTATTTACATGAAACGACCTTCCCATGGGGTTTGTCGTCACTCCCTAGGCTTTATACTATATATATATATATAACAGTAACCCACATGGCACGATTAGTGTGCTTACTAAAACTTTAATATTAATGGTGTATCACCATACCTAAAAATCAGCCCCGTACCGGCTTGACCCTATCACTCTCTAAGTCCATCCATAACCTCTCATAAATAAATCAATACAATAATATAGTCCTCAACATTCCAAAATAACCAAAGGACTTGAATTCATGACTTTCAATCACCATCACATGAGTTCCAATAAGCAAGTATTTCTAGAATTCTCAAATGAACTAATGATTAGAGGTCGTGGCAACACCATTTGATACGTCCAAATTACACCTCCCTTAAGAAGTATAAGCGGTCATTGTCAAATAAAGAACCTAACAAAGGTTAGGATCAATCCCATGAGGAATATGGTTCAGACTTAGTCTAATTTATTGTTGATTGTACGTTTAGCCAAGTTATCTCTGTAAAAAAGGGGGGGTTTGAAAACAAAAAATTATAATCGATTGATGTGTAGTAACAAGTAAACACGTAACATGATTTGCAGTTTGTAATATCAATATGAGAATGAAACTAGGGCATATGTGTTCCCCACAAGTTCTTAACTCAGTAATCCTAATAATAGTAACTCTTTTCTAGTGTTTAACATGCATACGGTAAGCTAGGTATCGCCTAAGTTATTAATCCTCCAAATGGGGAATTTCACCACGCAACTTGATCCGTCTACGGGAGTAGGATTTACTAACCCTTACCTTTGACCAGATTAGCCCTCAGTGTATTTGGTTCAAACTATTAGATAGCGGATTATCACGCTAAATCTCCATTGTTTAATCTCTTTCTCATTCATTACTTCCTTGGTCTGACAAGTAGGAATGAGGCATATTCTAACATTGTACACTATTAAAAAGTATTCAAAATGAATAGATTAACTAATACATGCATGAACACTTTATCAAGAATTACTCAATTATTAGTTTTACGTTGTTAATTACTCATGGTTCCCACAACCCTAGTTGTGGATTTAGCTATTCATGCTTGAGTATTCAAAATTTATATTAGGATTTGAATAATTAATCATGAACTTACAATGATAATATATGGAATCCAAAATCTTGAATTGAAGAACAAAAGCTAATTGCATAAACCGAACTTCAAGAATTAAATACCAAAAGTGTTTGTATAAATAATTCCCAAAGCTAAAATAATGTATCACAAAATGTCTAACTACAAAAATTTATGAAAAATGAAATTTACAACTTATATTTATAGAAGACAAAACCTAAATTAAGTAGGAAAAGGAAAGCTAAGGAAATTCAGCTTGGGCAGTGTCGTCTACGGTTGGTGGCCTACGACTCATAGTCAAACCTATGACTCGTAGGTACCTTCCGTCATTCAGCAGTTAGTCAAAACATCTGAGGGTCACTTTCTACGAGCATGATCTTCGACTCGTAGATCTTAGTACGACCCGTCCTGTTCCTTTGTCAATCAAGTACTGAAGTTCACCCTCTCTAAAGTTTTCTACGGTTCATCATCTAAGGTTCATAGCAGAAACTACGGTTCGTCATCCTCAACCGTCGTTCCATACTTAGCTCAAATTTCAAGCACCTGAACCCATGACTTCAACCTACGGCTTGTCAATGGAATGACGGCTCGTAAGTTAACTTGGACATCATCAAAACTCTGTTGCTGCAACACTTTGACCATCAACTGCTCCAAAAACCTTTTTCCTGTAAAATTAAACACAAATACCATCACATCTCCTAAAAAGATGCCTAAGAAGTATGCAAAACTCTAAGTTTAATGCATCAAATGTACCGTAGGTTCATGGCACATCAAAACCCTCAACTTAAAATCATTGTTTGTCCTAAAGCGACATAAAAAACTCTAAACGACACTTGTGCATAAGCAACCCACAATTCAAGCAATCACACACCATTTTCTCAATCATCATCCTCCTTATTTATTCTTAGCATAGTGCAAATTTCTTCATAAACTCAACATGCTAACTCATACGGATCAATACATGACATAGAAATATCAATAGACACATTCACACACACAGATAACAATCACCAACATATCGATTCTTCAATAACGTAACTTGTGCCCTTACCACAAAGAAATCCTTTTTTCACACACAATTTGTATTTTAGTTAGGGACTCGGTATTCACTCACACTCAGAACAAATTCAGTGCAGTTTGTGCTCAATACCATAGGCTTGCCCTAATGTTTCACGCTTTGACTTTCAAAACGTTTCACTTCAAATCACTATAGGCTTTCTTAGCTTGTAACGTAGGCTTAGGGTCAGATGTGATATATTTTGATATTAAGTTACTTTTCTCCCCTCATTGTCATTAAATTGGCTAGTTTACCTCTTTTACAACAAATTATTACATCATTCATGCTTTATGCCCTTCTCCCTATGATTCTTTTAAGCTCGAGTGTGACTTTTGACTTGATCATCTTGTTTGATTCATCTTTTTGTCTAAGCTTTTCATTCTTTTTGCTTCTTCTTGTTCATTCACACCTTTTCAACATTTTTACTCATATTTCTTTCTTTTCTCTACATAGGACTATTTTAATGCCTTTTTTCTTGCTTTCCTTCATAATAGCCACCCTCAACTTAGATGTTTAATATGAGTTGAGGTGCACAATGTCCTAGTAAGGACTAGAGGCAGAATTAAGGTACAACTTTGCAGTAGCCACCCTCAATTTATGCTTTTCGCCTAAGTCGAGGTACATAATGTCCAAGGAGGGACCAGGGCCAAAACAGAGTTTCACAATATTATTAGGGAAGGTGAATTGGGTGTATTGAAAGAATAGTATTCTTTAGGCTCAAACATTTGGATCGAGGGGAACAATTTATCTTTTTGGTTGGTTGTTTTTAGGCTTAAGTGGACTCAATATCAACAATGGCCTATTATCATTTCCCATTTCCCAGTTTCCACTTTTAAATCACCTTAGCAAGACCAACGGGGCAAGTTCTAGATTGGCACATACCATATGAATGTACAAATGACCTCACACACACGTGGCACCTTGTTACACTTATTAAATCATCAATGAATCTAGTTTATGTTCTAGCTTATGTCATAGTGTCTTATCGATTAACATCATGTCTTACAAAGATCCTACACATTCAACTTATCAAATTCACAGCCATGGCACAAATCAAAATTTGGAGGGATGTCAATTTTTATGCTCGATTGCCATCATGCTTTTACTTTCAGGTTACTTCTACACATCTACTATCCTAAACATGCCGGTTCAGCATAAATTAAAATAGTTCCTTGGGGAAAAAGAACACAGGCAAGAAAACCCCAAGGAAGGATTGTAAGTTGAGTTACTTAGACTTCACCCCAACACTCACAATCCATTCACCCCACCCCCACATAAAAATGTAGTGCAATGCCCTCAATGCACAAGTAAAAATAAAAACATCGGGTGAGACAAACCTATGGCGCGTATGTGCTGAAGACCAATCAAGAAACGGGTGAGTCTGGTTGCCCAGAACCCACTGGGTCATCATGTGAGGCCCCTTTAGTAATGCCCTCAATAGTAGTATGGGTGCACCATCAGTAGTGTGCCCTAATCCTGAAGCTCATGCAGCCAACTCTCATATATTCTCCTATCTGAGCTGATCATCTAGTACAGACTGATGCTAGGCAGCCTCTTGCGCCATCTCTTTCTCTTGCGGGCTTGTCGCGTCTCCTCAGGGTCTATAGCAGTGCAATTCTCATTCCGGATTCACTTCCCCATTGCATGGGAGGAGTCATTAGGCTGCCCCGCAACCCCGAACAGTGCATTCAACATTACTTCTCCAGCATCATCTTCCGGGATGGGTTCTGGAGCAACAATCTAAACAGAAGCCAAAGCATCAACGTCAGCATGGAGTTAGGCCAACTCCATCTGGGAAGTAGCTAAGTCAATAGTAGGCCCAGGAAAAAGACTATCTAACATCCAGAGCTCGAAAGCATCTATCTTCCGGTACACCGCCTTTATCTTCTCCTCCATAGCTTGTTTAGTCCGGGCCTCTAATTCCTTGATGGCCTTTGCATCCATCGCCGAATATGGTATAGGAGAGTAGCCATTTGAGTCTCCAATTTGATGACTTGGGCTAGTGGAAGCATGGCTGACCCTGTAGGAGAGGGAGCACTGGGTGTGCTCGCAGCCGAACCTAAAACTGAAGAAGGGGGAATAAACCCCTTGGGCTCCATAGTGGGAGCTGAGATAGTGTCCTCATCAGCCTGCTCAGGGGCTGATACATCGCTCATGGGTGGCAAGCCAATCTGGATACCCAGTCGTGGTGATGTGGGTTTTGCCTCATCTCTAATAAGACTGATGTCAATGATCTTCGTCACCTCAACATAAGAATCCCCAAAATAGATTGGCACAGTTGCCTCGTGACATAGTCTGAATATGAGGTGGGGAAATGACAATGTGGTCGTCTTTCGGAAGGCCCGCTCATGAATCTCGGCAATAATCAACTAGGCAAAGTCAATCTTGTGCCCCGCCATCAAGCACGCTACCATCACCACTCTATCCCAAGTCAATTGGTTGTCCGCCATTGTAGGGGACAACTTGGTACAAACTATGGTCCACCAAAATTTGGCAACGAAGTTCAATGTGGCCTTCTTGATTGAAAGGGTCATATATCGGACCTACTCTACATTGATCCCCTGGTCAGTAATGTAACCGACCACCCATCAGAGTAGGGTCTCTCTCTGCGCCATGTCCTGCAGAGCCACTCTGTTGTGGACCAGCTACATCCTATAATCAAACTCAGTTGTATTAATCGGCTGAGTGTGAGAGGGACCGTAAATAAAACGGCGTAGGGTGGTCTCAAAGATGTCCACGGGAATATCCCGTACAAGTGTGGAGAGGAGTGGAGGCTACTCTAATGCCTTTACCCTTCAGGGCATGTCTCCCTGTACCTTGGCAACATATGATGCATAGAACTCTCGCACCATAATCGGGCTATATCGGCCCAGCTTCTCAGCCATCCACTCACATCTGTGCCTCCGAAATAACTCATGTACATATAGAATAGTGGGGAGGCTTCCTGTTAGTACCCCCATTCCTCTCAATTTGTCGGGCATGTTTGTGTTGGGCATGTTTGTGTTGGGCATTTTGGCAGATAGCGTCAGTATAAATCTGGAACATACCCTCCACACACCATGTGTTGGGCTCGCTGGCGACCCCTATAGGCTGAGATGGTTGGGTGGGTGGAGGGTCATGAGCCTCTTCGATCTCTGTAGCATCGGAGGTAGATACTGATACAGACATAGAGCCGGAGCCGGAGCCGGACTCGGCCTGTGAAGCTGGCAGGGCACCACTGCCATCTCTGGAAATCTGTACTTCCTCCTCAGACTGGAAGTACCGTCATGACTATCAGAGGTTGATCCCTTTGCTACTGGAACAATGGCCAACTGCCTGGCCTGCTGACAAGTTGCCGGGGTGACTTGGGTGAGCCATACCTCATAGGAGGGTCATACTCAGACCCACTGTGCTCGTCATCGAAAGCCTCATCAATAAGCCTCCACCGGGCCGACGGTGTGGTAGATGTGCCCCTACGCTTGTACTATCGAGTGACTTTTTGTGGCATGGTACCTGTGAAGCCATGTTAATACCTTAATATGGAAAGAAAAACAAGAAAAGAAATGAAAAAGAAAAAGAAACTAAACAACTACAAAATTTATTTTGCAGATTGTTACTATTTTGGCACGTACGGTTACTACCAACGGGCCATAGAAGCATCTACGGACCGTAGGTCCTAGCTGTAAGTCCTAACAGTAAGTGAGGAAGTCAACTTTTGAGGTTCTGAAGTTGCATTAACGGTTCGACAGGACGGTCCGTCAAAGGACCTACGGTCCGTACATCAATCAATAAAAACTAACTTTGGCTACAGGTGTACACTTCAGACTGACAAAACCTGACCTATCGTCCGTAGGTTGCCCTACGAGCCGTAGGTCGTGGTCGTCGACCATCATTGTGTTAGTCCTCACTACAATTATTTTCAATCAACATCACAAATACATCATTTATTGTACCAAACTACTTTTAAAACATGCACTTCAACATCATTTCATGTTATTCTTTCATTCGTACGGTTTCAATCATGCAATTAGGTATATGATCAATAATAAGAATCGAAACCCTAACTGAAGAACACATCTAGAAGGTATTCCTCATATGTATACATCAAAACTTAACACGACCCACAACATCATTATCCCAAGGGTAATTTTCAACTTATTAGAATCAATTTCACATACAATTACTACCCGAGGTCAAGTAACAACTTTCGATTGTCAACTTCAAATTAAATTGTAAACCAGAAATTAGTACCTTCAATGAAGTTGAAGTTGTGTGAGTGTGTTCGATGCCTTAATCAACCACTAGTTAGACGCCGGACCCGCGACTTGATAATTTAATGGAATGTTACAGTGCTTGAGAAAGAAATCATAAAGGGGAAGGTGGAGGAGGGAAATTAGTGAAGAAAAGAATTATATGGGGGGTGGGGGATGATTGAAAGGGTTGATTGGGGAGTGAAAGGGGGATGGATTACCTAAATTTGGGAATGGGGGTGTGGGGCAGAAGTTTCTAACGGTTGGGGAAAGAGGGAAATGGGGAATGATTTAAAAATGAAGGGTTATATTAGTTAATGTCGCGGTTTGGGTTGAATTAATGATCCTGTCTTAATCAACGATTTCCTATCTACGGTTCATACATAGTTGTACGGTTCGTAGGTGGGTTCTGTCATTTCTCCAACACTTAGTTAAAATTTGAGGACATACCTGGGGTCTATGGTTGCAGACTACTAACTGTCAAAGGATGTACGGCTCGTACTATGCAACCGTAGACTTAAAGCTGTAGCTACTTCGGGACATCAAATTTTACAGATGCCATTGATGGTTCGTCATGTGAATGACGACTCATCGATGGGAACCTTAGAACCTTCTGTACTTATAGTTTTCCAGATTTTATTTCACTTTCCTACACATGTAGGAAGCTTTAAGACTTCCTTTTATATTTTATAGACTCTTTTTGGACACGGACCCTATACTACCCTAATCTAGCTAATACTAAGACTCAACAAAACATAAAACTCAATAAAAAGTTTAAAATTTCATAAAAATGGCTAAAGATTCCTAAAATTTGCTAGATTTTACATCTTGGGTTGCCTCCCAAGTAGCGCTTGATTTAACGTCGTGGCACGATGCAAATCTCTTGACTACTCATACTTCATCAAGACTCCATTCTTCAATCAACTCGTTGACCTCTTCCGTTTGGCATATATAGAGTTTGATCCTCTAGCCATTGACTTTGAATTTCATTCCTTCCTTATTTTCAAGTTCGACTGCTCCATGTGAAAATACTTGGATGACTCTGAATGGTCCCATCCACTTTGACTTGAGCTCTCTAGGAAACAATCGCAGTTTTGAGTTGAATAGAAGTACCATATCTCCGGGAGTAAAGTTACATTTTTCGATCTTTTGATCATGATACTTCTTTATCTTCTCTTTATATAAGGTCGAAGTTTCATATGCTCTTAAGAGAAACTCATCGAGCTCATTCAATTCATTCAACCTTTGACTTGATGCAGCATCCCAATCCAGATTCAACTTCTTGAGTGCCCATATCGACTTATGCTCTTGCTCTATAGGTAAGTGACATGACTTCCCAAAAACCAATTGGTAAGGAGACATACCTATAGGAGTCTTGAATGCAGTACTATAGTTCTATAGAGCATCATTGAGCTTTCTTGATCAAACATTTCTGTTTACATTTACAGTCTTTGCAAGGATTTGCTTGATTTCTCTATAGGACACTTTAACTTACCCACTAGACTGTGGATGATAAGGAGTTGCTACGCTGTGACGAACACCATACTTCTCACGCAACGCCTTGAATAGTTTGTTGCGAAAGTGGGAACCTCCATCGCTAATAATTGCCTTTGGTGTACCAAACCCGGAGAAGATATTCTTTTTCAAGAAAGCGGTGACACTTTTACCTTCATTGTTTGAAAGCATGACAACTTCCACCCATTTGGACACAAAGTCAACTACAACAAGTATGTACTTCATCCCATTTGAACTCACAAATAGACCCATAAAATCAAAGCCCCACAAATCAAAGATTTCAATCACTAGTATAGGGTTCATTGGGAGTTCTTGCTTCCTTGAAACACCTCCTTCTCTTTGGCATCTATCATAAGACTTGGCAAAGTCATGAGTATCTTGGTGAATGGTGGGCCAATAGTACCCATATTGTAAGATTTTATGAGCAATTAGGATACCATTATGATGACCACCAACAGGAGATGAGTGGCAAGCTTCCAATATACTCATAATCTCCACCTCAGGCACACAGCGATGAATAATCCCATCAGCATAAATACAAAACAAGTAAGGCTCTTCCCAGAAAAACTTTTTCACGTCAGACATGAATTTTCTTCTTTGGTGGAATGATAAATCCGAAGGCACCACATCACTTGCCAAATAGTTGGCAAAATCAGCGAACCAAGGTATAAGATCAACAGAAGCAGCCAAAACTTGTTCTTCTGGGAACGTATCATCTATTTTGATTCCATCAGCTAATTTCAACATAGCCTCTTCCTCTAATCTAGACAAGTGATCAGCCACTTGGTTTTCTGTTACATTTCGATCTCGCACCTCAAAGTCGAATTCTCGCAACAATAGTACCCTGCATGCCCTAGAAATCTTCTAACACCTTTCATGGAGATCGGTGGTGGTAACTTTTCAATTACCTCAACCTTTGCTCTATCAACCTCAATGCATTTTCGTGAGATTCTATGGCCCAGAATTATACCTTCTTTCACCATAATGTGACATTTCTTTCAGTTTAACACAAGATTGCACTCTTCACAACGTTTTAGCACGTCACCTAAATGTACTAAGCAATCTTCAAACGAGTCACCAACTATAGAAAAATCATCCATAAATATCTCGATAGTGTCTTCCACCATATCAGAAAATATAGATATCATGCAACGCTGAAAAGTCACCGGTGCATTACATAACCCGAATGACATTATTTTGAAAGCGAATATTCCTTAAGGACAAGTGAAAATAGTCTGCTCTTGATCTTCTAGGGTTATAGAGATCTGGTTGTAGAATGAATATCCATCTAGAAAGCAGTACCATCCTTTTCCAGAAAGACGATCTAACATTTGGTTCATGAACGGCATTGGAAAGTGATCTTTCTCAGTCTATGCATTCAACTTGCAATAGTCCATACAAACCCTCCATCCAATGACATGCCTCATTGGAAAAAGCTTATTCTTTGCATTAGGAACAACAGTGATTCCTCCCTTCTTTGGCACACATTGAACAAGGCACACCCATTTAGTATCACCAATCAGGTACGCTACTCCAGCATCTTATTACCACTTGATGATTTCCTTCTTCACTACCTCTTGCATTGGTGGATTCAATCTTATCTGGTGTTCAATGCTTGGTTTACTGTCCGGCATGAGTTGGATTTTGTGCGAGCATATTCCCAGTGGAATACCAATAATATTAGCAATCGTCCATCCAATCACCCTTTTATATCGCTTCAACACCGATATCAACACTTCTACTTGCCCTTCATTCAAATCAGCAGCTATAATGACAAGCAAAGTGTTGTTTTGGCCCAAGAACACATACCGCAAGTGAGATGGGAGAGCTTTTAACTCTAACTTCAGAGTCTCATCAATAGATGGTTTTGCGGATAGAGTGTCTCGATTTTTTAGATCCAAATCTAGCTTCTTTGGTAGGTGACGAGGAAAATCACCCTCATCAAGTGCAGCAGCTAACTCATCATAATCATTAATACCATCACTATCAAAGTTCATGATCACCGCAGCTAGTTCTTCAACACCTAGTCTCTCCTCAATGGACACCTCTTGTTTCTCATCATCGGCAAAGTTCACTACCGATACTGATTTAAGTTCACTTCGGTGCTTCATTGATATGCACACCTCTTCATTGTTCAAACAGAACTTCATCTACCATTTTTTCATATCTACTAGTGTGTTCCCCATGGCAAGGAATGGTCTACCTAGTATTATAGGCACTTCAAAATCAACCTCGCAGTCTAGTATCACAAAATCTGTCGGAAAGATAAATGCCTCCACTTTGACCAAAATTTCTTGGATCACCCCTATTGGTTTTTTCACAGTACAGTTAGCCATAAGTAGCCACATCCCAGTCAGTTTGGGGGCTCCCAAGCCCAATTTCTTGAACACGGACAGCGGCATCAGATTTATGCTAGCACCCAAGTCACATATGGCCTTCACAAAGTGTATCATGGCAATCGTGCATGGGATAGTAAATGCTCCGGGATCTTCCTTCTTCTAGACTAGTGACTAAGTTGCAGTGGCACTACAATGTTGTAGCTTATCATCATCTACAAAAATGGTAGCTCTCTCCTTAGTCACAAGATCCTTCATGAACTTAGTATAACCGGGCATCTGTTCTAATGCTTCAATCAAAGGAGCATTTATAGACAATTGTTTTAACATAGATATAAACTTTTTATACTTCCCTTCTTCAGTCTTCTTAACCAGCCTTTGTGGAAAGGGAGGTGGAGGTCTTGGCATAGGGATGACCTTTTGCGTGATTTTAGCCTCCTTCTCGTGCTGATCTTTAGGCAGTTCTGCTATCTCAACTTCATCCTCTTGCGGTCCTTTCACACTTTCCACTCCAGTCGGCATAGGAGGGTCAATAGTCTCCTTTCCGCCCCTAGTAGTAACTTCCATACAATGCCCATCATTCTTTGGATTTTGAATACTATTGCTGGGAAGTGTTCCTTGTTGGTGCGGATTTGCATTTGAAGATAGTTGACTCAACTGCTGTTCAATCTGTCTAATTGACACTGTATGTGACTCTACCTTTTTCCCGATGCCCGATAAGTCATTACACATCTCTTTCACGGTTTCATCCTTAGAGTCAAATTGCTTCATCATCTTGCTCATCATATCCTCGAAGCAATCCAAACTCGATCCTCCATCTCAGTTTCCTGGTGGGATGTACGGGCCACTTCTATCATTCATTTTTAAACCAATTTCTGTTGTAATTATTATCTCGATCGTAGTTCCCTTCACGATTGTACTGTCCTTCCCGATTGTAGTTTCTATAGTTCTGATCTTGATTCCCTCGACCTTGTCAAAAATTATCCTGATTGGATCCTTGGGCGTTAGTCTCGAAACCCCCCGATTGCTTATTCACAAGATTCACATCCTCTTCATATGTATACCAGTTAGTTGGTAGAGCATTATAATAATACTGGACTACATTAACTTTTTTGGCATTCCCACTCACATGTTTGAGCACCAAGCCTACTTTTGTCCTCAGCTGTGCCATCTCTTCATGAATATCATCATTGGACTGATTTGGTGTAGCCTGAATTGAGAAAGTGCTCTTTGCAGTAGCCGATGTTCTAGTGCTCCATGCTTTATTATTCTTAGAGATCTTTTCAAGTTTCTCAGTAATCTCCTGGAATGTGTTTGCTCTGTAAGATCCTCCCACAATAGTATCTAGCACAGCTTTACCATTATCATCTAGCCCTCTATAAAAATACTCCTTGAGCGATTCATCATCAATGCAGTGGTTCAGCACACTCCTCATAAAACCTGTAAATCTGTCCCAAGATTCACTAACTGACTCTCCATGTAAAGCCGTGAAATTGTTAAGTTTATCTTTGAGTTTTAACTTCTTTGATAATGGAAAGTATTTTTCGAGGAACACTCGATGCAACTCAGCCCAGGTGGAAATAGAGTTGTATGGGAGTTCGGACAGCTAAACAGTGGCATCACCTGTCAAAGATAGTTGGAACACACGCAAAACAATCACATCCATATCTAAGTCTGGCCTCCCTATATTGCTCTTACACACGCTGATAACTTTACTCAGATGAGCATAGGGGTTCTCCGATGGTTATCCAGCAAATAGTCCTCGGGATGTTAGCATCTGCATCAGATTGTTAGTAACCACAAACGTGTGTCCGGCTGGTAGTAGAGGAACGACTATGGCTCCAGTTAATCCTACAACATTATGGTCAATCTCATAGTTGAGGCGAACATTGGGTGTAGGTTGGTTCTGCACTCTAACCGAATTCTCAAAAGAGGAATATCCTGAAGGTTTCCTAGTACGTCCACCACTCTTGGAGGCTGGACTCTAGGTGCCTCTTGATGACCCTCTCCATTAGGGTCATCTTCATGCTTCGCTTGTTGACCTCTTCCGACCATTCTTCGTAGAGTTCTTCTTAATTTCGGGTCGTACGGAGTCAGGGGATTGCCTTGACTTCGTGTATTTGGCATAGACTGGAACTAAGACCTGTATAATAAAAACAACAAATAAAACGTAAATTGAGAAATAATTAACTAAAGTGCAATAACGAAATTAGTCTAATCGAAAAGCCTTATTCTCCGGCAATGGTGTCAAAATTTGATAAGCCCAAATTACACCACCCTTAAGAAGTATAAGCGGTTGTTGTCAAATAAATAACCTAACAAAGGTTAGGGTCAATCCCATGAGGAATATGGTTTAAACTGTCTAATTTATTGTTGATTGTACATTTAGCCAAGTTATCTTTGTAAAAAAGGTGGTTTTGAAAACTAAAATTATAATCGATTGATGTGTAGTAAAAAGTTAATACGTAACAGGATTTTTAGTTTGTAATATCAATATGAGAATGAAACTTGGGCATATGTGTTCCCCACAAGTTCTTAACTCAGCAATCCTAATAATAGTAACTCTTTTCTAGTGTTTAACATGCATAATCGGTAAGCTAGGTATCGCCTAAGTGATCGATCCTCCAAATACGGAATTTCACCATGCAACTTGGTCCGTCTATGGGTGTATCATTTACTAACCCTTAACTTTGACCCAAATTAGCCCTAAGCGTATTTGGTTCAGACTATTAGATAGCGGTTTATCATGCTAAATCTCCGTTGTTTAATAGCATTCTCATTCATTACTTCCTTGGTCCGGCAAGTAGGAGTGAGGCATGTTTTAACATTGTACACCATTAAAAAGCTTTCAAAACGAAGAGATTAACAAATACATGCATAAAAACTTTATCAAGAATTACTCAATTATTAGTTTTACGTTGTTAATTACTCATGGTTTCCACAACCCTAGTTGTGGATTTATCTATTCATGGTTGAGTATTCACAATTCATATTAGGGTTTGAATAATAAATCATGAACTTACAATGATAATAGATGGAATCCAAAATCTCGAATTGAAGAACAAAAGCCAATTGCATAAATCGAACTTTAAGAATTAAATACCAAAAATGTTTGTATAAATAATTCCCAAAGCTAAAATAATGTATTAACTCCAAAATCTTATGAAAAATGAAATTTACAACTTATATTTATAGAAGACAAAACCTAAACTAAGTAAGAAAAGGAAAGCTAAGGAAATTCGGCTTGGGCAGTGTCATCTACGGTTGGTGACTTACGGCTCGTAGGTACCTTTAGTCTTTCAATAGTTAGTCAAAACATCTGAGGGTCACTTTCTATGGGCATGATCTATGACTTGTAGATCTTAGTACAGCCCGTCCTGCTCTTTCGTCAATCAAGTACTGAAGTTCACCCTCTGTGAGTTTTTCGACCGTTCATCATCTACTGTTCGTAGCAAGAGCTATGGCTCATCATCCTCAACCGTTGTTCCATACGTAGCTCAAATTTCAAGCACCTAAACCCACGACTTCAACCTATGGCTCGTCAAGGGAATGACGGCTCGTAAGTCAACTCGTACATCATCAAAACTTTGCTGTTGCAACACTTTGATCATCAACTGCTCTAAAAACCTATTTCCTGTAAAATTAAACACAAATACCATAACATCTATTAACAAGATGACTAAGAAGTATGCAAAACTATAAGTTTAATGCATCAAAAGTACCATAAGTTCACGGTACATCAACCGTGCCTTGACTGCACCGTACCTTGGGTGTCTTAATATGTTATTCTCTTTTGATTACTATTTTTGTAACCTTCTCTTAAAAAAAAATAGGAGAGGAAAATTGTAATGACCGTCCAGTTCAATTATGTGTTTATGCCTTCCTTTCGATATTTAGAGCATTCCTATAGTGATTCTAAGTCATATATGACTTGCTGGGACTGATAGTTCGGTCACTTGATCATTCATTTATTTTTTTAAGCAAAATTTTGTGTTTTGGAGCTTTTGAAGCTTGAACGGTTGATTTTGATCAAAAGTTCATGAAGACGGCCTCAGAATGTAATTATGACAACCATTAGCTCTAGAAAGGTCATTTTAGGCTAGTGACATGGTTGGCTCGGGTTCCAAGACTTTCGGTGCGAGTTTGTGCCATTAGGCCTTTTAGCTTTTAAGCTTTGGCCTTAGTTTGACCTCGGTCAACATTCTTGGTAAATATGTCCAAATGAGAATTCCGTGAGTGTGGTTAGCTCTAAAATATTGATTTTGGTCTAGAGCAACCCTTCATATGGATTCTGAGGCTCCAGAGTTAATTCTAAGCCATGTTATGGATTTTAGCTTAAAATGAAGTTTTGGTGTGGGACCTAGTTTTTGACAAGACAACCTCCGTTGGAAGTTTTGACTCTTCTGTTGAGTCTGGGATATCAAATTTGATAGGGTTGCATATCTTATTTGCATTCATGGGGTCCTGAACGAACTCCGAGCACCTCATCAGTTATTTTGCATCAACTGGTGCACTTAATATTTTGTCTTCGGGTTCACAGGCAAATGGCCACGTTCACGGGGCCCTTGCCACATTCTTGATGGCCTAGGTTTCTAACCCTCCATGATCGCGGGGCCCCTGCCACGTTTGCGGGTCCCTGACTTTCATTGCCTTCACGTTCCTGGGCTCCTCACCACATTCACAAATGCTTATCCTACTGAGTCTCCGTGTTCGCAAGCCCCCTTGGCTACATTCTTGGAGAGTTAATTGGTCTAGTCTTTATTTAAAAGAACAGACGCGATCAGCTTTGGTATCAAAGTTCTAAATTTGATATATCCCTCATTTTTTCTCAAAATTAAGTGATTCAAGGCTGGGATTGTTCAGGGAGCTTGAGGCTACATAACCGTGTGATCAGGGAGCTTCAAAGATTCTCTGTTTGAGATAAAATTCGTGAAAATTGGGCTATATTGCTTTTGGTTATTTAAATGTCAATTAATTGCATGTGGTTTGTTCAATCTATTCCAAAAATTGAGTTTTATTCTATTTTGGAACATAAATTTGGGGAACTGTTTTAGATCTTTTGATAGAGTCATTTCTAAAATTTCTGCTGTGGATCTTACGTTTCCCATCTTGACTCCAAAGTTGGAACCATCTCTATTTTAAGAAAATTTAGTGTCTAAACGACCGTATTAATGTTGTGATTCTATATTTGATAGCGTGGCTGAGTTTGGAGGTCGTACCAAAAGGAAAAGCTTTAGAGACATGATTTAGAGCGCGCATGGTTAGCCTTAAGGTAGGCTACAACTTTTCATTCCTTAGATTGAGCTTGAATATGTGAAATCATGTTTATTAGTGTGAATTGGGGGAGGGAACCTAGTTGATCATGTTAAATTACTTAGAAATCATGTTTTAGGTGTATATCGAGATTTCTCAGGATTAGAAGCATAATAGTTGTGTTACGTGATCATTCTTATCTTGTGGTTGGCCTTGTTTATTGTTATTGGATATTGCTTGAGCATGTTTGGCCTTAGGAGAGGCTTAGACAAGTGCTTACCATAATCATGTGATATTTGGAGCAGTTTGGCTTTATTTCTTCTCCGACATTCTGTCACGACCCAAGATACCCCCTAGACGTGACATGGCGTACAACACCCCGAAAGGCCTCATACAAGCCACTTAGCGTACATACATACAAGATCATAGAGATTTAAGAGTTGAAAAGACAATATCATATCAAAGCTTTTAAGAAAAATAATGGAAGTCTACATCTCATGTCTCAAGCGAATCTACCTTAAGAAAAAGAAATAAAGTTTGGGATGTAACCCAATACAATGCAAAAATGAAAGAACATAAAAGTAATAACAACTAGGCTATGTCCTCGAATGGATGAGGACTCACCAAGTCTTCACCAATCCTTCTACTAAGCTCTAGCCACGAATAGATGGGGAATCGTCGGACCCTACATTAACAAGTCAATGTAGGCAGGAGTATGCGTTAGTACAATCAAGTACTGAGTATCATACCAATGCACAAAATCATTTAAAACATGCTAAAACGGGACATTTTCATGACATTAAATGACCAAGCTAAAATATGATGAAGGTTAGAAAACATGAAACATAAACCATGATCAAAGCAAGCTAAACATCTTTACTTCACTTTGAGGAACATCATAAAAGCGCTTTAGTTAATTGTTGTGGGAAGTTAGCCTTAACCGACATTTAAGACCATGTGAACTATCAACATGGAATCCGACATTCTCTCTACATTGGAAAGGCCATCCTACTTGTCAAGGTAGGACCCATAACATCTAGCTTACATGGATCCACTAGCTAATAAAAGGTCTAATTAAGACATCCTATGGAGCACATAGGTATGGGACATGAGGGTTCTCCTCTTGTCCACTCGGTGCTAAGCTTAAATCCCACGGAATAGTGCTTGATCATATTATTAATCCATGGAAAGGTACAAGGAACACCAATCCAAGCTAAATCATGTGTATAGACGTTTCATATTCCATGGACATAGTCCAAGTTACGTCATTAGAATAGCTCCTTAAACCTTTGATTCCACTTTAGTTGAGAAAACCTTTCAACAAGTTATGAATCCTTTACACATGAGAAAACCTTTCACAATTCAACAATATCTTCAATTAAGCTTCAATCTTAAAGTAATTCGTAAATCATTATAATTTCTATAATTAAACATGCATACTTCATAAAACCCTTTTTTGATCATTCATCAATTTCATCATGAATCATTGCTTTTGAAATCATAAAAACATGCATGAGTTCACATAAACTTCATAAATTCTATCTTCTTCATAATTCAACCCATCATCAATGCATAAATATAAAAATAAGGGGAATTCATGAGGGTTAATGGGGATTCATCTTAAAACATGTAATTCAACTCAATTCATACATAGAAAACAATAATTGTAAGTAATTTGATCATAATTGAAGGAATCCACATCATAGAAGAAAACCCTCAAAATCAAATTGGGGGTTTGATACTTTGAAAATTGGAGGTTTTAGGGATTCCATGGAGGAAAGGGCTCCATGGATGAAAACTATCATACCTTGGGGTTCAAAGCTCTTAAGCAATTGGTGAATTGAAGATTTGATCTTGAAACCCTAACTTGACTCCTTCTTTTTCCTCCTTAGAGAGAGAAATATTTGAGGAGGATGAACTTGGTCAATCTTTTGGAATTTGAGAGAATGAATTGAATTGGTTGATTTTGGGGGTAAAAATCATTATATAGGGCTTAGGGTAGAAGAATAAACGACATAGTATCGACTTAAAACAATTGAGAAAAGACCCAATAGCCCCTGACTTAAAAACTGCCGAAATGGCTTCAAGAAGATCAAAACGGCTCGTCAAAGCCATCACTGCCCATCAAGCAAGTCGTGAAGATTTATCAGCCTGACAGTGTTCCACTAAAAAGGGCATAACTTTTTACTCTGAACTTCAAATGGAGCAAACTTGGTGGCGTTGGAAAGAGGACTCAAATACCTTTATTTTGATAGGTCATGAGCCACCTAATTCATTTTGAGCTAAAAGATGATTATTTGAAGTTGACCCTAAACACTAAGTTTGACAAACCCCCTTCACAGATGACTTCACGAATCGTGTGGGGCTTCACGGGCCATCTAGACATCCGTGATCCCTTTTCCAGTAACTAGGAGAGAACCCTTCCAAACTAAGAGCCTTTCACGACTCACTTGATGAACCGTCACGTCCTCCACGAGCCGTATGGGTCACCATCAAGTGACCCCGGCTTGAGGCAGCTTCTGGAAACTCTTCACGAATGCCCAAACGGACCGTGGCCCCTTTCACAATCCCATCTAGGGCTCCATGGAGGGTTCCAGGGTCCACTTTTGAGTACTAGACCTGCCCTCCTAGGCTTTTCCTAATTCGAGGTGCTACAGTATCTCCCCTTTGGGAACATTTGTCCTCGAATGAGATTCATGATATCACAAGGAAGGTAGGAACTTAACCTAACAGCCCAACATTAATGCATCCACATAAATACACATATCCGAGGAGGAAACATCATCTCCAAGCTAAGACATGTTCAAAATATCATTTCATGAAGACTTTATGCAACTCATACTCAATGCACATAATCATGGATAAATCAATCAAGCTAGCTCAAAATTAAACTCTTCATGAACAGGCACAATCAAGGAATCATGGGAATAGCTAAGACACATGAAAAAAAAGAATGAACCATGAGGGACTAGGTACCTCAAGCTAGAGTAGGATCGGAGGGAAAGAGATGAGGATATCGGGACATCATATCGGCTTCGGCCTCCCAAGTAGAACCCTCAACTAATTGATTCCTCCAAAGAACCTTCACGGAAGGAACTTCTTTATTTCTTAACTTTCGGACTTGCCAGTCTAAAATCTCAACCGGAACTTCTTCATAGGAAAGACTATCCTTTATGCCAAGATTCTCCAATGGCACTATAGATGTCGGATCACCAACACATTTCTTCAACAATGAGACATGGAAAACTAGATGCATCGATGCCAAATCATTAGGCAAGTCAAGTTCATAAGCAACCTCACCAACAAGTCTCAAAATTTGATATGGGCCTACATAACGGGGTAAGCTTCCCTTTCTTCCCAAATCTCTTTACACCCTTCATGGGTGAAATTTTCAAGTAAACCCAATCATCAACATCAAGCTCTAAATCTCTCCTTCTAACATCGCATAGGACTTTTATCGACTTTGAGCCATTTTCAACCTTACTCTAATAAGCCAAACTTTCTCCATAGCCTTATGTACCAACTCGGGTCCTATCAAAGTGACTTCACCAACTTCGAACCAACCTATAGGAGATCTACACCTCTTTCCATAGAGAGCCTCAAAAGGAGCCATACCAATACTAGAATGGTAGATATTATTATATGCAAACTCAATCAAAGGCAAATGGTCATCCCAATTACCCTTGAAATCAATTACATAAGCCCTCAACATATTTATTTCAAGTACAACTTAGCATAATCGTCCCCCAAATAAGACACCTTGACGAGAATGAAATGGGCTGATTTCGTCATATGATCTACAATGACCCAAATCTAATCGTATTGTCGCCAGGTACGTGGTAAACAAACAATAAAGTCCGTATTCAAGTCTTCCCACTTCCAAGTAATAATATTAATATCTTGGGACAAGCCTCCTGGCTTTTGATGCTCAACCTTCACTTATTGACAATTAGAGCACTTAGCCACAAATTCTGTAATATCCTTCTTCATCCCATTCCACCAATAGATCTCCCACAAATCACGGTACCTCTTGGTAGCTCCCGGGTGAATGGAATATCGAGAACTATGGGCTTTTGTTAAAATTTGGCCTCTTAAGTCATCTACATCGAGAACACACAAACGACCTTGATATCGAAGCACACCATCTCCCCCTTGGGAGAAAGCTTCAATGAACTTTTTGAGCACCGCTTCCTTCAACTCAACCAAATTAGGCCTTCACGTCATGCACAAAGGACGATTCGGAACCATTCTGAACCATAACACCACCTTTAGTGGAATCAACCAACCGAACACCCAATCGGGCCAATCTATGAACATCACAAACCAACTCTTTCTTACCATCTTCAACATGAGCAACACTACCCATGGATAACCGACTAAGAGCATCCGCCACCACATTAGCCTTGCCGAGGTGATAGAGGACACTCATGTCATAGTCCTTTAACAACTCAAGCCACCTCCTTTGGCGAAGATTTAGATCTTTTTGCTTGAATACATATTGCAAACTCTTATGGTCGGTAAAAATGTCAACATGCACACCATAGAAATAATGCCACCAAATCTTTAAAGCAAACACAACCACCGCTAATTCTAAGTCATGAGTAGGATAGTTGTTTACATGATTCTTGAGTTGCCTTGAAGCATAAGCAATAACTTTTCCATTTTGCATGAGAACACACCCATACCCAATCCTTGAGGCATCACAATAAACCAAAAAACCATCGGACCCTTCCGGTAGAGTCAATATTGGAGCCGAGGTAAGTCTATCTTTGAACTCTTGAAAACTCTTCTCACACGCTTCGGACCAAGTGAACTTAACCTTCTTTTGAGTCAAAGCCGTCAATGGGGAAGCAATCGAAGAAAAACCTTCAACAAATCTCCTATAATAACCGGCTAAGCCCAAGAAACTACGATTATTCAAAGGTGATAGAGTTCTAGGCCAATTCCTAACCGCATCCGTCTTCTTAGGATCTACCTCGATACCCTTACCGGAGAAAATGTGACCAAGAAAAGCCACATACCTTAGCCAAAACTCACATTTACTAAACTTCGCAAAGATTTGATGGTCCCTGAGGACTTGCAATACAATCCTAAAATGATCGGCATGCTCACCTTTACTCCTTGAGTAAATCAAGATATCATGTATGAACACGATAAAAAACATGTCAAGGTATTGTCTAAACACCCTATTCATCAAATCTATAAACACGTCCGGAGCATTTGTCAACCCAAACGACATCACTAGGAATTCATAATGGCCATACCTAGTCCGGAAAGCAATTTTCGGAATATCATCTTCTTTCACCCTCAATTGGTGATAACCGGAACGAAGGTTGATTTTAGAAAAGTAACTAGCCCCTTGAAGTTGATCAAACAAGTCATCTATTCTTGGAAGAGGATACATATTTTTAATGGTAACCTTGTTCAATCGGCGGTAGTCAATGCACATACGAAGTGAACCATCCTTCTTCCTCACAAACAAGACCGGAGCACCCCATGGAGAAATACTTGGTCGGCTGAAGCCCTTATCCAACAAGTCTTTCAATTGCTCTTTTAGTTCCTTAAGTTCCACCCGAGCCATTCTATACGGAGGAATAGAGATAGGTTGCGTATCCGAAGTCTATTTCCCTTTTGGGAGGAATACCAGGTAAATCATCCGGAAACACTTCCGGAAACTCATTAACAATGGGGACCAACTCAAGATTAGGGGTTTCAGAATCCACATCCCTCACCCTAACAAGATGGTATATGCAACCCTTAGAAATCATCTTCCTAGCTTTAAGACATGATAAAAATTGACCTTTAGGCATAGAATTTCCCGCCTTCCACTCTAGGATAGGATCATTTGGGAATTGAAACTTTACCATTCGAGTCCTACAATCAATAGAAACATAACAAGAATGCAACCAATCCATCCCAAGAATAACATCAAAACATAGCATGTCAAGCTCTACAAGATCAACATGAGTGACCCTATGGGATAAGGAGAGGGTACAATTTCTATAGATTCTCCTAGCCATAATGGATTCACCAATTGGATTAGAGACATGAAAAGGATCTAACAACACATCCGGAACAACATCAAACCTCATAACCACATATGGCGTCACAAAAGACAAAGTAGCACCGGGTTCAAGCAAGGCATAAACACCAAAGTGAAAGACTTTTAACATACCAGTAACCACATCGGGAGAACCCTCTTGCTCATGGCAATCTTGAAGTGCATATAATTGATTTTTCTTGGGAGCATTTGAACCTGAACCATTAAGTGGAGCTTGCTTACCTTCTCTTCCCTTAGCCATGAGAGATGGACAATCCTTTATCTTATGACCACTTTTACCACATCCGTAGCAACCATCCATACCAGCTAAGCACTTACCCTCATGTTTCTTCCCACACCTAGCAGAAGTAGCCGATGAAAATCCACTACCATTTCCTCCTTGAGGCTTAGAGTTAGGCACCCTATCTTTGTTGAACTTAGGAGGAGCATGGGAGGAACCTTGACCGGAAGACATTTGTCAAAATTTAGAACGATCATGTCCATCGGACCTTGAATGTGAGAAATTACCATCATCGGTCTTAGTCCTCTTTGCCTCTCTAGACCTTTCTTTAAGCTTTTCCCCTTCTATTTTTGAGGATGCACCATAAGACGAGAACTATCCATATCATGGATAAGCATAGCGGTATGACATACTTTGACAATCATTTCGAACACTCCCGAAACAAACTTACTCATCCTTGCGCTACGATCGACAACCATAGAAGGAGCATATCGAGACAATTGTGTGAACTTCAAAGCATACTCTTTCACACCCATGTTTTCTTGACGAAGGTTGATAAACTCAAGCACCCTTGCCTCCATCATCTCAAGGGAAAAGAACCTATCAAGAAAAGCAACCTTGAATTTCTCCCAATCAAGAGGACCCGCATCATCCGCCCTCTTACTCTTCCATTGGTTGAACCAAACTTGAGCAACACCCTTAAGTTGATAAGCGGCTAACTCCGCCTTTTGTTCTTGCATCACACCCATGATCATTAGCACCTTGTACACTTCATCAATTAACTCTTGAGGATCTTCCTCCACCTTAGAACCATGAAATTCCGGAGGGTTCATTCTTGTGAAATCCCTTACCCTTGACGCCGCCGTACCCACATTTGGGTTCACGGGATCCACCACCTCTCTATTGACTTGAGCCATCATGACTTGAGCCAACACTTGAAAAGTAGCCCTAAACTCTGCATTGGTCACTTGTTCGGCAAAAGGGTCAGCCAGAACTTGAGGAGGACCTTGTTGTTCCATATTCTCTCCCGCATTTCTTCTAGCATGAGCTCTTCGGGTAGCCATATCCTGAAACGCATAGGATAGGGATTAGGAGAGAGACATATAGAGTTAAACTCTATGGCACGACTTTAGAGTAATGAAAGAAGTAAAGTTTCTTAAACATCTTATAGCATCTCATTCATAAATGTGGCGCGCATCACACTCATGAACAAGACTCTACTCGACGTGGCTTATGAGACATCCTGGGATCTTTCTAAAACCTAGCACTTTAAATACCAAGTTTGTCACAACCCAAGATACCCCCTAGACGTGACATGGCATACAAGACCCCGAAAGGCCTTATACAAGCCACTTAGCATACATGCATACAAGATCATAGAGATTTAAGAGTTCAAAAGACAATATCATATCAAAGCTTTTAAGAAAAATAGCAGAAGTCGACATCTCATGTCTCAAGCCAATCTACCATAAGAAAAAGAAATAAAGTTTGGGACGTAACCCAATACAATGCAAAAATGAAAGAACATAAAAGTAATAACAACTAGGCTGGATGAGGACTCACCAACAATCCTTCTACTAAGCTCTAGCCACGAATAGATGGGGAATCGCTAGACCCAACATTAACAAGTCAATGTAGGCAAGAGTATGCGTTAGTACAATCAAGTACCAAGTATGATAGTAATGCACAAAATCATTTAAAACATGCTAAAATGGGACATTTTCATGACATGCAATGTAAAACATGATGAAAGTTAGAAAACATGAAACATAAACCATGGTCAAAGCAAGCTAAACATCTTTAATTCATTTTGAGGAATATCATAAAAGCACTTTAGTTCATTGTTGTGGGAAGTTAGCCTTAACCGACATTTAAGACCATGTGACCTATCAACATCGAATCCGACATACTCCCTACATCGGAAGGGCCATCCTACTTGCAAAGGTAGGACACATAACATCTAGCTTACGTGGATCCACTAGCTAATAAAAGGTCTAATGAAGACATCCTATGGGAGCACATAGGTATGGGACATGAGGGATCTCCTCTTGTCCACTTGGTGCTAAAGTTAAATCCCACGGAATAGTGCTTGATCACATTATTAATCCATGGAAAGGTACATCAAGGAACACCAATCCAAGCTAAATCATGTGTATAGACGTTTTATATTTCATGGACATAGCCCAAGCGTACGTCATTAGAATAGCTCCTTAAACCTTTGATTCCACTTTAGTTGAGAAAACATTTCAACAAGTTACGAATCCTTTACATGTGAGAAAACCTTTCACAATTCAACAATATCATCAATTAAGCTTCAATCTTAAATTAATTCATAAATCATTATAATTTCCATAATTGGACATGCATACTTCATAAAACCCATTTTTGATCATTCATCCATTTCATCATGAATCATAGCTTTTGAAATCATAAGAACATGCATGAGTTCACATGAACTTCATAAATTCTATCTTGTTCATAATTCAACCCAGCATCAATGCAGAAATATAAAAATAAGAGGAATTCATGTGGGTTCATAGGGATTCATCTTAAAACATGTAATTCAACTCAATTCATATTTAGAAAACCATAATTGAAAGTAATTTGATCATAATTTAAGGAACCCACATCATAGAAGAAAACCCTTAAATCAAATTGGAGATTTGATACTTTGAAAATAGGAGGTCTTAGGGATTCCATGGAGGAAAGGGCTCCATGGATGAACACTATCATACCTTGGGGTTCAAAGTTCTTAAACAATTGGTGAATTAGAGACTTGTTCTTGAAAACCTAACTTGACTCCTTCTTCTTCTTCCTTAGAGGGAGAAATATTTGGGGAGGCTGAACTTGGTCAATCTTTTCGAATTTGAGAGAATGAATTGAATTGGGTGATTTTGGGGGTAAAAATCATTATATAGGGCTTAGGGTAGAAGACAAAACAACGTAGTATAGAGTTAAAACAATTGAGAAAAGACCCAATAGCCCCTGACTAAAAAACTGCCGAAATGGCTTCAAGGAGATCAAAATGGCTCGTCCAAGCCATCACTGCCCATCAAGAAAGTCGTGAATATTTATCAGCCTGTTAGTGTTCCAATAAAAAGGGCATAACTTTTTACTTCAAACTTTAAATGGAGCAAACTTGGTGGCATTGGAAAGAGGACGCAACGACCTTTATTTTGATAGGTCATGGGCCACCTAATTCATTTTGAGCTAAAAAATATGATCATTTGAAGTTGATCCTAAACACTAAGTTTGACAAACCCCCTTCACGGACGACTTCGTGGAACATGTGGGGCTTCACGGGCTGTTTAGACGTCCGTGATCCCTTGTCCAGTAACTACGGGAGAACCCTTCCCAACTGAGATCCTTTCACGACTCACTTGATGAACCATCAAGTCCTCCACGAGCCGTATGGGTCACCATCAAGTGACCCCGGCCTGAGGCCGCTTCTGGAAACTCTTCACGACTGCCCAAACGGACCGTGGTCCCCTTCACCGCCATCTTGGGCTCCGTGGAAGGTTCCAGGGTCCATTTTTGAGTACTAGACCTGCCTACCTAGGCTTTTCCTAATTTGAGGTGTTACACATTATATCGAACGGTTTAATTCTATGTAGACTGGAGTAGCAGACTTGGGTCAGATAGAGTGAGCCTTAGACTACGCGTTGACTCAACTTTGATAACCATCTATCCACTCTCCCTCTTTTTATTGCCCCATGAGTTGTGTATGGGATTTTGGGCTTCACTTGGTCTTGGAACTTGAATTGGTTCGAGCTTGGAGTATTATGTTGATTATCTAAGAATGGACATCAATTAATAGTTGTTTTGTGATGATGGCTTGATATGAGATCCTTTGGAAGCCATTATAGTCATAGATTCAAGGTCTGGTCATGCCGCCCTTTATCCTCTTTGGAGTTGGTACACACTGCTTCAACCAATTGCCTCTTTGGGGACCATCCGCAGGTCGAAGTCCGGGCTCTACACTCCTTAGCTTTGGGCGAGTCTTATTGGTTACTTGGAGGTTATTCACAGTTTGAGGTTTGGGCTACCCCTTCTCTGACTCTAGACTCACTGTGACTAATTCTTAGTAGATTTAGCTACTTTGTGTACCAGTCAAGCTTATGGGGGTTCATTCCAATTTTTACTTAAACTTGCACATGGGTGTACCTTCTAGGGTTATGATAGTCCAGTTAGGTTTAGTTAACTCTACTTAGTTCTTTTCTGTCTTAGTACACTCGTGAGCATTTCTTTAAATTTAGCTTTGACCTCTATTATGTCTAGATTCTATCATTTCATATGGCTTTTACTTTTCCTGCTCAGTCGGTCTATGATGCCTACCGAGTACCTGTTGTCTTGGTACTCATGCTACACTTTGCATCTATTTCATGATGTGGGTTTGAGCACCATCTACCGTCATTGATCATTCGAGCCTGTTGCAGCTTAAGTTAAGTGGTGGGGATGAGAACTTGGCGTCCTAGACTTACTAGCCTCTATCTGTATTTTGATAGCTAGTCTTTTGCTTTTTTGAGACAAGATTTGTATTTGGGTCCACTTTTGTGACTTGTACTCTTTTGTTCAGATAGCTTTGTAATTGTGACTTTCAGGTTTCGGGAGAGATCTAATGTATATATATCATTTTGGTTTGCTTCAATTTGTTATTCCATTTTTGTTATTAAGTTGTTGCTTTCGCTTTATTTCTACCCTTATATCTATTACTTGTTGTTCTGGGTTATAGGTTGGCTTACCTACTAGTGGGTTATAGTAGGTGTCATCATGACTCGAGAAATTAAATCGTGACAAGTTGGTATCAAAGCCCCAGTTTCATCGGTCTCACTTCTAGAGATCTAATACCTGGTAGAGTCCAATGGATCAAAGCAGAGACATCCATATTATATCTTTGGCAGGCTACAGGGTGTCGCTAGGAATGTTCTCTCTTTTGTATTTCTTTTGTGCATTGTGTGTCTTTCTGGTTTCATGGAATCCCACTTGTTATATTCTTAGGATGGATCGTACACATCACACAATGGCCATGGGTAGGGGTAGACCTCAAGAGTAGGCAGATCTATAGCACTAGCCCCTGATAGAGAGAGAGATTCGGAGCCTATAGTGGACCCTCCAGCAGCTCATGTTCTTATTTCGCTGGTGGCCGAGGCCAGCCCAGCCACAACATAGACAACCTGTCATGAACCAAATACACCCTAGATGTGACATGGCGTATAGAACCCCGAGAGGCCCTAGACAAGCTACTTGACATACATTTACACAATATAATAGAAAAAAGTAAAGAGTCTCATAAGATGAAAGAGTTTGACATAAAAGCGGAAATCTAACATAGTCTTGACAAGCCATTCTAATATCTCAAGAGAAGTGGTCGGGATGAAACCCGTACACCACGTACAATATCTGAAAATTACAACATAAGAAAACAAAGTAAAGGTGCCATGGTCCTCAGAACTTGAGGACTCACCAATACTTCAACTTTTTAGAAAGATCAACTAGCAACAAGCGAGAGGAGAGGAAGCGTCACCCCCTACATTAGTGAAAGAATGTAGGAACAAGTATGCATTAGTACGTGGAATGTACTAAGTATGAGGGATATGAATAAAAACATGAAACATGATCATAAGAGGACATAATCGAAAACGTGGTATGCATGACCAAGATAAACATAGTGTATATATTTAAGGAGAAATCGTAAATCATAAACATGGTCAGTGCATCTTAAAACATAAGGAAAACTTCATAAAAACCTTGAAAGCAATTTAGTTCATTTTGTGAAATATTAGCTTTAACCGATAATAGACCATGCGATCTATAACATGGAATCCAATGTAACTCCCACATTGAGAAGGGAGAGTCTACTTGCCAAGGTAGAAATCTATATCATATCATATGCTATATGCATATACACTATCTAGGTCATTTAAGACAATCCTATGGGGGCACGTAGTTTGGAACTAGAGATTGCTACTAGAGACTACCTTATTTGAGCCTCCATCTCAAAGTTATCTCGGTGCTAAATTAATTCCTAATGGAATAGTCAAATTTATAATCATCATATCATACATGGAAGAGCATAGTTAAGTTACTAATCCAAGCTTAAAATATCATAGAGTAGCTCATTAAATCTTGAATCAAGCATTTAGTGAGAAAAATCTTTCACCAATTACGATTCCTTAACATGTGATAAATCCTTTTACAATTTTATCGATGATTATTTTAAAGCAACCTAGATCATAAAACATTCCTTTTCATAAATCATGCATAATCTTCATGAAAATATCATTCATAGATTCATAAATTCATGCCTTAAAAAATTTAAAGTCAAAATCATGGAAATTGCATGGGTTCATGTAAACTCAATGTGAAAGCATGTAATTGAGTCAAAAAAATCATGATAAGATCAAAACAAAACATTTGAATCAATACAAATAGAACCCATGAAGAATTGAATAAAAACCTAAGCGAATTGATGAAATTGAACTTTGGAGAATTGGGAAACCTTGGGACTCAATGGGTGAATGGAACCCATTGATGAAACCCTACATACCTTGAGGCTCAAAGCCCAAAAGTAATGGTGAAAAAGGAAACTTGATTTGGGAACCCTAGCTTCTTCTTGCTTGAACTTGAGAGAGAAAACCTTGAGAGAAATTGAGGGGATTTTGGGGATTGAAAGGGAATGGGTAGTTTTCTAGGAGTCAAAACAACATAGTATAGGTATTAGATGCATAGAAATTGACCAAAAGACCCTTAAATAAAAACTGTCAGAGGACCCTACGGTTTCGACCTATGGTCCATAAGAATTCCTATGGACCGTACTATTCTATCATAGACCAAAGTACTGGAACCCACAAATCCTTCAACATTTGACGAGACCCTTCTATGGCCCGTATAACTTTTTACGGTCTATAGACGGCAACCGTAAAACTCAACTTCAATCTCATATTTCACTAAGTTTGGAACTTTTCTACGAGACCTTCCTATAGTCCGTAGTCCCTTTGATGAGCCATCTTGGTCAATCGTAGAATGAGATGCTGGACTTGATTTTCTAAAAAATTTATAGCCTTCCTCCGAGTGCATCTACGGCCCGTAGGAATTTCTACAACCTGTTGAGTGGACTCATAGGTCTCAACCTGTAGCCCAAAATGCTATCTTTTCCTTTTCCATTTTCTGAGGTGTTACAATATCTCCCCCTTGGAAACACTCATCCTCGAATGGGACTCGAGCTAGCATGAATATAGTAGGAGAGAAACTAATAACCCAACATGAATGCAGATTTCATCAAAATAAACATAAACATGGAGAATCACTCCAAGCTAGATCATAACATCAAAAATCAAGTTTTCATGAACATGAATGCATAGGGAAACATGAGAATGGCTAAAAAGCATGAATCTGAAAGAATGAACCATGAAGAGCTAATACCTCAAGCTAAAATTGGAGCGGAAGAAAAGAGATGAGGATACCGGGACATCATATCGGCTTCGACCTCCCAAGTAGTACCCTCAACTAAATGATCCCTCAAAAGAACTTTCATGGAAGCAATTTCCTTATTTCTCAACTTTCAGACTTGTCAGTCTAAAATCTCAACCGAAACCTCTTCATAGGAAAGATTTTCTTTAAATCCCAAACCTTCCAAAGGCACAATGAGCGTCTTATGTCCAACACACTTCTTCAGCAAAGGGACATGGAATACCGAATGTACCAGTGCTATATTATTAGGAAATTCAAGTTCATAAGCAACTTTGACAATACGCCTTAAAATTTGATATGGACCCACATACGGTGACTAAGCCTCCCTTTATTTCCAAACCTCATTACATCCTTCATGGGTGAAATCTTCAAGTATACCCAACCATCAACATCAAACTCAAGCTCTCTTCTTCTAACATCGACGTAAGACTTTTCTCTACTTTGAGTCATTTTCAACATTTTGGGAATAAGTCAAACCTTTTTCATAGCCTCATGTACCAACTTGGGCTCTATAAAAGCAACCTCACCCACTTCAAACCAACCTATAGGAGACCTACACCTCCTACAATAAAGATCCTCAAACGGTGCCATCCAATGCTTGAATGATAGCTATTATTATGAGTAAACTCAATCAAAGGAAAATGATCATCCCAATTACTCTTGAAATAACTCACATAAGATCTTAACATGTCTTCTAAAGTCTGAATGGTACGCTCAGCTTGTCCATCAGTTCGAGGGTGGAAAGCCATGCTAAGTTTAACTTGAGTACCAAGACCTTTTTGAAAGGACTTTCAAAACTGAGATGTAAACTGAGTACCTCGATCGGAGATAATAGACAAGGGCAATCCATGCAACCTTACCATTTCCTGAATATAAATCTAAGCATACTCCTCGGCTGAAAATAAAGTCCTTAAGGTAAGAAAGTGAGCCGATTTTATCATTCGGTCCAAAATAACCCAAATTGAATCAAACTGATGCCGAGTACGAGGTAAGCCCATAATAAAGTCCATATTCAAATCTTCCCACTTTCATGTAGGAATACTAAGGTTTTGAGCCAAACCACCCAGTTTCTAATGCTCAACTTTCACTTGTTGATAGTTTAGACACTTAGGCATAAATTCCACAATATCCTTCTTCGTCCCAGTCAACCTATAGACTTTCCGTAAGTCATGATACATCTTGGTGGCTCCCGGGTGAATAGAATACCAAGAACTGTGAGCTTCTATCAAAATCTAATTTCTCAACTCATCAACATTCGAAACATATAACCGACCTTGATATCAGAGGACACCATCTCCCCCTTGGGAGAAAGCCTCAATGACTTTTTCAGAAATCGACTTCTTTAAGTCAACTAATACCGGATCAAGATCTTGTTTAGCCTTCACATCTGATATAAAAGACGATTCCGAACCATTGTGAACAACCATTACCACCTTCACTAGAATCAACCAAGCGAACACCTAATCGAGCCAATCTATGATCATCACAGACTAACTCTCTCTTTTCATTCTCAACATGAGCAAAACTTCCCATTGATAGTCGACTAAGAGAATCCGCTACCACATTTTCCTTAGCGGGATGATATAGGGCACTCATGTCGTAATCCTTCAATAACTCAAGACATCTCCTTTGGAAGAGATTCAAATCCTTTTGAGTGAACACATATTTCAAATTCTTGTGGTCGGTAAACATATCTACATGAACACCATACAAATAATATCTCCAAATCTTTAGGGCAAACACTACTGCCGCTAACTCAAAATCATGAGTCGGATAATTCTTTTCATGAACCTTCAATTACCTTGAAACATAAGCAATGACTTTCCCATGTTGCATCAAAACACAACCACGGCCAATTCGTGAAGCATCACAATAAACCACGAAACCATCCGATCCTTCCAATATTGTCAAAATAGGGGCCGATCTGATTCTATCTTTCAATTCTTGAAAACTCTTCTCACAAGTTTCTGACCATAGGAATTTTACTTTCTTTTGAGTCAATACCATCAAAGGTGAAACAATAGAGGAAAATACTTCCATGAATCTTCTATAGTAACCGGCCAAACCGAAGAAACTCCGTATATCTGAAGCGCACAAAGGTCTAGGTCAATTCTTAACCGCTTTGATTTTCTTAGGAATGACTTGAGTACCTTCACCAGAGACAATATGGCCAAGGAAAAATATAGACCTTAACAAAAACTCATACTTGCTAAATTTAGCATACAATTCATGATCCTTGAGAATTCGCAACAGCATCCTCAAATGCTCAATATGCTCATCCTCACTCTATGAGTAAATCAAGATATCGTCGATAAACACAATCACAAACATATCAAGATATTGCTTGAAGACCCTATTCATCAAATCCATGAACATCGTTGGGGCATTAGTCAAACCAAAAGAAATCACCAAAAACACATAATTACCATAGCGAGTTCGAAAATCCATTTTCGTATCATTTTCCTTCACCCTCAATTGGTGATAACCCGACCGAATGTCAATTTTGAAGAAGTAACTCGCTCCTTGGATTTGATCAAACAAATCATCAATACTTGGAATAGGATACGTATTGTTTATGGTAACCTTATTCAATTACTGATAGTCAATGCACATTGAGAAAAATGTATCTGTCTTTTGAACAAACAACACAGGAGCACCCCATGGAGAGATACTTGTTCTAATGAAACCCTTATCCAACAAATCCCTTAATTGATCCTTTAACTATTTAAGTTCTGCCAGGGCCATGCAGTAAGGAGGAATAAAAATAGGCTGCGTATCTGAGAGAAGGTCAATATTGAAGTCTATTTCCCTTTTGGGAGGAACACCGAGAAGATCATAGGGAAACACTTCCAAAAACTCATTTACAATCAGAACTGACTCAAGAGTAGGGGTTTCAGAATCTTTATCCCTAACCTGAACAAGATGATAAATGTAACCCTTATAACTCTTATAAATCTTTATCCCATAATTCCCACTATCTTATAATGTCATGACCCAAAGTATACCCTAGGTGTAAAATGGAGTATAGAACCTCGGAAGGACCTACACAAGCCACTTAGCATACATCATACAAGATAATAGAAATAAAGATAGTTAAAAAGAAACATTTTCATATCAAAAGAGTTTGACAAAGCAGAAGTCGAACATAGTCTCAACAAGTCATCTAATACATCAAAAGAAGTGGTTGGGATATAACCCATGCACCACATACAAATGTCTATAAACTAAAAGTAAGAAAAGCAATAAAAGTGTCATGGCCCTCGGAACATGAGAATTCACCAACTCTTGATCTTCAAATCGTCAATGAGATCAACTAACTCAACCATGCGAGGTAGGAGCATTGGACCCTACATTAGTGAAATAATATAGGCACAAGTATGCATTAGTACATGGAATGTACTAAGTATGCATTAGTACATGGAATGTACTAAGTATGCATTAGTACATGGAATGTACTAAGTATGCATTAGTACATGGAATGTACTAAGTATGATACCAATGCATAAACGGTATGAGATCATACTAAAAGGACTTTACATGACATGCAATGACCAAACTAAATCATAAGATAAAAGTGTTAGGAAACACAAGTCATAATCATGGCCAATGCAAGCTAAACATATTTAAAACACTTCGTGAAATACTCGGAAGCGACCTAGTTCATTATTATGGGATGTTTACCATTAACCGACATAGACCATATGAGCTAAAACATGGTATTCGATGTCTATCCCATAGAAAAAATAGATGTCGTACTTGACAAGGTAAGGACCATAAACTTCTAGCTTACGTGGATCTACTAGTTAAGACATCCTATGAGGGCATGTAGTTAGGGACAAGGAGATTGTTACTAGAGAACCGACCTCTACTAATGAGAGAGCCTTCATCTCAATATCCTCTGGGTGCTAGGTAAAATCCCACGGAATAGTCTTTAATCATATTCATTTCATCATCCATGGAAAGGAACAATTAAGCTACCAATCAAAGCTAAAGTCATTCAGAATAGCTCCTTAAATCTTGACTCAATCTAGGTGAGAGAACCTTTCAACCTTTTGAATCCTTATGTGAGAACTCCTTTAACAAACATGATCATATTAATATGCGAGAAAACCTTTCACAATTTTATCGACACTTTCATCTAAGAACATCCTCAAGTCATAGACATCAATCTCATAAAATCATGCATATCTTCATAAATTCATAGTTCATAGTTCATAGGCTTCATCATATGTTCATAATAAAAATTCATGGATCAGGGTTCATATGAATTCAACTCAAAATCATGTAATTACTTCAATTCATGCATTTGAATATAGAAAATAGGCAATTGAATCATAATTGAAAGAACCCATGAAGATTGAATAAAACCCTAACTTTAATTTGAGAATTGAACTTGTAAAACTGGAAGATCTTGAGAACCCAATGGAGGAAAGGACTCCATTGGTGAATACTAACATACCTTAGTGATCAAAGTCCAAAAGCTATGGTGGATTGGAGATCCTTAGTTGAAACTCATGCTTTTTCTTCCTTAGATTGAGAGAGAATTGGAGAGGATGAATGTAGTTGAGATTTGGGAACTAGAAGAATGATTTAGAATTTGGTAGTTTTAGGACTTAAAATACTTATAAAGGGCTTAGAATAGGGGTCAAAACGACATAACTTAGGCATTAAACACATAGGGAAAAGACCAAAAAACCCCTTAAAATAACTGTCGGACACTTCTATGGTTTGGACCTATGGTCCGTAGGACTTTTTACGGACTGTCTTGGTCAACCGTAGAAAAGTACAAAAGCCCTAAATTCAAGACCAATTTGATGAGACTGGTCTAGGGCTCGTAGAAATTTCTACGATCCGTAGACCCCAATCGTAGAGCTCAACTTTGACCTTAAAATTTCACTAAGTCTGGGACCTTTTAACGAGACCTATCTACGACCCGTAGAAGACTTGATGGGTCGTCCTGGTCAAACGTAGACTCAACTTTAGAAACTTGATTTTTTCCCCAAAACTCAACCCACTTTTATGGATGCCTTCTTTGACAAGACTGGTCTACATCCCATAGAACTTTCTATGATCCGTAGAACTCAATTTTGACCTTAAAATTTTACTAAGTCCGAGACCTTTCTACAAGACCTATCTACGACCCGTAGAACATTTGGTGGACCATCCTAGTCAATCGTAGACTCAACTTTAGAAACTTGGTTTTTTCCCCCAAAACTCAACCGACTTTCTACAGATGCCTTCTATGGTTCATAGAAATGCCTTCTATGGTTCATAGAAGCTTCTACGGTTCATAGAAGCTTCTACGATCCGTAGATTGGACCGTAGAACACAACAATAGCCAAAAATGTTTTCTTTTCCTTTTTCCAAAATCTGAGGTGTTACATATACACCTCATCAATGAACTCTTGAGGATCCTCATCGACCTTGGAGCCATGGAACTCTGGAGGATTCATCCTAGTGAAGTCTCTTATCTTTGTTGTTGCCGTACCCATATTTGGGTTCATGGGAGCAATGGCTTTTCCATTAGCACGGGCCATCATATCTTGAGCCAACACTTGAAAAGTGGCTCGAAAACATTTAAAGAAGAATATTAAATCATAAACTTGGTCACTGCATCTTAAAACATAAGGAAAGTTTAATAAAACCTTGAAAGCAACTTAGTTCATTTTGTGGAATATTAATTTTAACCGACAATGACCATGCAAGCGATAACATGGAATTCGATGTAACTCCCACATCAAGAAGAGAGAGTCTACTTTCCAAGGTAGAACTTCGTATCATATCATATGCTATATGTGGATCCACTAGTTAGGTCATTTAAGACAATCCAACGAGGGAACATAGTTTAGAACTAGAGGTTACTACTAGAGACTACTCTATTTTAGCCTCCACTTCAAAGTTCTCTCGGTGCTAAGTTAAATCCCAACAGAAGAGTCATTTTCATAATCATCATATCATACATGGAAGAGAACAATTGAGTTACTAATCCAAGCTTTAAATATCATAGAGTAGCTCATTAAATCTTGAACCAAGCATTGAGTGAGAAAAGCTTTTCCCAATTACGATTCCTTAACATGTGAGAAAACCTTTCACAATATCATAGATCCTTATCTTAAAGCAACCTAGATCATAAAACATTCCTTTGCATAAATCATGCATAATCTTTATGAAAACATCATTTATAGATTCATAGCTTCTTCATAAATTCATGCCTTCAAAAATTCAAAGTCAAAATCATGGAAATTGTATGGGTTCATCTAAAATCAATGTAAAATAATGTAATTGAGTCAAAACAATCATGATAAGATAAAAAAACAAACAATTGAATTAATACAAATAGAACCCATGAAGAATTGAATGAAAACCTAATCAAATTGAACTTTGGAGAATTAGGAAACCTTGGGGCTCAATGGGTGAATGGAAACCATTGATGAAACTCTACATACCTTGTGGATCAAAGCCCAAATGTAATGGTAAAAAAGGAGACTTTATTTGGGAACCCTAGCTTTTTCTTCTTTGGACTTGAGAAAGAAAACCTGGATAGCAATTGAGGGATTTTGGGAATTGAAAGGGAATGGGTAGTTTTCTAGGAGTAAAATCAGTTATAGGGTCTATTTATAGGTCAAAACAACGTAGTATCGGTATATGATGCATAGGAAAAGATTAAAACACCCTTAAGTAAACACTGTTAGAAGACCCTACGATTTTGACCTACGATCTGTAAGAATTCATATGGACCGTACTGATCAACAATGGACCAAAGTACTGGAACCCAAAGATCCTTCAACATTTGACGAGACCCTTCTATGCTCGTAGTACTTTCTACGGTCCGTAGACGCCAACCATAGAACTCAACTTCAACTTTAAAATTTCACTGAGCGTGGAAATTTATACCCTTCCTACGAGTGCCATCTACGGCCTGTAGGACATCCTACAACCTGTAGAGAGGACTCGTAGGTCTCAACCAGTAGCCCAAAATGCTATCTTTTCCTTTTCCATTTTCTGAGGTGTTATATCAGTTATGGCTCCCGATTTGATCATGCTTGGGGCTATACATCAAGCCCCAGTTGTAGCTACACAAGAACCAACCCCGTAGGGTTAGCCTACAGTAGAGGAAACTCAGGTCCAGGTACCACTTGGGGTTTCCTAGCCCATGATTTCAATGGGAGCTATGCTTCTAGAGGAGCAGAAGATGCTCAGAGTTTCCTGAGACTTTCATCTCTGGGTTTTTCTGGCCAATTAGAGAGGAAGCCCATGAGTTTCTCACTACTTACCATGAGAGGCTATGCACATTGGGTTTGATGGAGTCGAGAGGAGCCGACTTCACAACGTATCAGCTTGATGGGCCAACTAGATAATGGTGGCATTCTTACCTTAAGAATAGGCTAGCTAGGTTTTCTCCAATATGTTGGTCAGAGTTTTATGAGGCCTTCTTTGCTATGTTCATTCCCTGTAGAAATAGAGATGTCTTCAAAATTAGTTTGTGAGGTTGAATCATGGATCCATGATCGTATCCGAGTATGAGGTAAGGTTTCACGAACTCTCCACCATGCCACCATGATTCTACCTACTAAGAAGGAGAGTTTTGTTCTTCATTTAGAGGTTTGAGACTTCATCTACAAAATGAGACCCCTTGTCACAATCTAAAGTACCTCATAGACGTGACATGACGTATAAGACCCCTAAAGGCCCCATACAAGCCACTAAAAAAACATCATACAAGATAATAGTAGTTAAAGTTTAAAAGACAATTTCATATTAAAAGAGGTTGACAAAAAAATAGCGGAAGTCTAATATAGTCTCAAAGCTATCTAATACATCAATAGAATGAAAGTTGGGACGTAACCCATACAAGTTCTAAAGTAAATGACATCAAACTGTAAATGTGGCATTGTCCTCAAAGAATTAGGACTCACCAAGTCTTCGGATCTATATATGCAATGAACTAGCCACGAGTGGATGGAAAAGAGCTGGATCCTACATTATGAGACAATGTAGGCAAGAGTATGCGTTAGTACATAGACTGTACCAAGTATTATAACTATGCATAGTAGTCATAAAATAATGCTTAAAAGGAAATACACATAAGATACACTGACCAAACTAAATCGTAAAGTAACATCATTGAAAACATGAGTTAAAAACCATGATAATTGCAAGTAAATCATCTCAGACCAAACATACTTGAAATACTTTGTGGAAGTAACCTTAGTTCATTGTGTGCGAAATTAGTCTTAACCGACATAGACCATGTGAGCTATATTATGGAATCCGGTGTCTACCCCACACTGAAAAGAGGTGTCCTTACTTGCCAAGGTAAGAACCATAACTTCTAGCTTTAGTGGATCCACTAGCTAATGTCTATCTAAGACAATCATCTTATGGTGGCACATAGTTTATGGGACATGGATGATCGCTGCTTGTCCACTTTGTGCTAAGCATAAATCCCACGAAATAGTCATAATTCATAATTCATCTTATCATTAGTAGACATGGGTAATCGCCTCTTGTCTTTTCACTCATGGAAGGCACATCAAATAGCCAATTCAAGCTTAAGTTCATTAGAATAGCTCCTTCATCTTGATTCAAAGTTTAGTTGAGAAAACCTTTCAACCCTTATGAATCCTTCTTGTGAGAATATCCCTTCACATTCATGATTTGAGTTATATGTGAGAAAACCTTTCACAACACAACAACAACATTGATGGTTCACTATCAAAGCAATCTTAAATCACTTATCTTAATTTCATAAAGAACATGCATATCTTCATAAATTCATCTTTCATGGTTCAAAACATCATCACTAGATCAAGGTTTATAAATTATAGATCATGTATGGATTCATGGTAATTCAACTTCAAATTATGAAATTAACTCAATTCATGCACAAAAAGACTTAATTCAATCAATTAGATCATAATTTGGAAGAACAAATAAGATAGAAGAAAGCCCTAATTTCAATGGGAGAATTCTAACTTGTAAAATTAGAGAATTTAGGAACCCTGTGGAGGAAAGGACTCCATAGGTGAAAGCCATCATAACTTGGAGTTCAATGCCCATAATCAATGGAGAATTAGGAGACTTGACTTGAAACCCTAGATCCTCTTCTTCTTCTTCAGGCCTTAGAGAGAGAAATATTTGAGAGGAAAACTTTGGAGGGATTTGGGGGAATTTGAAGAGTGATTAGAATGCGTAGAATTTAGGCTTAGAAGACTTAGATAGGGCTTGGGATTAGGACTAAATGAACTTAGGTTAAGAATAAGTCAATTAGGGAAAATACCAAAAAGTCATTAAAAATAACTGTCGGATCCCCAACTACGGACCGTCCTGATCAATCGTAGAAATATTAAGAGACTATACAATTTTCGAACCTCAAACAATGGGACCTATGTACGGTTTGTAGGTCCATTGATGGACCGTATATACCAACAGTAGATCGCAATTTAAGGCTGGAAATTTTGCAAAGTCTGGGAGAGACCTACGAGACCTATCTACGGTCCATAAAAAAAATGACAAACCATCCTATTGTGTCGTAGAAAGGATTCTGAAACTTGACATTTTCAAAAATCTTACCTTGCCATCTACGATTCTCACCTACTGCCCATAAGTAGACCTACAGTCCGTATATGGCTTCCGTCAGTACTGCAACCAGTTTTGAAAACCTAAAATTTTCCCTCTTTTCAAACCCGAGGTGTTATAATATCTCTCCGTTGGGAACATTCATCCTCGAATGGGAATCAAGACACCATAAGGAGAGTAAAAACTACATCTAAAGCCCAATATGAATGCAATCACATCAATGCACATAGGTATAAGTCAATTAGGAAAAAGACCAAAGAGCCCTTAAAAATAACTGCCAGATCCCCATCTACGGTTCAGATTTACGGTCCATAGGTCAAACTACAGACAGTCCTCGTCAATAATAGAAAGATTCAAAGACTATTCAATTTTTGGACCTCAAACGACGGGACATATGTACAATTTGTAGGTCCACTGACGGACCGTTCATACCAACCGTAGATCCCAATTTAAGGTTAGAAATTTGACCAAGTCTGGGAGAGACCTACGAGACCTATCTACGGTCCATCAAAACAATGACGGACTCTCCTGTTGTGTCGTAGAAAGGGTTCTTAAAGTTGACATTTTCAAAAACTTTACCTTGCCATCTACGGTTCCCAGCTACGGCCCGTAAGTAGACCTACGGTCCGTAGATGGCTTCCGTCAGTACTGGCACCAGTTCTGAAAAACTTGAAATTTTCCCTCTTTTCAAAACTGAGGTGTTACACCCCTGCTATGGTCTCTGCGGGCCGTTCATTTTTTGTTGTAGTTGACCATGCCCACACTATTGAGCAGCTCTATCGTGAGGCCCATGGGGCAGCGACAAGAGAGCTAGGCATGAGGGCAGCTACAATGGGTCCCGTTCTAGGCCTAGACTTCTATGATAGGCCCCAATAACAATTTTAGTAGGGTCAGTCCAGCTGACGTGTTTAGGCATGGCTGCACGCTTTAGAGGTTGATCAATATAGTTAAAGTGATGTCGGCTCGAGTATGAGTTGAGATGGGTCCTAGTCAGGTGCTTCAAATTGTGGCAGACATTAGTTTGTAAGCCGATCTTCACAGGGTTGTTATGACTGTGGGAACTTTTATCATTGGTCCATAGATTTTGCTTTTGCATAGGCGGATTGTAGTAGATCCATAGGAAGCTCTACCAGTTCCACCATCAACACCTTAATTAGAGGTAGAGGCAAGGGTCAGGATGATCGTGGTGGCCACCAAGGTATTCTATGTGGTCCCTGGGAAGACAAGTCAGGTGGTAGGACAGATACCCTAGGTAGAGGAAGACATGCTCACTTGTATGAGCACTAGCGAGGGAAGAGGCTAAGGCATGAGACTATGTGATCATAGGTTTGATTCTCTTATGCTATCAACCCACCTCAGCTTTATTTGATCTGGGCTCTACCTTTTCATACATATCAATATATTATTCTTTCCGTTTGAGTATGAGTTCAGAGCCTTTGGCAGTGCCGTTGCATGTGTTGATCCCCATGGGTTAGTCACTATTAGTGGATCACGTATTTTGATCTTGTTTGGTGAACATCCAAGGGCGTGACACCCGGGCTGACCTTATAATGCTTGATATACTGGACTTTGATGTGATTTTGGGCACAGACGGGTTATCTCTCTATCGCATAGTCTTATATTACTTTTCTAAGATTGCTACCTTAGCCATGCTTAGTATTCCCTCGAGGGTGTGGCAGGACTCTTGTGGTAGCACACCGACTGGAGTTATCTAATTTAGTCGCGCTCAGAGGTTAGTGGCTAGCGGTTGGTTATATTACTTAGCCTATGTGTGGGATGTGAGTAAAGAGGTTCTTTCAGTTGAGTCATTTCCTATTGTCTAAGAGTTTGTGGATGTGTTTTCTACCAACCTACTTCTGATATTTATTTTCCTATTGACCTTGATTCTAGTGCTTATCCTATTTTTATTCACCTTATCGAATAGCCCCAACAGAGCTCAAGCAGCTCAGTGTTCAGCTTCAAGATCTCTAGTGTAAGGGATTCATTTGGCCTAGCGTATCACTTTGGGGTGCCTCCTTTATATTTGTGAAGAAGAAAAGTGGTACGATGTGGATGTGTATTGACTGCATTGATGAGTCGGGAGTTTTGACTCATTTAGGGCTTCTTATTTAATGAAATAGTGTCCTCAATGCCTATTTTGTGTCCAAAACTGATGTTAAATTATTTATGTGCAGCCATGGAGGCTCAAGAACAAAGAAAGGACATTAAATTGCGAAAAGAAGCAAAAACGTTTGAAAAGTTGAAGAAAAGGAAGGCTGGAGCTCTCAAAAGCCACTCGGCGACTCACTGAGTTAGCTTCTAGCTCGCCAAAAGTTCCAGCAAAGTGGCTCATGAACCAAGACAAGTCGATGAACAAAAGGAGCATTTCAGTGACACGCCAAACCAAACGATGAACACGACTTAGATCGTCTAATGTACCAGAACTAATTGAGGCAGAAATCAAGTGCAAAAAGGCAAGGTAAAGCACTTCGGTAGATCGCCGAGTCACTTGGCAAGACAAGCTTATTTCACCGAATGGACCCATGTGAAGAGATGTGTGAAAAGTTTTGGTAATGTTTAAATTGAAGTTTGAAGAGAGAGAAAGGCATCAAATTGAACCAGACTGAAGAGAACAATCATACTTTTGATACTTTTGAGCTATTGAACATTTTTGAGAGGGTTTTGATCTTAGACTTTAGGTTTTGAAGGTTTACTCTAAATTTTTTAGCATTTGAGTATTGAAGACTTTGTCATTCGGATGGAAAGCTATTTTGGTAACTATTTCTTACTTTTTGCTATGGTTGGCTAAAACCCTTGCCTTTAGGGATATTGTTATGTAATCGGATACTTAAATTAGCTAATGGGTGTTTCTAATTGATGTATTTAATGTTGTTTGGAAATGGGTTCAGTTGCTTATCCATGTTTTCAATTATGAGCTGAAGTTGCAAATTTAGTTCTACTTTATATCTCTATGCTTGCTTGTGATAGATGTATTAGAGTGGGATTTATAACTGATACTTGTAATGATTCTTGTCGATACAACCTATCTTGGTAAAGTGGGTTTACTTAAGGAATTGGGTTGTTTTGTATTGAATGCTTGTTGAGGTTCGATAGAACTCATTTGATACATGATAGCTGACTGATAAATAGTTGTTGTAGTTATAATCCATCCTACTCATTGAGATTCAACAACTTAAAGAAATTAGTAATAACTCATTAAGCGAAATTAGTATTCGATTACTCACACACTCCTAAGGTCCCATCCTCTATTGATTAAAACCCCGTGTTAATTATTCTTGTTAAAAATTGGTTACTAAACTCTCTTGATATGGATAATTAAAATTCGATGATTTATTTTATGTTGCGTTTTGCGTATTTAGATTTTACAAAACATTAGAACACACTCCTACTTTTTAATTAAATTCTTTTCTGTTCCGCTCCTCTTGGGATCGACCCCCACTCTCTGTTGGGTTTATTCTTGTTAGTGACCGCCTACACTTCAAATTATAAGGGGTGTAGTTGAATATTATAAAAATGGCACCGTTGCCGAGGAGCGGTTTCTAGAATTCTTTTATTGAAGTGTTTTTGTGAACTAATTTTGTTATAGTAGAACATTCTTATTAGCTTATTGTTGTTATTTCTCCAAACAGGTGAAGAAATGAGTGTGATTGGGAGTAATGCTGACAATCAACTTGGGCATGATGATGACATTGGAAACTTGAACGATGTCAATGCAGATCAAATGGGAAGTGCCTGAGCTATACATTTACCCCTAGTTGTGGGTAACACAATTTTTCATGTCATCGGAACTATGCTCTAGCTGCTGCAAATGAAAGGGTTCTTTGGGGGACTTCCTCATGAGGACCCTCATGATCACATTCGACACTTCGTGGATGAGTGCGGACCATTCACTTTCAGAAATATGTCTCAAGAGTTAATCTGGCTTCGTTTGTCTCCCTTTTCTCTAATGGGGGATGCAATGAAGTGGCTGGCCGAACTATCAAGAGACTGTATTACATATTGGGAAGAGCTCACAGAGGCATTCTATGAAAGATTCTTTCCTCCCTCGAAAATGGTGAAGTTGAGGGATGGCGTTCAAAATTTCAAGTGGTTGATGGTCAACCCATTCATGAAACTTGGTTAACGTTTCAAAAGCTACTCATCCAATGTCCTACTCATGGGTTGCCTGAAAATGTGCTCTTTCAATATTTCTACCTGAGTCTTGATTCCATCAACAAAGTTGTCGTTGATAATCTTATTCAGGGTGGAATCATGAGACAACCATTTGCCATAGAATCGGCTTTGCTTGATGAGATGACCAAGATTAATCGAGCATGGCACACTAGAGAGGATCAAGTGTCTCCTCTAAATGTTGGGCTGACCAAAGAACAAATGAAGAAGAATCAAGAGCGCGATGAAAATATGGCCAAAATGATGACCCAAATGGATTTGTTGATAAAACATGTCATGGGATGTGGTTATAAGGCTGTGAATGCGGTTGACGCTAGTGGCGAAATGAGTCCGGATGATGCACAATTCGAAGCCATGTATAATGAGCAGGTACAATTTTTGTCGAACCAAGTGGGGGGTTCTCGTCTAAGCTATCCAAGGTCGGGCGGGAATCAAGGTTGGAAAAAAGATCATGATGGTGGTTGGAGAGATCGAGACAAAGATTGGCATGATAAGGGTGCAAATTGGAGAGATAGAGATGGTGATAGAGATCTCTATGTTCCTCCCCATGACCGTCCAAAACCTAAAGAACCAAATACCAATCCCAAGAGTTTTTGTACCGAGGATATGCTTGCCTGCATCCTAAACAAGGTAGAAGGATCGAATAAAGTGCTCAAGGAGTTGAAAGACGACTTCTCCTCTTTGAATCAAACAGTGACCTCTCATTCGGTTTTGATAAAGCAACTTGAGACCCAAATGGATCAAATCTCAACTAATTTACACCCAAGGGCAAAAAAGGGTCTTCCTAGTGACACCTTGGCAAATTCGAAGAATGACAATGCCCAATGCATGGCAATTTCAACCCGAAGCGGTAAGGTTGTTGGAAGTGATATGATAATTGATAATAAGGCTAGTCCAAGTAAAGAGAAAGCTATTGATTTTGAGGGTGATGGACTTGCCGAAGAGTTGAACAATGATACTTCCGATGAGGTTGATGATGCACTGAAAATGTTTTTTCAGTGAACCTAAGAATTCAAAGGAGGGGGTTGTTCCTCCCTCGATACCTCCAAAGTCATTGCCCAAAGCTACTCTACCCTTTTCTCAAAGATTGAAGAAGAGGAAGGAGGACACAAAGTTTCAAAAATTTCTCTCCATATTCAAAACTCTTTCTGTTAATCTTCCAATGGTGGAGGCATTGCTCGAGATGCCGGGTTATGCAAAGTTTATGAATGAGTTGGTCACAAAGAAGAGAAGCATGGATTTCTAGACGGTTGAAGTATCTCATAGTTATAGAGCCATTATGTCGAATGTGGTTGTCAAGAAGGATGACCCAGAGGCATTCACTATCCTTTGCACTATAGGGATGTTTCAATTTGCTGAAGCATTGTCTGATTTGGGTGCAAGTATAAACTTGATGCCCTATGCTATTTATAAGAAACATGGGCTAGGTGAGCCTAAGTCCACAACTATGTGCCTTCTCATGGCCGACCATTCTATCAAGTGCCCTATTGACATTCTCTATGATATTATGGTGAAGGTGGACAAGTTTATATTTCCGGTGGATTTTATAATCCTTTATTGCGAGATTGATGCCGAGGTTCCTATTATTCTTGGTGCGCCATTTTTGGCTACCGGGAGAGCTCTTGTTGATGTGGAAATTGGGGATTTGAAATTTTGAGTAAACAATGAGGAAGTGACTTTTAATGTATGCAAATCTCTGAAATAACCAAGTGACCTCCATGTGATATTGGTTATTGATGTGATTGATGAAGTGGTTGCTAGTGTGGGTGAAAGTTCATGTATTGGTGAATCTTTGGCCGCCGTCCTTTTGAATTATGATGGCGAAGAAATTCAAGATTATGATGAGGTAGTGGCTGCTTTATTGGGCTTAGGGTCTTATCCAAACAACCCTGTGAAGCTTGAAATTGATTTGAAAATAGGAAAAGTCTTCCCGCAAAACCATCCATTGAAGAACCACCTAAGCTTAAGTTGAAGGTACTTCCACCGCACCTTCGTTATATGTTCTTGGGAGATAATAACACTCTACTCGTGATTAATGCCGCTGATTTGCTTGAAAGGCAAATACAAGCACTTGTTAGTGTGTTGAAAAAGTTCATCAAGGGTATTGGATGGACGATTGCCAACATTGTGGGAATTTCTCCCGGTATTTGTACCCAAAAATTTAATTGGATAGTTATTGTAAGCCGAGTGTTGAACATCAAAGGAGGTTGAATCCTCCAATGCCAGAAGTCATCAAAAAGGAGATCATCAAGAGGCTTGATGCGGGAGTGGTTTACCCTATTGTGGATAGGAAGTGGGTGAGCCCCGTTCAATGTGTCCCAAAGAAAGGTGGTATGACCATGGTCCCGAATGAAAAAGGTGAGCTTGTACCATTGCGCCGGTCACCAATTGGCGTGTATGTATGCACTATCAGAAATTGAATACATGGACCAAGAAGGACCATTTTCCAATGCCTTTTATGGATCAGATGCTTGATTGACTTACGGGGCGTGGATGGTATTGCTTCTTGGATGGTTACTCCGATTATAATCAAATCTCCATTGCACCAGAGGATCAAGAAAACACAACCTTCACATGTCCCTATGGAACGTTTGCTTTTAAAAGAATGCCTTTCGGGTTGTGCAATGCACTGGCAACTTTTCAAAGGTGTATGATATCCATTTTTACCGATATGGTAGAGGATTCTATGGAGGTCTTCATGGATGAATTTTTGTTTGTTGGGGACACATTTGAAGCGTGCCTTGAGCACCTTGGTAGAGTCTTGCAAAGATGTGATGAAACAAACCTGGTGCACAATTCGAAAACATGTCACTTCATGGTCAAGGAAGGTATTGTATTGGGGAACAAAAATTCGGGAGATGGCATACAAGTAGATCAAGCAAAAGTTGAAGTTATAGCCAAGCTAACCCCTCCTATTTTGATGAAATGTGTTAGAAGCTTCTTGGGTCATGTGGGTTTCTATCGGAGGTTCATAAAAGACTTCTCTAAGATAGTGTATCCTCTTGTCAAGCTACTTGAAAAAGAAAGTGTATTCGAATTTGATGAAGCTTGTGTCAAGGGTTTTTTGTGTCTTAAATAGAAGTTAGTTTCAGCTCTGATCATTATTGCTCCGAATTGGAGTATTCCATTTGAGCTCATGTGTGATGCTAGTGGTGTGGCCTTGGGGGATGTACTTGGCAAACGCAAAGGAAAATTATTTAGCCCGGTCTATTATGCAAGCAAGACTTTGAATTTAGCTCAAAAGAACTACACTGTCACTGAGTAAGAGTTATTAGCCCTGGTGTATGTTTTTGAAAAGTTTAGAGCATATTTATTGGGGACCAAGGTGGTGGTGCACACATACCATGCTGCTATACGTTACTTGATAGTCAAAAAGGATGCAAAGCCAAGGTTGATCCGATGGGTGTTGCTGTTGCAAGAGTGAAGTCAAAGATAAAAAATGGTATGAAAACCAACTGGCAGATCACTTGTCGAGGCTTGAAACGAATGTGGTCACTTTCGGTGAAAAAGATATCAAGGAAGCCTTTCCCGATGAGTAGGTGATGGTTGTGTCGAATTGTACCACACTTTGGTACGCTGATTTTGCAAATTATGTAGTGTGTGGAATTCTTCCTGATTGGCTAAAATTTTACAAACGAAAGAGGTATCTCGTTGATGTGAAGAAGTATTTTTGGGATGAACCTTATTTATTTCAGGAATGTGTAGATCATATGATTCAAAGATGTGTTCTGAAAGTTGAGGTAGCTGTTATTCTTGACGCTTGCCATGCGTCACCTATTGGTGGCCACCATAGTGGAGTGCGTACTGCTGCAAAGGTGTTGCAAAGTAGTTATTATTGGCCAATGTTGTATCAAGATGCAAACTCCTTTGTCAGAAAGTGTGTTCAATGTCAAAAGCAAGGAGGAGTGTCGCGAAGGCATGAATTACCTCTCACTCTGATTTCGGAGGTTGAGTTGTTTGATGTATGGGGAATCAATTTCATGGGGATTTTTGTGAGTTCTTATGGGAACAAATACATCTTGGTGGCTGTTGACTATGTCTCTAAATAGGTAGAGGCGGTGACCTTACCTAATAATGAAGGGAGAAGCGTGGTTTAATTCCTCAAGCGGTATATTTTTACACAGTTTGGCACTCCACGTGCAATTATAAGTGATGGGGGCTCTCATTTCTATAACCGAATATTTTCTTCGTTATTGATCAAATATGGAGTCAAGCATAAGGTTGCTACACCTTATCATCCGCAAACAAGTGGGCAAGTCAAGGTGTCTAACCAGAAAATCAAAGGGATTTTAGCTAAGACCGTTAATGAAAATTGAACTTATTGATCTTGGAAATTAGATGACGCTTTTTGGGCTTATAGAACTACATTCAGGACTCCGATTGGTATGTCCCCATATCAATTGGTATTTGGTAAATCTTGTCATCTACCAGTTGAGCTCGAGCATAAGGTATTGTGGGCCTTGAAGGCCATGAACTAGAATTGGGCAGATGCATCTAAGGATTGAGTTGACCAACTCCATGTTTTGGAAGAGTTTCAACTTCAAGCTTATGAGAGTTCAGCTCTTTATAAGGAGAAATTGAAGAAGTGGCATGAAGCCAAAATCCTTCATCGAGAATTTAAAGTTGGTGATCTTGTGTTGCTTTACAACTCTCGTTTGAGACTTTTTCCGGGTAAACTCAAGTCAAAATGGTCGGGTCCATTTAAAGTGCATCGTGTGTTTACAAATGGGACAATAGAAATTGAAAACGAGGCTTGGTCAATGTTCAAGATGAATGGGTACTGACTTAGTCTTTACTTTGGAGAGCGCCCAAATGTGACGGTGATTGATGTGGTGTATTTGGATGACGCTTAAAGGCATGTCCATGTCTTGCCACGACGTTAACTAAGGCACTTCTTGGGAGGCAACTCAAGTTTTATTTTTAATCGTTTCAATAACGTTTGTTGGATGTGTAGGTTGGAGTCGTATTTTGAAAAAAATACAAAAGGGCGAGGAGTTGGACTACTTGGCGAGTCGCCAAATTGCCTCCACTATCTCCCAAGTGCATCGCCCTTGAAGATCAGAAATGAAGAGACTACTGGATGTTTGGGCATGCTGAAAGTCAACTCGGTGACACGCTAAGTCGATTAGGGGAGCCCAATCAAGCTCACCTTTTGGACCTACTGAAGGGCTGGAAGTCTGTTAATTTTGGCGAGATGAAGCCTAGCCGGCGCGTCACAGATTGGATCGATTACGTTAGTTCCCTTGCCGACTTGGGCATGAACTCAACGGTTTTAATCCTTTTAATTTCAAATCTCTCATTTAGTTTGAAATTTTCGACTTCCCTATTCATTCCATCATACTTTAGAGCTACTCTTCATAATTTTGTCGTGTGTGTTGATTCCGATGTGTCAAGTGGATCATTTTGCCTTCCTCTTAGTTGTGTCCATCTTAGTTATCTACTTCGAGGTTTTTCTTTCGTGCTTAAGTAATTTTCATGCCATATTTTATGTGCAAATTTATAATATGGTGGGTATTTAATTGATTGATTTAATTGTATGTTTAAATCGATGCCCATTGCTTCGTTTGTTATTAATTTGAATTCGAGCATGATTAATCCTAGTGTGTGAGTAATTTTGTTCTAAATCCTTGGGGTAGACTATAAAATTGGGGTTGTTGATTGTTGGGTTATGTGTGGGTCATGTCTGAGTAGCTTGGATTCGATCGAATGACATGAAATTGCCCGATGATGGATTGGGTGATGACTTTCTTAAGGGAAAATTCATCGTTTGGTTGATTTCAAATCGATTTGGGGAAGCCTTAGTACCCTGGGTAGAAATTAGGTAGTAGGTCATTGCCAATTATTGATAATTGTGTTTTAATTGATGTGTCGTGGGCGATTAGTTAAAAATCAAAATCAAAGTGGGGAGGTGATGTGTTGAGTCAGTTGGGCGAGCTGCGTCGAACTCACCAAGTTGGTTCGGCGTGTCATCAAATGTCCTCCCCATTGACTTCTTGACCTATTTCTGTGCTAATTGATTTTGTAACATTCGACGACGTCCATTCCACTCTCCAAATGAACTCGGCGACTCATTGATTGGACTATTTCTCGCCCTTTCTAACATGAATTTTTGAAGATTTATTTTGGAACTTTCGGTGATGTCTCTGTGCCTTGCTGAACTGACTCGGTGACTCGCTGATTGGTTCGGCGAGCTTTTCTGCAATATTTTGTAAAACCTATTTTCTAACCCATTTATGATCACATTTTGTTTATGTTTGTATGCCTTTGCGGGATATGGCTAGACCTAACGTTCCAGCTAGAGGCCCACCACCCCGTAAGAGGGCAAAAGGGGTGGAGATAGCTTAGAAGATTGAACAACCCCGACCCACTCGCCATCAAACTTCACAGGCGAGGGGAAAGGGTAAACAACAAGTAGTGGATAGCTCTAACTCGGAAAGCAATGAGCCTTCGGGAAAGGGTAAGCAACAAGTAGTGGATAGCTTTAGCTCGAAAAGCAGTGAGCCTTCAATTCAGTTTACATCCACTCACTCTAAGGGTGAGGAAGCCGGGGAATTCGGGGTTCCCATAGCTGAGCTAATCAAGAGGGAGCGATCCGAGTTGCATTAAAAAGTGGCTCATGACCCATTGATAGCTTCATCAGTCCTATTTACATCACCAACAACACCAGCACCAGTGGCTACAGAGGCAGCACATGTGCCTCTAGTTCCAGTCAATCCTCCATGGTCAATGAACAGATTAAAGGTCGAGGGTTTGAGGACAATTCTCGAGGAGAAATGATTGTCCACAGTTGGTGTAGTGGACATATATCTGGTTGTCTAGGAAACACTTAAATATCACAAGTTCCAACAATTCACAAAGCCTCGAAGCCCCTACGTGCCTACATGGGTCTGAGAGTTCTATGTTGCATTTGTTGGTACCAGTCGACTTTGTGATGGTTCGAGGCAAGAAAGAGAAGTATAGTCAAACTGATATAAATGATGCACTAAATTGTACAGTCTGGGTTCGCCATTTGTTGGCTGATAAAATCAAGACAAAGACTCTGGATGATTTGAATGGGTGGTTGGCCCCATTACTGAGTGATGCAATGCGCCCATGGATTGAGGTGGGGGCCATTATCGAAAATAAGGACCTGAACATTGCAGCACGGTACTGGTTCGGGTTCATAAGTAGCACCCTGATGCCATCCCAGAATGAGTTTATCATCAGGCACCTGAAGGATGCACTCCTAGGATGCATTATGGGTCGGCAGATGTTGAATCTAGGCTCAATCATTGAACAAGAAATATTGATGAGGGCAAAACAAAATCAGACCTCATTACCCTTCCCGATCTTGATTAATGACTTAGGTCGGCGTGCGGGTGTGTCTTTCTAGGCAAAGACGGAGGTTGAGGTCACTACGACCTCATCTTGTGAAATCCATAGGATTGAAGTGGAGTACCTCAAGGATGAAGTGGAGAGGAGGAAAATACCCCTAGTGGATACTTCCTAGTCGTTGATGTGGATACTATGGAGACCACTCTTGTTTCTCCACCTCCCATAGTTGAGCCCTCAGGTATACCTACCTCCTCGTCTACTCTTGCTCTTATTCCTAACCCCATTCCTAACTCCCGCCCCCCCCCCCCAATTGATACAGACCATGCTCATTAAAATGGACCACCATGACCATTCAGCCAATGTGTGGGCTTCGCGAGTTGAGGTGGTTGTCCCTATGATGATTGAGCGTGCCATTGTTGTGGCACTTGCTCCTATTTGGGAAGAGTTAGGGGAGCAGATCAGGTTGATCACTGCTCACAGGCTTGCTTTGGATGCACGCACTGCTCGGGTTTCGGTATGTGAGGAGAGTGATGGCAGCACTATTGAGTTGCCAGCCGTGAAGGCTGATATTGTTGAGGTACACCAAGATGTGGACGAGCTGAAGTCCACTGATATATCTATGTTGTGGAGTAGTGTTGATATCCCCGAGGACCCTCTAGCTACTATGACCACTGTTGCAGCTGATGATGCCATGGAGGTCGACACCCCGAGATGGATGAGGAGGATTTGGCTCGTGAGAGAGACGTTTATGATGATTTGGAGGATCTAGATGGTGATATGATACAGGTGACCACGACGGAATCACTTCGCGATACATCTATGATTGGGTTGAGTGGGTCTAAGCCCATAGTTGAGGATGTCGCACAACCCTCTAGAGTTGAGCCTGGCACTGATTCCCAGGTCGAGCTTACATTACCACACCGGAGCTCACCTCAGGCCTAGCCTGACAGGGGGATCTTTTCTCTCCCTCCATTTCATGTCTTGTCAATACTTTTAGTTTATTTTTCATGCATTGAGGACAACGCTTGTTTCATTTTGGTAGTGTGAAGGCATCTAGCTGCCTACCTTTTTTGTTTGTATGTTATTTTGATGTTTTGTTGATTGTATCATTTTTAAGATATTATTATTTCGGTATTGTTGATTTAATTTGGAATAAATGGCGTGATGGATGTCGGTGCGAATGATTGGTGGTTGTTCTTTTGTACATTCGAGTATCAATTGTGATCAATATCGATGACTTGAATAGTGTTCTTGATGAACAATATGTTTGTGTGAGTCCAATGAGGAAATTTGAGTTGCATAATCTTGTGTGAACTCTTAGCATCCCATTGTGACTAGTTGAATGTCGAAGCAAGTCTTGAAATGACCGTTGCACACAAGCTTGACTCGTAGAGTTATGAACCACAATTGTGTTTGGATCCCATGTGTGCTGAGCTTTACTTGAAAGGTGTGCATGATGATACCTAGAACTTTCCCCGTTGGTCCAATTGACTAGCATTGGTGAATGAAGGAAATGATCTTAGGCATAAATTTTTGAGAGTGAACCTAATTGCTATACCCTTTGTTTGCCACCTTGTGAGTCTGTGAACCCAACTTGGCACCATTTGAGCCTACCCTTTTTCTTTGGATGAAACATGAACACATTTGTTTAAGCCGATTGTTGAAATAGCCATGTCTTTCCCACCTATAACCTTCGTGCAGCATTGGTTTGTTTGAATAGCCAACTTAGGCCTTGAGCCTAAGTTGGGGGTGTGGTAAGAATGAAGAAAGAAACTGAGCAAGAAGTTCGTGAACTCATTCCTTGGAAGGAATCTTATTAAAATTGATGGAACCTCTCCATATTAAAAAAAAGAAAAGAAGAGAAAGAAAGATATTTGAATAAGTTGTATCCATTGTGGATTGTGGTGGAAATAAAAAGGGGTGTACAAAAAACATGTTTGTGTGCTATGAATAGGCCAAGGATGAGTTGTGAATATGAAAAGAATGAAAGAAAAGGAAAATAAGTGAAATTCGAGCCATGATTCATGAAGGTAGAGTCACTAAGCCAAAATGATCATACCATACCTCAGCCCCATTACAAGCCTTGAAAGACCTTTTTGATCCTACATAAGCCTAGTGATGTGTTGGTTGGAAAATACGAGCAAGCTTATTGCTAAAGTTATGCATGTTTTTCTCATTTTGGAGTGTGAGCGTTGATTTCGATTCCTTAATTCTAGTCTTTGATTGGTGTTATGAGAGCATGGAATCATTCGTGATGTGAGGGCATTCAAATACTTTTGTTGGGCATGAATTTGCATTTGAAGCGAGCATTATGAGCATGAGCTCTAATTGATGATGACTAGTCAGAGTTTGAAACTTTGAATGCACATTTGAACATTGCATGTTTGAATTGAACCTTGTGTGCATTCACATGTTGATTCTCAGGAGCACTATTTACAGAAATCCCTGTTGAACTAATTGATTTCATGTTTTACTTGAGGACAACCAAAAGTTTAAGTTGGGGGTGTTGATGAGTCGGGAGTTTTGACTCATTTAGGGCTTCTTATTTAATGAAATAGTGTTCTCAATGTGTATTTTGTGTCTAAAACTAATGTTTAATTATTTATGTGCAGCCACGGAGGCTCAAGAACAAGGCAAGGACATTAAATTGTGAAAAGAAGAAAAAAAGTTTGAAAAGTTGAAGAGAAGGAAGGCTGGAGCTCGCAAAACCCACTCAGCAACTCACCAAGTGAGCTTCTAGCTCGCCTAAAGTTCCAGCGAAGTGGCTCATGAACCAAGCCAAGTCGGTGAACAAAATGAGTATTTCAGCGACACGCCGAACCAAATGGCGAACTCGACTTAGATTGCCTAAAGTACCAGAACCAATTGAGGAAGAAATCAAGTGCAAATAGGTGAGGTAAAGCACTTTGGCGGATCATAGAGTCACTTGGCGAGCCCGACTTATTTCACTGAATGGAACCATGTGTTAAAATGTGTGGAAATATTTGGAAGCGTATAAATTAAAGTTTGAAGAGAGAGAAAGGAATCAAACTAAACCAGACTGAAGAGAACATTCATACTTTTGATACTTTTGAGCTATTGAACATTTTTGAGACAGTTTTGATCTTAGACTTTGGGTTTTGAAGATTTAATATGAATTTTTTGCATTTGAGTATTGAAGACTTTGTCATTCGGATGGAAAACCATTTTGGTAACTATCTCTTATTTTTTCTACGGTTGGCTAAAATCCTTGCCCTTAGGGTTATGGTCATGTAATTGGATACATAAATTAGATTATGGGTATTTGTAATTGATGTATTTAATGTTGTTTGGAAATGAGTTCAGTTGTTTATCCATATTTTCAATTATGAGCTGAAGTTGCAAATTTAGTTCTACTTTATATCTCTATGCTTGCTTGTGATAGATTTATTAGAGTGGGGTTTATAACTGATTGTTGTATTGATTGTTGTCGATACAAACCAGCTTGGTAAAGTGGGCTTAATTAAGGAATTGGGTTGTTTTGTATTGAATGCTTGGTGAGGTTCGATAGAACTCACTTGATACATGATAGCTGATTGATAAATAATTGTTGTAGTTATAATCCATCGTACCCATTGAGATTCAACAACTTAAAGCAATTAGTAATCACCCATTAAGCGAAATTATTATCCGATTGCTTACACACTCCTAAGGTCCCATCCTCTATTGATTAAAACCCCGTGTTAATCGTTCTTGTTAAAATTTTGTTACTAAACTCTCTTGATATTGATAATTAAACTCCATGATTTATTTTATGTTGCATTTTGCGTATTTAGATTTTACAAAAGATTAGAACACACTCATACTTTGCAATTGAATTCTTTTCCGTACCGCTCCTCGTGGGATCGACCCCAACTCTCTAATGGGTTTATACTTGTTAGCGACCGCCTACACTTTTAATTATAAGGGGTGTAGTTGAGCGTTATTAAAAATATGCCGCTGAATAAGGTGACAGTTTAGAACTATTACCCCATGCCTTGTATTGATGATCTATTTTACTAGATTCAGGGGGCCACAGTGTGTTTGAAGATTGATTTGAGATCCGATTACCATCAGCTGAGTATTAGGGCAATGGACGTCCCTAAGACCGCATTTAGGACTCATTATGGCCACTATGAGTTCGTGTGGTGTCTTTTGGGTTGACTAATGCCCCTGTCGCATTTATGGACTTGATGACTCAAGTGTTCAAGCCTTATCTTGATTTATTCTTCATAGTGTTCATTGATGATATTCTGGTAAACTTGCAGAGCAAGAGAGAACATGATCAACATTTGAGGATTGTGCTATAAACTTTGAGAGATCAGTGACTTTATGCCAAGTTCTCGAAGTGTGAGTTTTGGCTTGAGTCTATACCATTCTTGGGGCATGTAGTGTCAAAGGATGGCATCATTGTTGATTTAGTAAAGATTTAGGCTATTCGTGATTAGGCTAGGCCCACTTCAGTTACTGAGATTCAGAGCTTTGTCAGATTAGCGAGCTACTACAGATTGTTTGTGTAGGGATTATCTACCATTGCAGAACCTTTGACACATTTGAGTCGTCTTGATGTTACATTTGAGTGGTTTGAGGAGTGTTAGTTGAGCTTTCAGAAGCTCAAAGAGTTGCTTATCATGCTTTCATATTGACTCTTATAGTTGAGGGTGAGAGATTCATGGTGTATTGTAATGCATCTGACATTGGTTTGGGTTGTATATTGATTCAGCAGGGCCGGGTTATAGCTTATGCATCGAGGCAACTTAAGTTTCCTGAGTTCAACTTCCTCACTCATGACTTTGATTTGGCGGTAGTAGTTTTTATGCTTAAGATCTCGAGGCGCTACCTCTATGGAGTTTGTTTTGAGATCTACACTGATAACAAGCGTCTTCAGTACATTATGAGCCAGAGGGACTTTAATTCGAGGCAACGCCATTGCATTGATCTCCTCAAGGACTATGATCTCTCTATTCTCTATCATCTGGGCAAGACAAATGTGATTAGGGACACTTTGAGCCAGAAGGTGGTGAGTATTGGTAGTCTAGCCTTCTTGTTTACTATGGATCGATCTTTGGCTTTGGATATTTAGTCCTTAGCTAATATGATGATTCAGTTGGATGTTTCAGATTCTAGGCATGCATTAGCCTATGTTGGAGTTCAGGCTTCCTTGCTTGAGCTGATTCGTGGTCACAAGTGTGAGGATGAGACCTTGGTGGCTCTTCGAGATTGAATGTTAGAAGGAGATGTCGGTTAGGCTGCCTTAGATTTGGATGGTGTGTTGAGATTTACTAGCCATATTTATGTTTCAAGAGTTGGAGACTTGATTTAGTTGATCCTTTGCGAGGCCGATGATTCTAGATACTCTATCCATTCGGTTACCATAAAGATGTATCATGATTTGAGGTAGCACTATTGGTGGAGCAACATGAGGAGAGATATTGTAGACTATGTAATCATGTTGCATGTGTTGCCAGAAGGTGAGGCTGAGTATTTGAGGCCTGGTGGTGAGTTTCAGAGATTACCCATTCTGAGGAGAAGTGGGATCACATTACCATGAACTTTGTTGTGACTTTGCCTCGAACTTCTCGAGGTGTTGACAACATATAGGTCATCATTGATCGATTGACCAAGTCAACACACTTCCTTCCTATTCATTCTTCATTCAGCACCGAGAGGTTGACTCGTATCTATATTCGAGAGGGTGTTCCTCATCATGGTGTGCCTGTGTCTATTATCTCAAATTGGGGTCCTCAATTCACTTCTAGCTTTTGTAGGACCTTACAAGAGGAGTTGGGCACTCGTATTGACCTTAGCACAACTTTCCACCCAAAGACTAATGGAAGTCAAAACATACTATTCAGCTTCTTGAGGATATGTTGCGGGCCTATGTTTTGGAGTTTGGAGGTAATTAGAACAAGTTTTTGCCTTTGGTGGAGTTTGCGTATAACAACTACCACTATAGTATTTAGATGGCCACATTCAAGGCCTTATATAGTAGGGTTGTCACTCTCTGATTTGTTGGTTTGAGTCTATAAAACCGAGGCCACATGGTACTGACTTGATTCAGGAGGCTTTGGATCAAGGGAAGGTGATTCAGGATAAGATTAGGAAAGCTCAGAGTAGACACCAAAGTTATGCTTATTGTAGGCACTGTCCTTTGAGGTTTTCAGTTGGTGATCAGGTTTACCATCATCTGTCGCCCATAAAGGGCGTGATGAGGTTTGGAAGGCGGGGCAAGCTTAGCCCCAAGTTTACCGATCCTTTTGAGATCCTTCAAACGGTTGGTGATGTTTCTTATGAGTTGGCCCTATCTCTAGCAATTTCAGCTATTCACCCAATTTTCTATGTTTTGATGTTGTGCCGGTATGGCCTGGTTGAGTTGGATGACTGTTTGACATTTGTGGAGGAGCTAGTTGCTATTCTAGCCAAAGATGTGTAGCGGTTGCATTCGAGATGCATTCCTATGGTGAAGGTTTGTTGGAAGCGTCATCCAGTTAAGGAGGCTACCTCGGAGATCGAGCATGAGATGCGAGAGTTGTTTCCTGACTTGTTTGAGCCTTCAGATACTTATTTTTGTTACTTTCACAGGCGAAAGTCCTTTTTGTAGTAGATGTTGTAATGACCCTCTAGGTCATTTCTGTGTTTATGCCTTCCTTTCGTCATTTAGAGAGTTCCTATAACGACCCCAAGTCATTTATGACTTATTGGGACTGATAGTTTGGTCACTTGGTCATTCATTTATTTTTTATGTAAAGTTGTGTTTTGGAGCTTTTGAAGCTTGAACGGTTGATTTCGATCAAATTTTTAAGAAGACGGCCTTAGAATGCATTTGATGGTTCCATTAGCTCCGGAAGGGTAATTTTAAGCTAGTGTCATGGTTTGCTGGGGTCTCAAGTCTTTTTGTACGAGTTTGTGCCATTAGGCATTTTAGCTTTTAAGCTTTGGCCTTAGTTTGAACTCAGTCAACATTCTTGGTAAATGTGCCCAAATAAGAATTTTGCTAGCGCGGTTAGCTCCGAAATATCAAGTTTTGTCTAGAATGACCTTTCATGCGGATCCTGAGGCTTCCAGGCTAATTTTGAGCCCATTTTTAGATTTTGTCTTAAAATGGAGTAAGGGCGTAGGACCCACTTTTCGATAAGACGACCTCAGTTGGATGTTTCAATTGCTCCGTTGAGTCCAAAATATCAAATTTGATAGGATTGCATATCTCATTTGCATGCACGGGATTCTGAATGAATTGCGAGCACCCCGTCAAAAATTTTGTGGTGCCAAAAACCAGCTGATGTGCAACAACTGGTTCAAGCAATATTTTTCCTTCGCATGAGTGGGCAAAGGGCCACGTTTGTGGTGACCAGTGAAGCTTGTTACCGCGATTGCGATGGCTTGGGTTTCTAACTCTCCTTGATCATGGGGCTATACCGCGTTTGTGGGTCCCCAACTTCCTTTGCCTTCACATTCATGGCCTCCTCACCGCATTCGCGAAGGGGTTATCCTGCCAAGCCTCCACGTTTACGGGCCCCCTTGGCATCATTCGCGAAGAGTTAATTGGTCTGGTCTTTATTTAAAAGACCAGACACGATCAACTTTGGTCTCAAAGTTCTAAATTCGATATCTCTTTCTTTTGAGCTCCAAAATAAGTGATTCAAAGCTTGGATTGTTAAGGGAGCTTGAGGCTACATGGGTGTGTGATTAGGAAGTGTTGGGGATTCTCCGTTTGAGGTAAAATTCATGAAAATTGGGCTGGATTGCTTCTTTTATGGTTCTTTAAGTGTGAATTAATTGCACGTGGGTTGTTCAATCTGTTCCCAGCCACGAATTCTGTTCCATTTTGGAACACAAGTTTGAGGAACTATTTAGGACCTTTTGATGGAGTCATTTCAAGAATTTCCAATGGTGGTCCCACGTTTCCCATTTTTACTCCAAAATTGGCTCATCTCCATTTTAAGTGAATTTAGTGTCTAAACAACTGTATTAACGTTGTGATTCTATATTTGATAGTGTCACATCATTTGGAGGTCGTAAGGAAAGGAAAAGCTCTGGAGACATAATTTGGAGCGTGCGTGATTAGCCCAAAGGTACGCTACGGTTTCCCATTCCTTAGATTGAGCTTGAATATGTGAAATCGTGTTGATTTTTGTGAATTGCGGCTGGGAACCTAGTTGATCATGTTAAATTACTTAGAAATCATGGTTTAGTCATATATCGGGATTCAAAGCAGGTTAGTTGCGTTATGTGATCTTTCTTACCTAGTGGTTGGCCTTGTTTGTTGTTATTGTTGATTGGTTGAGCATGTTTTGACCTTAGTCTAGGCTTAGACTAGTGCTTGACATAGTCTTGTGATATTTGGAGCCGTTTAGTCTTATTTCTTCTTCAACGTTGTTTTTGATGGTATTGCTCCTTATAAACTAGAGTAGACGAATTGGGTCTAATAAAATAAGCCTTAGACTAGCGTTGACTCAGCTTTAATGAGCTTCTATCAACTATCCCTCTGTCTATGGCCCCCTGAGTTGTATTTGGGATTTTGGGCTTCACTTGAACACTTGAGACTTGAGTTGGTTTGAGCTTGGAGTATTATGTTATTTATCTAAGAGTGGACATCGTTCCACGTTGGCTTGTGATGATGACTTGATATGCGATCCTTCGATAGCCATGATAGTCATCGATTCAAGGTGTGGTCATGCTTCCCTTTATCTTCTATGGAGTTGATACACACTAGCTTCAACCTATTGCCCCTTTGAAGACCACCTATGGCTTGAGGTCCGGGCTCTAAATTCCTTAGCTTTGGATGGCTTTTATTGGTTACTTAGAGGTAATCTGTAGTTCGAAGTCTGGGTTATACCTTCTCTAGATTTGTACTCACTTTGACTTGTTCTTAATAGATTTAGCTATTCTGTGTACTTGTCGGGCTTATAGGGCTCCGTTCGGGTTTTTACTTAATCTTGTGCACGAGTGTATCTTCTAGACATATGGGGATTCAGTTAGGTTTAGTTAGTTGTACTTAGTTCTTTTCTGTCTTAGTACACTCGTGTGTATTTCTTTAAATTCCGTTTTGACCTCTGTAATGTGAGGATTTTATCATTTCATATTGCTTTTACTTTTCCTGCTCAGTCGGTCTATGATGCCTACTGAGTATCTGTTATTTTGGTACTTATGCTACACTCTTAATCTGTTTCGTGATGCAGGTCTGACCACCATCTACTAGGTTGATCATTCAAGCCTGTTGGAGCTTTACTTTAGAGGCGAGGGTGAGCACTTGGCGTCCTTGACTTACTGACCTCTATATGTATTTTCATAGCTAGTCTTTTGCTTTCTGAGACAAGCTTTATATTTGGGTCCACTTTTGGGACACGTACTCTTTTGTTTACACAGATCTATACTTGTAACTTTAAGGTTTTACAGAGATGTATTGTATGTATATCATTTTGGTTTGCTTCCGTTTGTTAGTTTATTTCAGTTATTAAGTTACTGCTTTCACTTTGTTTCTACCCTTTATACATTACTTGTTGGTCTGGGTTATGGGTTGGCTCACCTATTGGTGGATTATAGTGCATGTCATCATGACTCGAAAAATCGAGTCGTTGACAAAAATAAGCACAAGCATCACATGAAAATGGGGGAAACCCGAGCTTATAGCATGGATGTTTTTACCTTAATCTTTGGAAGAGAGTGACTGTACCTTAGCTGCCAACACCTATATTTCTATCTACGTTACTCCCCTAAAAAAGATGTCCAATATACTTGTAGCCTTGGAGGGGAGAAGGTGATCTTGTGACTGCTTTGGAAGAAACAAGATGAAAAACACTTAGAAACTTAGTGGGGGTGTTTGGACAACTATTTTATCTTGAGAGAGATAAATATATGAGCTTGAGAGACTTAAAATTAGGATGAGAGGAAATGAGCTATTTGTATCATATTTTTGGCCCTAATAAGCCCTCTCGTTTGCCATATCTGTTGTAGTTCATTTGCAATCACCATTTGTCTTTAATTTAGATCACACATTTAAGTAGGTGATGCACCTAGTTTTCCATTTTAATTATTTCTTGTGGTCTTAGACAAATTGGGTCTTGGACCGCATTCTTCTCATTTCTTTTTTACATTTTCTTTCACAGGATATGTGCCTTGAATTGATCACCTAATGTAGGCCATCATATGGCCCAATAGTCAAAGTAGGTGATGCACCTACTTTGTCCTTTTATCTTGGTCCATATACCTTAAGTATGTGATGCAACTACTAGCTTAATTTAGCCAAGCAAGCACCTCATTTTGTATTTTCTCTATATTAAACATCTTTATTTTAATTGTATTCTTATTTGGGCTAAAAATTTAGTTCAAATTTTTGAACTTTAAAATTATTTATACTATTTAGCATGGATACACGCGCAATGCACATGTTCAAGAACTAGTAACCTTAAAAGCATGAACTCTTAAATATAAAAAATTATGAAAATACCCTTAGTAGTAACCTAACATCTTCTTATAAAAAAAACACTAATCCTACTACCAACACCAAGCAAGACATCACAAACATTCGGTATTCCAAATAGAAATAATCTCGAATGCTTTTGATGGTTCTATTTGGAATTCATGGAGCAATAGAAGGGGGCATATTCTATTTGGAATAGAAGAAGGGAGCAATAACATGCTTTTGGAATTCACTAATTTGTGTCTCAAGCTTATTTTGCAATTGGTAATGTATGACTTTCGTGGGGTCTCCCAACATATGAGGTAAAAACACTGTATGGCTAAGCAACATTGTTGCACACTGTTTTCCAATTACTCATGCTGTATCATTTCGGTATGTTTAATATTTTCAAACAATGTGTTCTATACTTGCCAATAATTATGTAAACTTTAATTATTTCAAGAACAACCTGTCATTAACTTTTGATTTAGTTTCTAAATTGTATAAACAAGAAAACGCCAAAACAAGAATGTCCGTGGCATATTCATTAAAAAGATTTTGATTGAAAAGACTATCCCCAATTTTAATATTATCCCTATTAATTGATGTTTAGTATTGGCTCTTGAAAAATATTTTGAGGATAAATAATTAATATGAAGTGTAAAACATGGAAGAAAATAATTATTTTTCTTCATATGTTAAAAGTAACAAGTAAAAAAGAAAATCTATTTTTGAAAATTTTTTCCTAAAACAAGTGTTGCTACAGAAATTCAAGACAAAAACAGTAATTATTCTAATTATACCCTTATATTAAAGAATTATTTCTTAATAGTGCTCAATTCTCAATAAATATTTAATAAATAGTGGTAACTTAGCATACTATATCTTGGATTTATTATTTTTCTTAATAGACATGAAATGAGATAAAAACACTTATTTTGAAACAGAGGAAAAACAGCCTAATCCCATTTTTTTCCAGAGAACCAACAAAAGAAAAACTAAACGCTGTTAGAATAATAATTGTCAAAATAAATATCAACAACAAACAAAAAAAACTCATAATTAGATCACATACTCACAACTAAATGCTAAAAAAATCTTGTCTTACAAAAGAATTATTACGTAACATTTGTTAAGCAATTTATTTTTTGGAGAATGTCAGAATGATCCCAGAGTTTGGTCTTAAAATTAAAAAATGACTCCTAAATATAATTGTAGTCTAGATCACCAAAAGTGCATTCACCAGCATGCATGAATATTTGGGGAATTATATTTATACTTGAAAGTTGCTATATTGAAAGTTGAGTTCTCTAAATATTTTATTTATACAAACTTAAAGAAAATGCAATATTTATTTGAACGAATATAATCCTTCTGATTAGTGACTTAACTAAAGGTTCCTCTTATCTCTAATTATATTGTTGCCTTTTAAAAATGTCTTAATTATTGTTGCAAACCAGTAGGGCCTTCTTATTAAAATGAGTCATTAAAAGAGATAAACTAAAGAGAAAGGAATCTTTTATCATCTGAAACCATTTGCTAAAATACAAAGTTCAAAAATTTCTATAATTCTATTCTGGATATTGGAAGAGGTTTGATCAGGTTTACAGCACTAGTATGATTGTTGTCAAAAAAAAAAGGAAAAGGGTTCGAAATATATCCGAACTTTGACCGAAATTGCTGTAATAATCTCAAACTTTGGGCAGGACCTATTACCCCCGCACTATTTAATAGTGTATTTTTAAAGATATATAGGTGCCCACGTGGACATCATAAATATTGCATCATTATAAATAGTAACTTGTCCAGCTGGACACTTATATATATTTAAAATAACTATTAAATAGTGCAGGGGGTAATAGGTCCAGCCCAAAGTTTAGGATTGTTACAAAAATTTCGGTCAAAGTTCGGATATATTTCAGACCTTTTTCCAAAAAAAAAATTAAGCGAACAGTTGGAGGTACTTTACATGATATAATATAATTATTATAAAATAAAAAGTAAAAAATCTTGAGCAAACAATTGGAAGTACTTTTCGTGATAGAATATGGAATAATTATTATAAAATAAAAAGTTAAAGATTTAAGAAAAGAACAACATATATATCCAGTATAATTTCACAAATAAGGTCCAAATAGAATGATAGGTATGTAATTTATCCATACATTAAAAAAATATACATACACTTCTAGATAATCTAACTATCAGAATTTTAAAAAAAAGTTAAATAAAGACACAAATGAGGTATGATTTTCTAATTCATACTGACATCAAATTTTAACAAGTTCTCAGACTATCCTTATTTTGTGAAATTTTGCACTTTCATTAATTGACGTTAAAAAGAATCATGAAATTTCATATAAAATTATGGTGACTTTCAATCGATTTGGTTGATTACTTATGATACAATAATTTTTGACGTATGTAAATTTCAACATGAAGTTATATATATATATATATACACTACACGTTTAACGTAATCAGTATTAGATACAGGAAGGTGCAAACAAGGTGTGCACCATTATAATTAATGAAGAAAGACACATGCGATATATTTCATTTTATGTTTGTACCTCGTAAATCAAAATAAGTAAAACAAAACATGTATCTAATAAGACTATAATTTTTTAGTCTTTGTAGGTTCAGATGAAATTCAATTATCTTGACTTCATCAAATAAGTCACTCCTGCAACGATTCATATCAATAATTCGTAGGAACATGTACTTTATTTTATTCATTATATTTATTTACTCAAAACGTTATTTCATAAGATTGTATAATATTTACAAAATCATATATTACATAACTTGATAGGCATGTGTAACGCACGTGATATGAGACTAGTTTATGCATAAATATGGCAATCATTATTACCAGCTCTAACATATAAAAGTCATCACAGAACCAATGAAATCATATCCCGCACTTATCTCATAAGTATAAAATTTTTGTATCTCATCATTCTCATCTATCACAGAATCAATCACTCACATAATCACTCATTTATACACGTATGCTAAAAGGTATCTTTAATCTAGCCCATCTAGTCATGATATATAGGGGATCCTAAGTGTATATATAGTACAGATGTGGTACCCGATCCATAACTTGTACTAGCATCGTATTCGATACTTGACATTGGTTACAAAACTGTCACGAAAATATGAATGAGGCTAGAGATAGAGTACTTCAACTCAAGAATACCCTTAATGAAGTTTATGATGATTATCTCCACCAGGATGATGAGAGTTTGCGCCGACAGGTTAGTGCTCTTGCTCCACATGTACCAAAAGCATTGACTAAAATTTATTTAAATCTTGAAGGCGATTGAGATTCGAAGCACCTTCAGAAGACATATTTATTATGTTTTAGATTTCATTTAGAGTTTGTTTCTTTTCTTAGTTATTAGTTATTAGTTATTATTTTATTTTCTTTAGTCATTTCGAGTCTGTCATAGTCTTAGGTACTTTTGTCTCTCTTTTCATTTAAATCGTTGTATTAAGAATATTTCAAAATGAATGAAAAAGATTTGCTTTTGGTCAATATATATATATTTATATATGTTTACTTTTATTCCTAACAAAAGCTATTATTTATTTCTTTCATGAACTACGTAATGATCTCATTCATATTGAACATGAAACATAGGAAAGCCCAAATGGGTTCGATCAAATGCTTTCAAAATTTACAAAAGAGAGGATAAGCTAGCAAATAAGTAATATGAGTTAAAAATTAATGCACCCAAAAGCCGGAATGAAACAAAAGAACTTTTTCCATGTTCATTTTTAAAAATAGAAATCATTTAGGGGCATGACATAAAACGTGTGATCTATATCGGAAAAAATTCAAATCCTAATGCATTATTTTTGTAAAACCTTGGAAGTTGAAAAGTTGCAGAAAGTTACTGGTGTACTGGTTTCACGAGCCCATGTACGGACCGTGGATGATTGTACAGGCCGTTAAAACCAATTGTGGTTAGTGCATGGAAATTTTGAAAAAATTTCATGTCACAAATGACTTAGTACGAGCCATCAATACGGCCTCTAAAAGGGAAGATAGAACGTACATGGTTATTCGTGTTCGAGGTCCTGGACTTAGGGAAACTTTCTAGGCTTGGATTTTACGAGAGGGTTTACGGTTTGTTTATGGGTCTACGAATCATGGTTCTTGGTTCGTGGTCCAACATCAGAAATTTTTGTTTCAAGTAAAGTATTTGACGGATGAACAGTACGGTCTGTGGTCTGATGTACGGACGTAAATGGGGTCGTTAAGGTGGTTCGACAGTTATTTTTCAGAGTTAATTGAGTCTTTTCCTACTCTTTTAATTTCTATCTTGTGTCATTTTGGGGTTATTTAATAGACTCTAAAGGGTTCCTAAGACCCCTAACCTCCCCATTCCCTCTCATTCTCTCAAAACTCCAATTCTCTCTAGTCTTCCTTTGCAAGCAAGCGAAGGTTCCAAGGATTCTAAGCCTCCATTGAAGATTCCAATTAAGGCTTTGATCAAGGTATGTGAAAAATTCATCAATGGGTTCCTCCTCACTCATTGAGTCCCAAAGAAACCTCAAAATCTCCTTTATGATTCTTGCCTAATTCTAGGGTTTTCTTGATTTTTTTCATGGGTTCAATTGATTTAAAGTTTATTCATCATGATTTATATTATTATGCATGATCTGATAAAATTCCATTATTTTCAAAAATATTTTCATGAACCCCTGCTATATGAGTATTTTATGATATGAATTCAAGCTATGATGATATGCATGCATTATTGATACAAAATTTTTTATGATTCAAGGATGCTTTCGAATAAAGTATCAATTAATTTTATAAAAATTGAGGCTTCTGATTGAAGTACCTCCTATTATAAAAGAATGATATGATTTAGCCACTTTTAATTGATGTGCCTTTTGTAACACCTCGAAAGTTGAAAAGTTGAATTGGAAAGAAAAATGCATAAAATTTTGTTGATGAAGGCTTCCACGAGACTAGGTACGAACCATACAAGGTCCTATGGTCTGTAGGTCGACGGTCGTGGAGTAAGTTCTGAAAATTGGAAAAATGTCAATTCTCTGATGGTCCACCAGGACAGGTCATGAAAGGATCTATGGGTTGTAGATGAGACTCGTATATGGAGTTGCAAACTTGGTGATTATGGTACCTAAAGATTGTAGGGGTGAGTCTACGGACCGTACAAACTTATACAGTCTACAGTCCTTGGTCGAATGTTATTATCTAGGAGTTAGAAGGATTTCTTGACTTCGATTGTTTGAGAGGCTTGAAAGATCGTGGATTGGTTTATGGCTCGTGGAAAGGGGCTTATGGTTTGTGATCAGATATGTGGAATTCCAGTAATGTGATCTAAGGATGACCTGTACGGTCCATAGAAGCTTGTACGAACCTTACATGATGTCGTAGGTTCACTTTGTTAGTTTTTATTCATGATTATTTGGGTCTTTTCCTACCCTTTTAATTCCTAAACTACATCATTTCTAGACAACACCTAAACCCTATAACTGATTTTACACTTCAAAATTCTCCAATTCCCTCTCATTCTCTCAAACCCCAAAGCTCTCAAGGTCTCTTCTTCTCCAAGGAATCCTCTCAAGGTGATCTAGGGTTTTTTCAAAGCTTCAAATCTTCTTCTCCAATTCAAAATCTAGGGTTCATCAAGATATATGGGAAATTTATCAATGGATCCCTTTCCATCCATTGAGTCCTAAAGAAACCCCTATTTCTCTTTTATGATTCTTATCAAAACTCTAGGGTTTTATGATTTTGTTATGGGTTCTAATGATTTATTTATTTTCATCATATTTGATCTTATTATGCATGATTTGATCTAAGTTACATGTTTTTAATAATTTTCATATGACCCATGCAATATGAACACTTTATGACTATGAACTAACTTTTGAAGATATGCATGCATTATGAATTGAGGAATTTATGAACCAAGGATGCTTTTAGATAAAGTGTCAACATGTTTCATGAAAAGGTTGCTTCCAATTGAACAATTCTCATTATGACAAGGTGATCATGATTTAGATGCTTTAGATAAGAGTCTTTATAAGTATGATATGAAATCATGATTCTGAAATGAGCTATTCTATAAGATGAAGTTCATTAATGAATTGGTATTACTAGATTATTACCATTTCAAGTATTATGAGTATAATATGATTACACTTGTTTTCATTGGGAGTTTACTTAGTACCGAGTGGACCTTGTGATGGAGGCTCACCCATTAGTAGAGACGGAGTTCTTTAGTAGCAATTCTTTGTCCCATAACTACATGCTCCCTTAGGACTTGTCCCAATTGGACATAGCTAGTAGATTCACCTATGCTTAAGAACATGATCATTACCTTTGCAAGTAAGACACTCTCTTTTTGGTGTGGGAGTAGTACACTAGACTCAATGTTATAGCTCACATAGTTTTTGTCGTTTAACGGTATCTCCCATAAAAAAATATGGTTTTCACAACAATTTATGACTTCCTCAAATATTACGATTTAAGCTTATGTTATGATTTCAAGTATTGCATTGACCTTTTTTTTGCCTTGCTATTTTAGATTATCAGATTTGAGATGTTTTACTTGTTCATTTTTTTTTTTCATATTTATCATGTTATCATGTTATATACTCATGCATCTTTCCTTATACTTTGTATAGTTCGAGTAGTGATGCATATATCTCTTGTGCCTATATTGTCATATAATATAGGTTCTGACATTCTTACATCCAGCCGTGGCTACTATCAAATTGATCAGCGTTGCTTAGCTTTTGGTGAGTCCTCATGATTCGAGGACCTTGCCACACTTATATTTTATTGCTCTATGTTATTTCAATTTTCAGACTCTTCCTGAGCTAGGGCTTGTCTTAGCCACATCTATGATTATTAGAGGCTTGTTGTTAGACTTAGAAGATTTTTGCATTTCAGTTTTATACTCTTATTTTTGTGGCGTATGAGACTATCACTTGAGACTTATATTCCTTTTCACCTCTTATTTTTTTAAGGTTTTTATCTTAACGTCATGCTTAAGCTAAATGACTTGTTTAGAGTCTCTCGAGATTTTATCCACCGTATCACATTTAGGGGGGGGGTAGTTTAGGTCGTGACAACCTTGGTATTCAGAGCATCAGGCTTTTAAAAGAGTCCGAGGTATCTGACAAGCCTAATTTAGTAGAGTATTCATGAGTGTAAAGCATGCCACATTTATTAATTAATAGGAATCTATGAGACATTTAAGAAACTTTACTTTTATCATTACTCTAAATTCATGCGATAGAGTTAAACTCTATAAAGGTCTTCAACTCTTGTTCTATGTGTTTCAGAGCATGCCTCCAAGAAGAGCTCCCATGAGAAGAAACTTGAATGTAGAACCAAAAGTTCCTCAAGCTCTGGGCGATCCTTTGGCTGAGCAAGTGCCTCATGCAGAGTTTAGGGCTGCTTTCCATGTGTTGTCTCAAGCTATGACACACAAGCGAATAGAGAGGTGGTAGTTCCCGTGAACCCAAATGTGGGTACGGTAGTGACAAGAGTTCGAGACTTCAGAAGGATGAATTCTCTGGAATTTCATAGTTCTAAGGTGAATGAGAATCCACAAAAGTTTGTTGAAGGGATTCAAAAGATCATGGACATTATGGAAGTGACTCATATGGAAAAGGTGGAATTGACCCCTTATCTGTTGAAAAGGGCTTCTCAAGTTTGATTTACTCAATATAGGGATAAAAGAGCTATTGATGTGGGTCCCTAGGATTGGAACAAGTTCAAAAGGGGTTTTCTTCATCAGTTCTTTCCCCTTGAGATGAGGGAGGCTAGAGTGCAAGAATTTGTCAACTTGAGGCACGGTAATATGATTGTGAAGGAGTACTCTTTGAAGTTCACTCAATTGTCCAAGTATGCTTTGGAAATGGTTGCCGGCTCTAGAGCTTGTATGAGTAAGTTTGTTTTAGGTGTTTCTTAAATGATGGTCCAAGAGTGTAGAATCAACATGTTGGTCAAAGATATGGATATATAAAGGTTGATGAATCATCCTCAACAAATCAAGGAGGAAAAGCTTAAGGAGACGGCTAGAGAGTCTAAGAGGGCAAGAATAGATAGTGGTGATTTCTCTTACTTGAGGTCCAATGAAAATGGTTGCTCTTAGTTTTTTCAAAGGTTCTTCAGTCCGACTTCATCTAGTGCTCCTGTTCAGAGGCTCAACAAGGAAGGGTGTCTAACTCTAAGTTTCAAGGAGGTGGTTCTAGTGGATCTACATGACCCACTTGCAAAAAGTGTGGTAAGAGTCACTTGGGGAGATCCTTAGCCGGTATCAATGGTTGCTATGGTTGTGAGAAGGTTGGTCACATATTGAGAGATGTCATTCGCTTGTTGGCAAAGGTAGAGACGGCCGTCAGGCTTAGCCTAGTGCTTCTTTAGGACTCCTGACTCAGCAGGATACTTCTTTTGGTTCTAGTGGTAGTCAGCGTCAGAATAGGTTTTATGCTCTGCAAACTTGACATGATCATGAGGGTTCTTCGGACGTGTTCACTAGTATGTTACGAGTATTTCATGTGATGTGTATGCATTTATTTATCAAGGTGCTACATTGTCTTTTATGACCCCTTATGTAGCTATGAAATTTGGTGTCAGTCCCGAAATCCTTTTAGATCTCAGTCTCTACTCCTATCGATGATTCTATTATTGCAAAATGGGTCTCTAGTAACTGCCAGTCTCAACTTCTCAGAAAATCACCTCAGTTGATCTTGTAGAGTTAGACATGATAGATTTTGATGTCATTCTTGTGATGGATTGACTTCATTCCTAATGAACCTATCCTAGAATGGAAGGGGGCAAATTCAGCACCTATAGGTCGGTTTATCTCTTGCCTTAAGGCTAGGAAAATGATTTCAAAAGGTTGCATATATCATCTTGTTCGAGTTAGGGATATGAATTTTGAATCCCCTACTCTTGAGTCAATTCTAGTTGTTAATCAGTTTTCGGATGTATTTTATGATGATTTTGGTGTTCCTTCCAAAAAGGAAATAGACTTTTGAATTGATCTTCTTCCAGATACATAACCTATCTCTATTCCTTCTTATGAAATGACTCCTGTAGAATATAAGGAGTTAAAGGATCAGTTGAAAGATTTGTACGATAAAGATTTCATTAGACCGAGTATCTCACCATGGGGTGCTCTAGTTTTATTTGTTTGGAAGAAAGATGGTTCTCTTTGTATGTGTACTGATTATCAACAATTGAACAAAGTGACAGTAAAGAATAAGTATTCTATTTCTAGGATCAATGACTTGTCTGATCGACTCCAAGGTTCTAGTTTCTTGTCCAAGTTTGATCTTCAGTTGGGGTATCATCACTTGAGGGTAAGGGAAAGTAACATCCCAAAGACGGCTTTACAAACTCGATATGATCATTATTAGTTCTTAGTGATGTCATTTGGGTTGACAAATACCCCGACGACTTTCATGGATCTTATGAATATAGTGTTCAAGCAATACCTTGAAATGTTCATGATCATGTTTATTGATGATATTTTGACTAACTCAGAGTGATGATGAACAAGTAATCACCTAGAGATAATCATGAATATCCTCAAGGATCATCACTTTTCGCTAAGTTTAGCAAATGTGAGTTTTGTTTAAGGTCCATTCCTTTCCTCGGCCATATCGTTTCTAGTGAAGGTATTCAAGTTGATCCTACGAAGACTGAGGTAGTTAGAAACTGGCGTAGACCTTTTTCTCCTTAAGATATTTGGATTTTCTTCGGTTTGGCTGGTTACTATAGAAGGTTTATAGAAGTGTTTTCATTTATTGCTTTACATTTGACTACGTTGACTCAGAAAAGGTGAAATTTAAATAGTCGAAAGCGTGTGAAAAGATTTTCCAAGACTTGAAGAATAAATTCACTTCGGCCCCAGTTTTGACATTACCGGAAGGATTTGATGATTTTGTCGTTTACTGTGATGCTTCATGGATTTCTCTTGGTTGTGTTTTGATGGAAAAGGGGAAAGTAATTACTTATGCTTTGACATACTTAAGATGCATGAAAATAACTACCCGACTTATGATTTAGAGTTGGCAGCAGTAGTTTTTGCTTTGAAGATTTGAAGACACTATCTCTATGGTGTTCATCTAGATTTATTCACCGATCATGAAAATTTGAAATATGTGTTTAAGCAATAGGTTTTGAATTTTCACCAAAGGAGGTGGCTTGATTTGTTGAAACATTATGATATGAGTGTTCTTTACCATCTGGGTAAGGAAAACGTGGTTACCGATACTTTTAGTTGATTGTCCACGAGTAGTGTCACACACATTGAAGATGGTAAAAAGGAGTTGGTTCGTGATGTTCATAGACTAGCTCGTTTGGATGTTCTCTTGGTTGATTTTGAACAAGGCAGTACCATTGTTTAGAATGGCTCAGAATCATCTCTTGTGTCAGATGTGACGGCTAAGCAAGATCTTGATCTGACTTTAGTTGAGTTGGAGAAAGTGGTTTCTGAAAAATCCATTGAGGCTTTCTCCCAAGGGGGGGATGGTGTGCTTCGTTACCAAGGTGTATTATGTGTTCCGAATGTTCATGAGTTGAGGCATCAAATTTTATTAGAAGCCCATAGTTCTCGGTATTCTATTTACCTGGGAGCAACCAAGATGTACCGTGATTTGTGGGAGGTCTATTACTCGAATGGGATGAAGAAGGATATTACAGAATTTGTACCTGAATATCGTAATTGTCAACAAGTTAAATTTGAGCATAAAAAATGGGAGGTTTGGCTCAAGAAATTTGCATTCCTACTTGGAAGTGGGAAGAATTGAATATTGACTTTATTACAGGTTTACCTCGTACTTGTCGATTACATGATTCAGTTTGGATTGTTGTAGACCAAATCACTAAGAGGCGCATTTTCTTCCTGTGAAGACCACATTTTCAGCCGAGCAGTATGCTATGCATTATATTCTAGAGATTGTGAAGTTGCATGTAGTGCCTTTGTCCGTCATATATGACTTAAGTACTCAGTTCACTTCTCAGTTTTGGAGGTAGTTCTAGAAAGTTCTTGGTACTCAAGTAAAGCTTAGTACGACTTTTCATCCTCAGACCGATGGTCAAGCCAAGCGTACTATTCAAACTTTTGAGAATATGTTAAGAGCTTGTGTGATTGACTTTAAGGGTAATTGGGATGATCACTTGTATTCAGATGGCTCCATTTGAGGCTCTCTATGGTAGGAGGTGTCAGTCTCCTTTTGGTTGGTTTGAAGTTTGAGAGGTGGCTTTGATAGGGCTCGAGTTAGTGTATGAGACAATGGAGAAGGTTCGGCTTATTAGAGAGAGGTTGCAGATGGCTCAAAGTCGCCAAAAATCTTATGTTAATGATAGAAGAAGAGAGCTTGAATTTGATGTTGATGATTGGGTTTATTTGAAAATGTCACCTATGAAGGGTGTGATGAGATTTGGAAGGCAAGGAAACTCAGTCCCTTTTATGTAGGCCCATATAAGATTTTGAGGCTTTTCAGCAAGGTAGCCTATGAGTTGGATTTGCCTTCATATTTGGCATCGGTGCATCAGGTGTTTCATGTTTCGTTGTTGAAGAAGTATATTGGTGATCCTACATTGATTGTGCCATTGGAGAGTGTTGGTTTTAAGGAAAGTCTATCTTACAAAGAGGTTCTAATTGAGATTCTGGATAGTCTAGTCCGGAATTTGAGAAATAAAGATGTTGCCTTTGTGAAAGTACTTTTGAGGAATCACTTAGTTGAGGGTGCTACTTTAGAGGCCGAAGCGGATATTATGTCAAAGTACCCATTTTTTCCCCGCTCTAGTTTCAGCTTGAGGTATTAGTTCCTCATGGTTACTCTTTCGAATTCATGCATTTTAGTTATTCTCATGTTTCCATATGTATGCATATTCATGAAAAGCATTTTCAAGATCATATTTTAGCTTGGAGTCGATTACTCCTTAGTTTTATACATTTTTCTGATGTGATTTGCATTCATGTTAGGTTGTTAGATCATGTTATCTTAAGTCCCATTCGAGGAGGAATGTTCCCAAGGGGGAGATTAGTTACACCTTGGAAGTTGAAATTTTGAATTGGAATGAAAACTTCATAAAATTTTGGTGGTGCAGGTTTCCTTGAGACTAGGTACAAACCATACAATGTCCTACGGTTCATAGGTGGATAGGCGTGGAGTAAGTCCTGGAAGTTAGAAAAATGTCAAGTCTCTAGGGGTTTCTAAGGACCACCGGGACGGGTCATGAATGACTCTATGGGTCATGGATGAGACTTGTAGATGGAGTTCCAAACTTGGTGATTTTGTTACCTCAAGATTGTATGGGTGAGTGTTTGGACCGTACAAGATTATATGGTCTATAGTCGTTGGCTGTGGGTTGTTGTCTGGGACTTAGGAGGATTTCATGACTTGGGTTGTACGAGAGGATTGATAGATAGTGGATTGGTTTAGGCTCGTGGAAACATGCTTGTGGTTTGTGATCAGAGATGATGAGTTCCAGTAATGTGATCTACATATGACCAATACGGTCCGTAGAAATATGTACGGACTGTACATGCTTTTTAATGATCTTTTTTATGGTTATGCCGGCGATGATAGGTGGATCTGGTAATTGGTCTGTTCCGATTCTGATAGGTGCGTGGCGTAGGATCACTTCGGCAGTTTTTATCAAGGTTATTTGAGTCTTTTCCTACCCTTTTAATTCCTAAACTACATCGTTTCTAGACCAGTCCTGAGCCCTACAAATGATTTTGCACTTCAAAATTCTCCCATTCCCTCATATTCTTGCAAAACCCCAAAAGCTCTCAAGGTCTTCTTCTTCAAGGAATCCTCTCTAGGTGATCTAGGGTTTCTTCAAAGCTTCAAGTTTCCTTCTCCAATTACAAAACTAGGATTCATCAAGGTATGTTGAAAATTTATCAATGGATCCCATTCCATCCATTGAGTCCCAATGAAACCCCTATTTCTCTTCTATAATATTTACCCAAATTCTAGGATTTCATGACTATGTTATGGGTTTTAATGATTTATGTATTTTTCTTCATATTTGATCCTATTACGCATGATTAGATCTAAATTACACGTTTTCAATGATTTTCATAAGAACCCATGCTATATGAATACTTTATGACTATGAACTAGGAATTGAAGATATGTATGCCTTATGATATGAGGAATTTATGAATCAAGGATTCTATTAGATAAAGTGTCAACATGTTTCATGATTAGGTTGCTTTCGATTGAAGTATTCTCATTATGAATAGGTGATTATGATTTAGATGTTTTAGATAAGTGTTTGTATGAGTATGATATGAAATCTTGATTTTGAAATGAGTTATTCTATGACATCAACTTCATGATTGAATTGGTATTACTATAGTCTTACCATTTCAAGTACTATGATTACAATATGATTATACTTTTTTTCAGTGGGAGTTTAGTTAGCATCGAGTGGCGGAGTTATGTAGTAGTAATCCCCTTGTCCCTTAACTACGTGCCCCCGTAGGACTTGTCTTGATTAGACATAGCTAGTGGATCTACATAAACTTAAGAACATGGTCCTTACCTTGGAAAGTAGCACACTCTCTTTTTGGTGTGGGAGTAGTACTCCGAACTCCATGTTATAGCTTACATAGTTTATGTCGGTTAATAGTATCTCCCACAAAAGAAAATAGTTTTTGCAACAGTTTTTGAATTCCTCAAAGATTATGATTTAAGCTTATGTTATGATTTCAAGTATTGCATTGACCTTATTTTATGCCTTGTGATTTTAGCTTATCAGATTTGAGATGTTTTACTTGGTCATGCATTATTATGTTTTTAGATTAATCATGTTATCATGTTTTATACTCATGTATCTTTCCTCATACATCTCTTGTGCCTATGTTGTCTTATAATATAGGTCTTGATGTTCCTCCATTCGATCGTTGCTAGTATCAGATTGATCAACATTGTTTAGCTTTTGGTGAGTCCTCATGATTAGAGGACCTTGTCACACATGTATTTTATTTCTTTATATCATTTCAATTTTTATACTATTCGTGAGCTAGGGCTTGTACTAACCACATCTATGATTAGTAGAGGTTTGTTGTCAGACTTAGTAGATTTCTGCATTTCAGTTTGACACTCTATTTTTGGTATCATATGAGACTATCACTTAAGACTTATATTCTGTTTCACCTCTTATTTCTGTTATGTTGTTATCTTAGTGTCATGCTTATGCAAAGTGGCTTATTTAGAGTTTCTTGGGATTTTATCATCTATGTTGCATCTATAGGGGTAATCTGGGTCGTGAAACCTTTTTACTATGAAAAGACTATCATGATTTAGATGCTTTTGATTAAAGTGTCTCTTGTGAATATGTTATAGAATCATGATTTTAATGGAGCTACTCTTATGAGTTTGTTATGAATGATTTGGAATTATTAGATTCTTACCATTTTAAAGATTATTAATATGAATATAATTATACATATTTTTCATTGGGAGTTTACTTAGAACTGTGTTGGACTAGTGGTGATTACCCAAGTCCTAGAACTACGTGTCCCCATAGGTATGTCCCGATTTGATAATAGCTAGTGGATCAACCTAAGCTCATAATTATGGTCCTTACCTTGGCAAGTAGGACACTCTCTTTTTATTAGTGTGGGAGTAGTACACTAAACTCCATGTTATAGCTCACATGATTTATGTCGATTAACGGTAAGTCCTATAAAGACTTATGGTTTTCTCAATGACTCATGTTATGAATATGATTTAAAGAAAAATGCATGGCTTGGTACTATGTTTTATGAGATCATATGATTAGATTTATGTTATGCTTACTCGGTCATTGTATTATCATGTTTTCAGACTTTTCATGCTATGGTGTTATACTCATACATCTTTCCCCATATTCAGTACATTCTGAGTATTGACCGCATATATCTCTTGTGTCTATATTATTTTACAATATAGGTTCTGACGCACACCATTCACGCCGCGGTTAGTATTGGATCCTATCAATGTTTCTCAGGATTTGTTAGTTCTCATAGTTCGAGGCCATGCCAAATATATTTCATTTATATCATTCAGAATTACTTTAGTTTTTCAGATTGTTCTAGTGAGCTAAGGCTTGTCCTAGTCACTCTTATGTAGTAGAGGCTTGTTGTCAGACATAGTATTTCGGCATTAAGGTCTTTTGTATTCTAATTCAGTATTATGTTGAGTTTTTATTTAAGACTATGATTCTGATCCTCTCTTTATCTCAGTTATGTATGCTTTCTTAGTGGCATGCTATGCCATGTGGTTCATTTAGAGTCTTTAAAGATTCTATTCACCATGTCATGTCTAGGGGGTAGTCCTGGGTCATGACATTTTTTTTCTTAAAAAGAAAATTAGAAGGTGATTGGTTTGTGGTTAAACTTGCATCTCATTCCATATAAAAGAGGATTTGATCAAAAGAAGAAGTCTAAGCATAAGTCTCAATAAGCCATCTACTACATCAATAGAATGAATCTGGAATGTAACCCATACAAAGTCTGAAAACAGAAATGACATAAAAAGATAAAAGAGTCTCGGTCCTTGGATCATGAGGACTCACCAAATCTTCAAGTCAATAGAATCACCTAGCCACAAGAATGCAAGGTAGGAATGCCAGACCCTACATTGTAACACCTCTAATTAGAGAAAGGCTAGAAGGGAGTCAAGAGGGCATGAAAAGAACCCAAAAGTGGACCATGGTACCCTCCACGGAGCCTTAGACGGGCCATGAAGGAGACCACGATCCATTTGGGCACTTGTGGTGTGATTCAAGAACCTTCTCCAAGCAGGTGTCCCTCCCACGAACGCCTAGACGGCTCGTGTTGAGGTTGACAGACCGTCAAAGGGGTTGTCATGTGGCCCCCTCAAGAGAGGCTTCTTTCCTATCACTGATCAAGGACCACAAATGTATAAATGGCCCGTGAGGCCTCACAAGGCCCGTGAAGTCGTACGTGAAGGAGGTTTATCAGATGTAGAGTTTAGGTTCCACTTCCAATGCTTATATCTTTTAGTACAAAATGAATTACGTAGCCCATGACCTATCAAATTAAAGATCTTCGAGTCCTCTTTCCAATGCCACCACGTTTGTTCCATTTGAAGTTTGGAGTAAATGTTTATGCCCATTTTAGTAGAACATTGTCAGGCTGATGAATCTTCACGACTTGCTTGACGGGCAGTGATGGTCCTGACGAGCCGTTTAGGTCTCCTTGAAGTCATATAGGCAGTTTTTAAGTCAGGATCAATTGGATCTTTTCCTAATTATTTTAACTCGATACTATGTTGTTTTGTCTTCTACCCTAAGCCCTATATGATGATTTTTAACCCCAAAATCACCCAATTCAATTCATTCTCTCAAATCCCAAAAGAAGATCAAGTCATCCTCTCCAATATTTCTCTCTCTAAAGTTGAAGAAGAAAGCTAGGGTTACAAATCAAGTCTCTAATTTAACCATTGATTTCAAGCTTTTGGCATCAAGGTATGATAGTCTTCACCTATGAAGCCGTTTCCTCCATAGGGTTTGTAAATTCTCCAATTTTCAAGTTAGAAATCTCCTATTGAAGTTAGGGTTTTCTTCCATGTTATGGGTTCCCTTCAATGTTGATATAATTGATTGTTTTATGAACTATTATGCATGAAATGAGATAATTCCATGTGTTTATGAATCCCCATGAACCTATGTGAAACCCATGTTTTCTAGAATTGATCATATGATGAAGCTTTTGAATCATTGAAGATGAGTTTATGAAGATATGCATGTTCTTTATGAAAGTGATGAAAATGATTTTAGATTTGCTTTGAGAGTAAAGCATAAATGTTGTTGTTTGTTGTGAAAGGATTTTCTCACATAAAGGATTCTTAGATTTGAAAGGTTTTCTCAACTAAACTTTGAATCAAGATTTAAGGAGCTATTCTAAATGATGTTAGCTTCGACTAGTCCATGGAAGATGAAACGTCTATACACATAATTTAGCTTGGATTTGTAACTCTAGTTGTACCTTCCCATGGATAATAAGATGAATAAGAGTTATGACTATTCGGTGGAATTTATACTTAGCACCGAGAGGATATTGAGATTGAAGCTCTCACGTAGCTTGAGGCTGGGTTTATTGTAGCAATCTCCTTTTCCCATACCTATGTGCTCCCATAGGATGGTTGTCTTAGATAGACATTAGCTAGTGGATCCACGTAAGCTAGAAGTTCATGGTCTTACCTTGGCAAGTAGGACACTCCTTTTCAGTGTGGAGCAGATATTAGATTCCATCTTATAGTTCACATGGTCTCTATGTCGGTTAAGGCTACTTCCCACAATAATGATGAAGTAAGGTTACTTCAAGAAGTATCTCACAAGTGTTCAAAGATGATTTTTACTTACATTGATCATGATTACGATGATGTTTTCTAACCTCTTATTTTATGGTTTTAACTTGGTTTTTGCATGACATGAAATGTCCTTTTAAGCATGATTCTATAAATCTATGCATTACTATCATACTTGGTACATTTTTGTACTAACGTATACTCCTGCCTACATTGTCCCACAAGTGTAGGATTCGGCTCATCTCCATCCTCCCGTGGCTAGACCGTTATGATAGAGGCTTTGAAGATTGGTGAGTCCTCATGTTTCGAGGACCGAACTTTATTTCTTATTGTCTTTACTTCCTTTCAGTATTGTATGTGATGTATGAGTTACGTCCCGATCACCCTTGATGTACTAGATGGATTTGAGACTATGTTAGACTTTCGCTACATTTGATAAACTCTTATGATTTGAAAATTTTCTTTTTTTTTTTAAAATCTCTTGATTTTGTATTATCTTGTTTGATGTATGCTAAGTGGCTTGTATAGGGCCTCTCGGGGTCTTATACGCCATATCATGTCTAGGGTCTACTTTGGGTCGTGACATACATTGATGAGATAATGTAGGCAAAAGTATGCATTAGTACATGGAATGTACTAAGTTTGATGCAATATGCATAAACATGGAAATGATAGTAAATTAGCTTAAATCGAATAGGCATGTTCATAATGAGATATTTAAAAGCTTTATAGTGAATAAATGACATGAAGCTTATAAGACATAGTCAAATACATTAGTATAAAGGACTTAAGAAAACTTTAAAGAAAACATAATTATTTTGTGGGATATTAGCTTTAACCAACAATAATACCATGAGAGCTATATCATAGAATAACTACCGATATCTATTAATATCTTTCCTTAGAATGTTCTTTATAAATATATACTGTATATCCCTTGTACCGAAAGAAGGGGAAACTACTTGCAAAGGTAGAATCTGTACACGTCATCATTTGCTAAAGTGGATCCACTAGCTAGGTTATTTAAGACAATACTACGGGGGCACGTAGTTTGGAACTAGAGGTTGCTACTAAAGACTACCCTATTTGAGCCTCCACCTCAAAGCCCTCTCAGTGCTAAGTTTAAATCCCAACGGAATAGATAAATCAAATAGCAATTTACCATAGGGAAAGGCAATGGTCAATACTAATCCACACATTTCAAGATCAAAACATAGAATAGCTTCTTAAACATCATTCAACGTGGATGAGAAAACCTTTCATCAATGTGAATCGATTCTGAGAAATACCTCTCACAATCATGATCATCATAGTAAGTGAGAAATCCTTTCACAAATAACATTGATACTTTCCTTTCAAAGCATCATTCATACATTTACAATAGCTTCATGAAAACATGCATATCTTCATAAATGCAAAATTCATAGTTCATGGGTTCATCATAGGATCATAGTTGAAAATCATATTTGAGGCATGGGTCAATGCAATTTAAACTAAATATCATAGATTAACATCAATTCATGCATTAGAATACTTAATTAATCAAAATTGATCATAATTGGAAGAAATCCACATTCATGCATTGAAACCCTAATTGATCCATTAGAAATTGAGTTGTCAAATAGAAACCTTTGGGGAACTCATTGAGGAAAGGACTCCATGGGTGGATACACACAAACCTTGATGCTAGATGCCCAAAACAAATGGAGGATTGGAGACTTGAAGGGAACCCTAACCTTCTTCTTCTTCCTTAGAGAGACAAATGTTTTGAGGGGATGAACTGGATCAATTTTTAGGAATTTAGGAGAATAAATTGAATTGGGTAAATTTGGGATTGAAAGTCATTATATAGGGCTTAGGTTAGAAGGCAAAATGACGTAGTATAGGGTTAAAATGATTAGGGAAAATACCAAAAAGACCTTAAAAATAACTGCCGGACCAGATCTATAGTTTGGAACTACGGTCTGTAGGTCCCTCTACAACGTGTCCTGGTCAACCATAGAAAGATTCAGGAACTAATAATTTGGGCCTTCAATCGGTGGAACCTATGTACGGTCCATTGGTCCACTTTTTCATGACCCAGGGTAGCCCCTAGATGTAACACGGCGTACAGGACCCCGAGAGGACTCATACAAGCCCTTAGCATACATAACATACAAGATAATAGAGAAATAAGAGTTCAAAAGAGCATTTTATATCACAGCTTTACTCAAAACAGCGGAAATCTACAACTCATGTCTCAAAGCCTTCTAATATCATAGAATACGAATAAAAGTGATAGGGACGCAGCCCAATACAATATCCAACATAAGGAAAGACATAAAATGAAAAATCCAACAAGGCTATGTCCTCGGATGAATGAGGACTCACCAAGTCTTCTTCTCAACACTAAGTCAATGCTCTAGCCACCAGTAGAAGGTGAATCACCACGTCCTACACCAATGAAGTTAATGTAGGCAAGAGTATGCATTAGCACAAATAAGTACTAAGTATGATAGCAATGAACATAAACACTTAGGTCATGCTAGAGAGAGAAACATAATCATGACATGCGATGGCCAAGCTAAATACATGATAACATGAGAAACATGAAACATAAAGCATATATCAAGGCCAAGGCAAGCTAAATCATCTTTCCTTCTTTTCTTTATTTCATCATGAGAACACTTGTTCATTAACTTTTTGGGAAAAGCCTTAACCGACATGTAAGACCATGTGAGCTATCAACATGGAATCCGGTGTCTACCCCACACCAAAAAGGGGTGTCCTACTTGCAAAGGTAAGACCATGAACTTCTTAGCTTAGGTTGATCCACTAGCTAATGTCTACTTAAAAACAACATCCTATGGTGGCAACATAGTTTATGAGATAGAGATTGCTTTATGAGACTCGGCCTCAACTAACGGGAGAGCTCCATCTAGAAAACCCGGCCTCTACTAACGGGAGAGCTATCACTAGAAGACCCGGCCTCAACTAACGGGAGGTCTTCCATCTCAATATCCTCTCGATGCTAAGCATAATTCCCACGGATTAGTCATTTACATATTTATATCATTTAACATCAAAAGGTACAACTAGGGTTACCAATTCAAGCTAAAATCATGCTTATAGATATTCATCTTTCATGGACCTTGTCCAAGCTTACATCATTAGAATAGCTCCTCAAGAACATGGGTAATCTCCTCTTTATTCTTCTTTTATCATAATGGGAGAATTACGTGAGAAAACCTTTCACTACTCAACCATAGCATCATCATATCATAACTTTGGTACTTTACTCTCAAAGCACCCTTAATTCATCATACTCATATTTCATAGTTCATAGAGTTCATATGGGTTCATGCAATTTCAACTCATATCATGCAATTCAATGCAAGCTCATGCTTAGAAAGCCATAATTAGGACAATTTACCCATACTTGAAGGAACTCAAATAATAGAGGAAAATCATGCTTTTGACTTGATCATGCTAAATTCGTAAGATTATCCTCAATTCATTCATAATTCATGCTTGATTTCATAGAGAATTCATAAACTTCATCAAATCATAACTCAACCCAACAATCAAAGCATAGATTATCAAATTAGGGAGAATTAACTTGGGATCATGGGGGTACATGCAATCTTTACATCAAATCATGTAATTCACGCTAATTCGTGCACTAAGTTTCTTTAACACGCTAAATTGTGCACTAGGAATCATAAAATCAATAATTGGAATCATTATTGAAGAACCCACAATGATTGATCACAAACCCTAATTTAATTGGGTTAGAGTAAACCTTTGAAAATTATGAAGAAGAGAAGGGCCCGTAGGAGGAAAAAACTCCTAATGGTGAACACTATCATACCTCAAAGCAATCCACAAGAATTGGAGAAGATTGAAGGTCTTCAATGGAGAATTCGAGCTTATTCTTCTTCCCTGAGAGTTGAGAGAGTTTCTTTTTAGAGAGAGAAATATTTGAGAAAGGAGAGTTTTGGAATGAGTTAGAATGAAAGAAATTAGGCTTAGAAAGTATTTATAGGTCTAAGATTAAGGGTATAACCGACTTAGCTTAATAGGTAAACAATTAGGGAAAAGACCAAAAATCCTTTATTTAAAAACTGTCGGGGCCAATCGACGGACACGATCTACGGTCCGTACATCCATTGACGGACCGTCAAAAGATTCAGAGAGTTGGTATCTTGGGACCCTGCAACGACGGTCTCGATTTATGGTTAGTAGGTCCATCTACGGACTGTACACCACAACTGTAGATCACTTCCTAAGTTTAAGGAGTTGGCTAAGTCTGGTGTCATCTACAGTTACTTTCTACGAACCGTCATTTGACTCAGGAACCGTCCTGCTATCCGTAGGTCAAAGTTCATAAATTTGGAAATCCTGAAATTTCACAGTGCCATTGACGGTCCCCACCTACGGCCCGTCAATACATCTACGGCCCGTAGGTGGCCTCCGTAGATCACTGTCTTCAAGTATGTTCTGCATTTAAAAATCCCTTGGAAGCTTGGGGTGTTACAATATCTCCCCCTTTGGAACATTCGTTCTCGAATGAGAATCAAGACATCTTGAGAAGGGTAATATACACGGACTAACAACCCAACCTAACATGCAATCACATAAATGCACATATCCGAGGAGGAAACCTCAACTCCAAGCTAAAGCATGATCCACACAACATATCATGAAGACTTTATGCAACTCATACTCAAATGCACATAATCATATATGACTCTTAATGAACATGCACAATCAAGGAATCATGGAAATCAAATATGACACACGAGACAAAAGAAAGAACCATGAGGATCAAAATACCTCAAGCTAGAGTAGGATTGGAAGAAAAGAGATGAGAATATTGGGACATCATATCTGCCTCGGCCTCCCAAGTAGCACCCTCAACCAATTGATTCCTCCAAAGAACTTTCACTGGAGCAACTTCCTTATTCCTTAATTTCCGGACTTGCCGGTCTAAAATCTAAACCTGAACCTCTTCATAAAAAAGACTACCCTTTATGCCAAGATTCTCTAATTGCACTATAGAGGTCGGTTCACCAACACACTTCTTCAATAATGAGACATGGAAAACCGGATGCACTGATGCCAAATCATTCAGCAAGTCAAGCTCATAAGCAACCTTACCTACACGTCTCAAAATCTAATATAGGCCTACATAACGGGGACTAAGTTTCCCTATTTTCCCAAATCTCATTACACCGTTCATGCGTGAGATTTTCAAGTAAACCCAATCATCCACATCAAATTCTAATTCTCTTCTTCTAACATCGGCATAGGACTTTTGTCGACTTTGAGCCGCTTACCACCTTTTCCTAATAAGTCGAACTTTCTCCATTGCCTCATGCACCAACTCCTGGCCTATCAAAGCAACTTCACCAATTTCTAACCAACCTATAGGAGAACTACACCTTCTACCATAGAGAGCCTCAAATGGAGCCCTACCAATTCTAGAATGGTAGTTATTGTTATATGCAAACTCAATCAAAGGCAAGTGATCATCCCAAGTACCCTTGAAATCGATTACACAAGCTCTCAACATATCTTCCAAGGTTTGAATAGTACGCTCCTCTTGCCCATCGATTTGAGGATGAAAGGTCGCATTAAGCTTAACACGAATATCGAGACCTTTTTAGAACGACTTCAAAAATTGAGAAGTAAATTGTGCACCACGATCGGAGATAATGGATAAAGGCACTCCATGCAGTCTAACCATCTTCCTCAAATACAACATAGCATAAGCCTCCGCCGAATAAGAAGTCTTGACGGGAATGAAATGGGCTGACTTTGTCATTCTATCAATAAAAACCCAAATCAAATCATATTGTCGCCTCGTGAGAGGCAAACCCACAATAAAATCCATACACATCCTCCCACTTCCAAGTATGAATACTAATATCTTGGGTCAAACCTCCTGGCCTTTGATGCTCAACTTTCACTTGTTGGCAATTAGGACACTTAGCCACAAATTCTGCAATATCTCTCTTCATTCCCTTCCACCAATAAATTTCCCACAAATCATGGTACATTTTGGAAGCTCTTGGGTGGATGAAATATCGAGAACTACGGGCTTCCGATAAAATTTGCTCTCTTAAGCCCTCTACATTAGGAACACACAAACTACCTTGATATCGAAGCACACCATGTCCCCCTTGGGAGAAAACCTCTATGGACTTCTTAAGTACCGCTTCCTTTTGTTCAACCAAGTTAGGATCAAGACCTTGCTTAAATTTCACATCATACACAAAAGAGGATTCAGAACCCCTGTGAACCGTAACACCACCTTTAGTAGAATCAACCAATCAAACACCCAATCGAGCCAATCTATGGACATCGAGAACCAACTCTTTCTTATCATCCTCAACATGAACAACACTACCCATACATAATGGACTAAGAGCATCCACCGCCACGTTAGCCTTACCGGGGTGATAGAGAACACTCATATCATAGTCTTATAACAACTCGAGCCACCTTCTTTGGCGAAGATTCAAATCGTTCTGTTTAAACATATATTGCAAACTCTTATGGTCGGTGAAGACATCGACATGTACCCCGTACAAATAATGTCGCCATGTTTTCAAAGCAAACACAACTGCCGCTAATTCCAAGACATGAGTAGGATAGTTCTTTTCGTGCACCTTAAGTTGTCCTGAAGCATAAGCAATGACTTTCCCGTTTTGCATAAGAACACATCCTAGGCCGATTCTCAAGGCATCACAATAAATCACAAAACCATCGGATCCTTCCGGTAGAGTCAATATCAGAGTCGAAGTAAGTCGATCCTTCAACTCTTGAAAACACTTCTCAAATGCCTCGGACCACAAAAATTTAACCTTGTTTGGAATCAAAGCCGTCAACGAAGAAGAATTTGATGAAAAACCTTCAGCAAACCTCCTTTAATAACTGGCTAAGCCCAAGAAACTATGGATATCTGATGGTGATAAAGGTCTAGGCCAATTCTTAACCGCTTCTGTCTTCTTAGGATCTACCTCAATGCCCTTAGCGGAAACAATGTGACCAACTAAAGCCACGGACCTTAACCAAAACTCACATTTACTAAACTTCGCAAAGAGTTGTTGGTCCTTGTGGACTTGCAACACAATCCTCAAATGATTAACATGTTCAACCTCATTCTTTGAGTAGATCAAAATGTCGTCAATAAACACAATCACAAACATGTCAAGGTATTGCCTAAACACTTTATTCATCAAGTCCATAAATGCGGCCGGAACATTTGTCAACCCAAACGACATTACCAAGAACTCGTAGTGACCATACCTAGTCCGGAAAGCCATTTTCAGAATATCATCTTCTTTCACCCTTAATTGGTGATAGCCCGAACGAAGGTCGATCTTAGAGAAATAACTAGCCCTTTGAAGTTGATCAAACAAGTCATCTATCCTTGGTAGAGGATACTTATTCTTAATTGTAGCCTTGTTCAATTGGCGATAGTCGATACACATACGGAGTGAACCATCTTTCTTCCTTACAAATAAGACCGGAGCACCCCATGGAGAAATACTTGGCCGGATGAAACCCTTATCCAAAAAGTCTTTCAACTGCTCTTTCAGTTCCTTAAGTTCCGCAGGAGCCATTCTACAAGGAGGAATAGAAAAAGGTTGCGGATCTGAGAGAAGGTCAATATCGAAGTCTATTTCCCTTTCTGGAGGAATATCGAGCAAGTCATCGGGAAACACTTCCGGAAAATCATTAACAACGGGGACCGACTTCAGAGTAGAGGTGTCGGAATCTATATCCCTCACCTTAACAAGATGTTAAATGCAACCCTTTGAGATCATCTTTCTAGCTTTTAGATAAGAAACAAATTGACCTCGAAACATAGAATTTCCTCCCTTCCACTCTAGGATAGGCTCATTTTAAAACTTAAACTTGACCATTCGGGTCCTACAATCAATAGAGGCATCATAAGCATGCAACCAATCCATCCCAAGAATAACATCAAAATCTAGCATATCAAGCTCTACAAGATCAACAAGTGTGACTCTATGGGATAAGGAGACGGAACAATCTCTATAAACTCTCTTAGCCATGATAGATTCTACAATCGGAGTGGAAACACGAAAAGGATCTACCAATACATCCGGAACAACATCAAACCTCATAGCCACATATGGCGTCACAAAAGACAAGGTAGCACCAGGATCAAGCAAAGCATAAACATCAAAATGGAAAACTCTTAACATACTAGTAACCACATCAGGAGAGCTCTCTTGCTCATGACGAGCCTGAAGTGCATAAAATCGGTTTCGCTTCTGAGTATTCAAACCCGATCATCTAGGTGGAGTTTGCTTATTCTCTCTTCCCTTGGCTGTGAAAGGTGGACAATCGCTCATCTTGTGTCAACTCTTTTCACAATTATAACAACCATCCAAACCGGCTAGACAGCTACCTTCATGCTTTTTCCCACACTTGGCACAAGGAGCCAATAAAGAACCACCATTATTCCCTCCTTGAGACTTGGGGTTAGACACCCTATCATTATTGGATTTCGGAGGAGCATCTGATGAGCCTTGGCCGGAGAACCTTTGCTGAAATCTAGGATGACCATGTCCATCGGACCTTGCATGGGACAAGTTACCATCACCGTTCCTAGCCCTCTTGCTCTCCCTAGACCTTTCCTTAAGATTTTCTTCTTAAATTCGTTCGGCATAAACCATGAGGTGAGAAATATCCATGTCATGCACAAGCATGGCGGTGCGGCACTCTTTCACCAATATATTGGACAATCCCGACAAAAATTTGCTCATTCTTGCCCTTGGGTTGGAAACTATGGACGGAGCATATCTAGCCAATTGTGTGAACTTCAATGCATACTCTTTCACACTCATATTTCCTTATCGAAGGTTGATAAACTCAAGCACCTTAGCCTCTCTCTTCTCAAGAGGGAAGAACCTATAGAGGAAAGCAACTCTGAATTTCTCCCAATCAAGAGGACCCTCATTAACCGCCCTCTCACTCTTCCATTGATTGAACAAAATTTGGGCAACACCCTTAAGTTGAAAATTGGCCAACTCCGCCTTTTCTTCCAGCGTCACACCCATGATCATCAACACCTTGTACACTTCATCAATGAATTCTTGAGGATCTTCCTCAACCCTAGAGCCATGGAATTCCGGAGGATTCATTCTCATAAAGTCCCTCACTCTTGATGCCGCCGTACCCACATTTGGGTACACGGGAACCACCACCTCTCAATTGGCTTGAGCCGTCACAGCTTGAGCCAACACTTGGAAAGCAGCCCTAAACTTTGCATTAGTCACTTGTTCCGCCAAAGGGTTCGCCAGAACTTGAGGAGCTTGAGGAGGAGCTTCTTGTTCCACATTCTCTCCCATTTTTCTTCTAGCGTAAGCTCTTCGAGTCGCCATATCCTGAAACGCGTAGGACAGGGATTAAGAGAGATATATATAGAGTTAAACTCTATGGTACGACTTAAGAGTAATGAAGAAAGTGGAAATTTTTAAATATCTTATAGCCTTTCATTCATAAATGTGGTGCGCTTCACACTCATGAACAAGACTCTACTTGTCGTGGCTTATGAGACTTCCTAGGATCTTTCTAAAACCTTCCGCTCTGAATACCAAGTTTGTCACGACCCAGGGTAGCCCTAGATGTAATACGGCGTACAAGACCCTGAGAGGTCTCATACAAGCCCTTACCATACATAACATACAAGATAATAGAAAAATAAGAGTTCAAAAGAGCATTTTATATCAAAGCTTTACTCAAAACAACAGAATTCTACAACTCATGTCTCAAAGCCTTCTAAAATCATAGAATATGAATAAAAGTTATAAGGACGTAGCCCAATATCAAACATAAGGAAAGACATAAAAGGTAAAATCCAACAAGGCTATGTCCTCGAATAGATGAGGACCCACAAAGTCTTTTTCTCAACTATAAGTCAATGCTCTAGCCACGAGTGGAAGATGAATCACCACGTCATACACCAATGAAGTTAATGTATGCAAGAGTATGCGTTAGAACAATTAAGTACTAAGTATGATAACAATACACATAAACACATAAGTCATGCTAGAGAGAGAGAAATAATCATGACATGCGATGGCCAAGCTAAAAATATGATAAACATGAGAAACATGAAACATAAAGCATATATCAAGGACAAGGAAAGCTAAATCATCTTTCCTTCTTTTATTTATTTCATCATGAGAACACTTGTCCATTAACTTGTGGGGAAAAGCCTTAACCGACATGTAAGACCATGTGAGCTATAAACATGGAATCTGGTGTCTACCCCACACCGAAAAGAGGCGTCCTACTTGCCAAGGTAAGACCATGAACTTCTTAGCTTAGGTGGATCCACTAGCTAATGTCTACTTAAAGACAACATCCTATGGTGGCAACATAGTTTATGGGATAGAGATTGCTTTATAAGACTCGGCCTCAACTAACGGGAGAGCTCAATCTAGAAAACCCGACCTCTACAAATGGGAGAGCTTTCACTAGAAGACCCGCCTCTACTAACGGGAGGGCTTCCATCTCAATATCCTCTCGGTGCTAAGCATAATTCCCACAGATTAGTCATTTACATATTTATATCATTAAACATGCAAAGGTACAACTAGGGTTACCAATTGAAGCTAAATTCATGCTTATAGATATTCATCTTTCATGGACCTTGTCCAAGCTTACATCATTAGAATAGCTCCTTAAGAACATGGGTAATATCCTCTTTGTTCTTCTTTTATCATAACGAGAGAATAACGTGCGAAAACCTTTCACTACTCAACCATAGCATCATCATATCATAACTTTGGTACTTTACTCTCAAAGCACCCTTAATTCATCATGCTCATATTTCATAGTTCATAGAATTCATATGGGTTCATGCAATTTCAACTCATATCATCCAATTCAATGCAAGCTCATTCTTAGAAAGCCATAATTAGGACAATTTACTCATACTTGAAGGAACTCAAATAATAGAGGAAAATCATGCTTTTGACTTGATCATGCTAAATTCATAAGATTATCCTCAATTTATTCATAATTCATGCTTGATTTCATACAGAATTCATAAACTTCATCAAATCATAACTCAACCAAACAATCAAAGCATAGATTATCAAATTGAGGAGAATTAGCTTGGGATCATGGGGGTTCATACAATCTTTACATCAAATCATGTAATTCACGCTAATTCGTGCACTAAGTTACTTTATCACGCTAAATCGTGCACTAGGAATCATAAAATAAATAATTGGAATCATTATTGAAGAACCCACAATGATTGATCACAAACCCTAATTCAATAGGGTTAGAGTAAACCTTTTAAAATCATGAAGAAGAGAAGGGCTCATTGGAGGAAAACACTCCTAATGATGAATACTATGATACCTCAAAGCAATCCACAAGAATTGGAGAAGATTGAAGATCTTCAATGGAGAATTCGAGCTTATTCTTCTTCCTTGAGAGTTGAGAGAGTTTCTTTTTAGAGAGAGGAGAGTTTTGGAATGAGTTAGAATGAAATAAATTAGGCTTAGAAAGTATTTATAGGTCTAAGATTAAGGGTAGAACCGACTTAGATTAATTGGTAAACAATTAGGGAAAAGACCAAAAAGCCCTTAATTAAAAACTGTCGAGGCCAATCGACGGACATGATTTACAGTCCGTACATCCATTGATGGACCATAAAAAGATTCAGAGAGTTGGTATCTGGGGACCCTGCAACGACGGTCTCGATTTACGGTTAGTAGGTCCATCTATGGACCGTACACCACAACTGTGGATCACTTCCTGAGTTTAAGGAGTTGGCTAAGTCTGGTGTCATCTACGATTACTTTCTACGGACCGTCCTGCTACCCGTAGGTCAAATTTCATAAACTTGGAAATCCTGAAATTTCATAGTGCCATTGACGGTCCCCACCTACGGCCCGTCAATACATCTACGGCCCGTAGGTGGCCTTCATAGATCACTGTCTTCAGGTAAGTTCTGCATTTAAAAATCACTTGGAAGCTTGGGGATTTACAATATCTCCCCCTTGGGAAATTCCGTTCTCGAATAAGAATCAAGACATCTTGAGAAGGGTAATATACACGGACTAACAACCCAACAAAACATGCAATCACATAAATGCACTTATCCGAGGAGGAAACCTCAACTCCAAGCTAATGCATGATCCACACAACATATCATGAAGACTTTATGCAACTCATACTCAAATGCACATAATCATATATGACTCTTCATGAACATGCACAATCAAGGAATCATGGAAATCAACTATGACACATGAGACAAAAGAATGAACCATGAGGATCAAGATGCCTCAAGCTAGAGTAGGATCGGAAGAAAAGAGATGAGGGTATCGGGACATCATATCGGCCTCGGCCTCCCAAGTAGCACCCGCTACCAATTGATTCCTCGAAAGAACTTTCACGGAAGCAACTTACTTATTCCTTATCTTCCGAACTTGCCGGTCTAAAATCACAACCGGAACCTCTTCATAAGAAAGACTACCCTTTATGCCAAGATTCTCTAATTGCACTATAGAGGTCGGTTCACAAACACACTTCTTCAATAATGAGACATGGAAAACCGGATGCACTGATGCCAAATCATTTGGCAAGTCAAGCTCATAAGCAACCTTACCTACACGTCTCAAAATCTGATATGGGCCTACATAACGGGGACGAAGTTTCCCTTTTCTCCCAAATCTCATTACACCCTTCATGCATGAGATTTTCAAGTAAACCCAATCATCCACATTGAATTCTAATTCTCTTCTTCTAACATCGACATAGGACTTTTGTCGACTTTGAGCCATTTTCAACCTTTCCCTAATAAGTCGACCTTTCTCCATAGCCTCATGCACCAACTCCGGGCCTATCAAAGCAACTTCACCAACTTCAAACCAACCTATAGGAGATCTACACCTCCTACCATAGAGAGCCTCAAATGGAGCCATACCAATACTAGAATTGTAGCTATTGTTATAAGCAAACTCAATCAAAGGCAAATGATTATCCCAAGTACCCTTGAAATCGATTACACAAGTTCTCAACATATCTTCCAAGGTTTGAATAGTACGCTCCACTTGCCCATCGGTTTGGGGATGAAAGACCATACTAAGCTTAACACGAGTACCGAGACTTTTTTGGAACTACTTCAAAATTTGAGAAGTAAATTGAGCACCACGATCGGAGATAATGGATAAAGGCACTCCATGCAGCCTAACCATCTCCCTCAAATACAACTTAGCATAATCCTCCGCCGAATAAGATGTCTTGACGGGAATGAAATGGGCTGACTTTGTCATTCTATCAACAAAAATACAAATCAAATCATATTGTTGCCTCATGCGAGGCAAACCCACAATAAAATCCATATTTACATCCTCCCACTTCCAAGTCGGAATACTAATAACTTTGGTCAAACCTCCCGGCCTTTGATGCTCAACTTTCACTTGTTGGCAGTTAGGACACTTAGCCACAAATTCTACAATATCTTTCTTCATTCCGTTCCACTAATAAATTTCCCACAAATCACGGTACATTTTGGTAGCTCTTGGCTGGATGGAATATCGAGAACTATGGACTTCCGATAAAATTAGCTCTCTTAAGCCCTCTACATTGGAAACACACAAACGACATTGATATCGAAGCACACCATCTCCCCCTTGGGAGGAAACCTCTATGGTCTTCTTAAGTACCGCTTCCCTTAGTTCAACCAAGTTAGGATCAAGACCTTTCTTAGCTTTCACATCATGCACAAAAGAGGATTCAGAACCCTTGTGAACCGTAAGACCACCTTTAGTAGAATCAACCAATCAAACACCCAATCGAGCCAATCTATGGACATCGCGAACCAACTATTTCTTAACATCCTCAACATGAGCAACACTCCCCATAGATAATCGACTAAGAGCATTCGCCACCACGTTAGCCTTACCGGGGTGATAGAGCACACTCATATCATAGTCTTTTAACAACTCGAGCCACCTTCTTTGGCGAAAATTCAAATCTTTCTATTTAAACACATATTACAAACTCTTATGATCGGTAAAGACATCTACATGTACCCCGTACAAATAATTTCACCATATTTTCAAAGCAAACACAACTGTCGCTAATTCCAAGTCTTTAGTAGGATAGTTCTTTTCGTGCACCTTAAGTTGTCTTGCAACATAAGCAATGACTTTCCCATTTTGCATAAGAACACATCCTAGCCCAATTCTCGAGGCATCACAATAAACCACAAAACCATCGGATCCTTCCGGTAGAGTCACTATTAGAGCCGAAGTAAGTCGATCCTTCAACTCTTGAAAACTCTTTTCACATGCCTTGGACCACACGAATTTACCCTTCTTTTGAGTCAAAGCCGTCAACGAAGAAGAAATGGATGAAAACTCTTCAACAAACTTCCTATAATAATCGGCTAAGCTGAAGAATCTACGGATATCTGAAGGTGACAAAGGTCTAGGCCAATTCTTAATCGCTTCCATCTTTTTAGGATCTACCTCAATGCCGTTAGCGGAAACAATGTGACCAAGAAAAGTCACGAACCTTAACCAAAACTCACATTTACTAAATTTCGCAAAGAGTTGTTGGTCCTTGAGGACATGGAACACAATCCTCAAATGATTAACATGTTCACCCTCATTCTTTGAGTAGATAAAAATGTCGTCAATGAACATAATCACTAACATGTCAGGTATTGCTTAAACACTCTATTCATCAAGTCCATAAATGCGGCCGGAGCATTTGTCAACCCAAACGACATTACCAAGAACTCGTAGTGACCATACCTTGTCTGGAAAGCCGTTTTCGGAATATCATCTTCTTTCACCCTTAATTGGTGATAGCCCAAACGTAGGTCGATCTTAGAGAAATAACTAGCCCCTTGAAGTTGATCAAACAAGTCATCTATCCTTGGTAGAGGATATTTATTCTTAATTGTATTCTTGTTCAATTGGCGATAGTCGATACACATACGGAGTGAACCATCTTTCTTCCTTACAAACAAGACCAGAGCACCCCATGGAGAAATACTTGGCCGGATGAAACCCTTATCCAACACGTCTTTCAACTGCTCTTTCAGTTCCTTAAGTTCCGCCGGAGCCATTCTATAAGGAGGAATACAAATAGGTTGCGTATCTGGGAGAAGGTCAATACCAAAGTCTATTTCCCTTTCGAGAGGAATACAGGGAAAGTCATCGGGAAACACTTCTGGAAAATCATTAACAACGGGGACCGACTCAAGAGTAGGGGTCTCGGAATCTATATCCCTCACCTTAACAAGATCATAAATTCAACCCTTTGAGATTGTCTTTATAGCTTTTAGATAAGAAAAAAATTGACCTCGAAACATAGAATTTCCACCCTTCCACTCTAGGATAGGCTCATTTTGAAACTTAAACTTGACCATTCGGGTCCTACAATCAATATGGGCATAACAAACAGGCAACCAATCCATCCCAAGAATAACATCAAAATCTAGCATATCAAGCTCTACAAGATCAACAAGTGTGACTCTATGGGATAAGGTGACGGGACAATCTCTATAAACTCTCTTAGCCATGATAGATTCTCAAATCGGAGTGGAAACACGAAAAGGATCTAGCAACACATCCGGAACAACATCAAACCTCATAGCCACATATGGCATCACAAAAGACAAGGTAGCACCGGGATCAAGCAAAGAATAAACATCAAAGTGGAAAACTCTTAACATACCAGTAACCAAATTAGGAGAGCTCTCTTGCTCATGGCGAGCCTGAAGTGCATAAAATCAGTTTTGCTTCTTAGCATTCGAACCCGATCCTCTAGGTGGAGCTTGCTTATTCTCTCTACCCTTGGCCGTGAGAGATGGTAAATCCCTCATCTTGTAACCACTCTTTCCACAATTAAAACAACCATCCGTACCGGCTAGACATCTACCTTCATTTTTTTTCCCACACTTGGCACAAGGAGCCAATAAAGAACCACCATTATTTCCTTTTTGAGATTTGGGGTTAGACACCCTATCAATGTTATACTTCGGAGGAGCATTGGATGAGCCTTGGCTGCAGAACCTTTGAAAAAATCTAGGACAACCATGTCCATCAGACCTTGCATGGGACAAGTTACCATCACCGGTCCTAGCTCTCTTGGTCTGCCTAGACCTTTCCTTAAGCTTTTCTTCTTCAAATTGTTCGACATAAACCATGAGGTGAGAAATATCCATGTCATGCACAAGCATGGTAGTGCGACACTCTTTCACCAACATATTGGATACTCCCAACACAAATTTTCTCATTCTAGCCCTTGGGTCGGCAACTATGGACGGAGCATATCTATCCAATTGTGTGAACTTCAATGCATACTCTTTCACACTCATATTTTCTTGTGGAAGGTTGATAAACTCAAGCACCTTAGCCTCTCTCTTCTCAAGAGGGAAGAGCCTATCAAGGAAAGCAACCTTGAATTTCTCCCAATCAAGAGGACCCTCATTAACCGCCCTTTCACTCTTCCATTGATTGAACCAAATTTGGGCAACACCCTTGAGTTGATAAGCGGCCAACTCCACCTTTTCTTCCGGCGTCACACCCATGATCATCAACACCTTGTACACTTCATCAATAAATTCTTGAGGATCTTCCTCAACCTTAGAGCCATGGAATTCTAGAGGATTCATCCTCGCAAAGCCCTCACTCTTGATGCCGTCGTACCCACATTTGGGTTCACGGGAACCACCACCTCTCTATTGGCTTGAGCTATCACGGCTTGAGCCAACACTTGGAAAGCAGCCTAAACTCCGCTTTAGTCACTTGTTCCGCCAAAGGGTCGGCCGGAACTAGAGGAGCTTGAGGAGGAGCTTCTTGTTCCACATTCTCTCCCATGTTTTTTTAGCGTAAGCTCTTCGCCATATCCTAAAACGCGTAGGATAGGGATTAAGAGAGAGATATAAAGAGTTAAACTCTATGGCATGACTTAAGAGTAATAAAGGATGTGGAATTGCTTAAACGTCTTATAGCCTCTCATTCATAAATGTGGCGCGCTTCACACTCATGAACAAGACTCTACTTGACGCAGCTTATGAGACATCCTAGGATCTTTCTAAAAGCTTGCGCTCTAAATATCAAGTTTGTCATGACCCAGGGTAGCCCCTAGATGTAACGCGGCATACAAGACCCCGAGAGGCCTCATACAAGCCCTTAGCATAAATAACATACAAGATAATAGAGAAATAAGAGCTCAAAAGAGCATTTTATATCAAAGCTTTACTCAAAACAACGGAAGTCTACAACTCATGTCTCAAAGCCTTCTAAAATCATAGAATACGAATAAAAGTGATAGGGACGCAGCCCAATACAATATCAAACATAAAGAAAGACATAAAATATAAAATCCAACAAGGCTATGTCGTCGGATGGATGAGGACTCACCAAGTCTTCTTCTCAACTCTACGTCAATGCTCTAGCCACTTGTGGAAAGTGAATCACCACATCCTACACTAATGAAGTTAATGTAGGCAAGAGTATGCGTTAGCACAATTAAGTACTAAGTATGATAGCAATGCACATAAACACATAAGTCATGCTAGAGAGAGAGAGCCCTAATCATGACATGCGATGACAAAACTAAAAACATGATAAACATGAAACATAAAGCATATATCAACGCCAAGGCAAGCTAAATCATTTTTCCTTCTTTTCTTTATTTCATCATGAGAACACGTGTTCATTAACTTGTGGGGAAAAGCCTTAACCGACATGTAAGACCATGTGAGCTATCAACTTGGAATCCAGTGTCTACCCCACACTATAAAGGGATGTCCTACTAGCCAAGGTCAAGCCATGAACTTCTTAGCTTAGGTGGATCCACTAGCTAATGTCTACTTAAAGACAACATCCTATGGTGGCAACATAGTTTATGGGATAGAGATTGCTTTATGAGACTCGGCCTTAACTAACGGGAGAGCTCCATCTAGAAAACTCGGCCTGTACTAACGGAAGAGCTTTCACTAGAAGACCCGGCCTCTACTAACGGGAGGGCTTTAATCTCAATATCCGCTTGGTGCTAAGCATAATTCCCACGGATTTGTCATTAACATATTTATACCATTAATCATGAAAAGGTACAACTAGGGTTACCAATTCAAGGTAAAATCATTCTTATAGATATTCATCTTTCATGGACCTTGTCCAAGCTTACATCATTAGAATAGCTCCTTAAGAACATGGGTAATATCCTCTTTGTTCTTCTTTTATCATAATGGGAGAATAACGTGCGAAAACCTTTCACTACTCAACCATATCATCATCATATCATAACTTTGGTACTTTACTCTCAAAGCACCCTTAATTCATCATGCTCATATTTCATAGTTCATAGAATTCATATGGGTTCATGCAATTTCAACTCATATCATCCAATTCAATGCAAGCTCATTCTTAGAAAGCCATAATTAGGACAATTTACTCATACTTGAAGGAACTCAAATAATAGAGGAAAATCATGCTTTTGACTTGATCATGCTAAATTCATAAGATTATCCTCAATTCATTCATAATTAATGCTTGATTTCATAGAGAATTCATAAACTTCATCAAATCATAACTTAACCCAACAATCAAAGTATAGATTATCAAATTGGGGAGAATTATCTTGGGATCATGGGGGTTCATGCAAGCTTTACATCAAATCATGTAATTCACGCTTATTCTTGCACTAAGTTACTTTATCACGCTAAATCGTGTACTAGGAATCATAAAATCAATAAGTGGAATCATAATTGAAGAACCACAATGATTGATCACAAACCCTAATTCAATTGGGTTAGAGTAAACTTTTGAAAATCATTTAGAAGAGGAAGGGCCCATTGGAGGAAAAGACTCCTAATGGTGAACCTATCATACCTCAAAGCAATCCACAAGAATTGGAGAAGACTGAAGGTCTTCAATGGAGGATTCAAGCTTCTTCTTCTTCCTTGAGAGTTGAGAGAGTTTCTTTTTAGAGAGAGAAATATTTGAGAGAGGAGAGTTTTGGAATTAATTAGAATGAAAGAAATTAGGCTTAGAAAGTATTTATAGGTCTAAGATTAAGGGTATAACCGATTTAGTTTAATAGGTATACAATTATGGAAAAGAAAAAAAAGCCCTTAATTAAAAACTGTCAGGGCCAATCGACGAACAGGATCTATGTTCCGTACATCCATTGACGGACCGTCGTGTTGAACCGTTAAAAGATTAAGAGAGTTGGTATCTGGGGACCATAAAATGACTGTCTCGATTTACGGTTGTTAGGTGTATCTACGGACCGTACACCACAACCGTAGATCACTGCCTGAGTTTAAGGAGTTGGCTAAGTCTGGGATCATCTACGGTTACTTTCTACGGACCGTCATTCGACTCACGAACCGTCCTGCTACCCGTAGGTCAAAGTTCAGAAACTTGGAAATCCTGAAATTTCACAGTGCCATTGACAGTCCCCACCTACGGCCCGTCAATCCATCTACCGCCCGTAGGTGGCCTCTGTAGATCATTGTCTTCAGGTAAGTTCTGCATTTAAAAATCGCTTGGAAGCTTGGGGTGTTACACACTTACGGACTGTATATACAAATCGTAGAACCTACTTAAGGCCTTAAAATTTCAATAAGTATGGGACTCACCTATGAGACCCATATATGACTCGTATATTGGACGACGGACTATGTTGGTGAACCGTAAAAAAAGTACTGGGAGTTGAAATTTTAGAAATTATTAACTTGCCACCTATGGTTCCCACCTTCGACCCTTAAGTGAACCTACGGTTCGTCGATAGGTCTGTTGGTACAGAAACCAGTTCTAGAAAACCTGCATTTTTCATTCTTTTTGAATCTAAGGTTCTATAGAAACCTACTGAAAGTTTAGAGAATATGCCATAAAATGGAGAGAACATGCAGCTAGAGTCACACTACGAATGTAAGAGCAAGAATTGATCGATGTTTTCCTCCAAGCTCAAGAGCCCAATTATTTTCATTGTTTGCTTTTCATGGTAGGTAAGTCTTTCACCAAAGCATTAAATTAGAGAAGTGGTGGAAATGGCATAAAATATGGGAAAATTTGGAGTTAGACATACCTAAAAGTTACCACAAAAGTAATTCAAAGTGGGCCAGGTTGTTTTGGAAACAAAAAAAGAGGAGGGAACCATGATGATGTGATAGTTGAACAATCCTTACGTTCAGGTCCAACAAGGACAACCTCACCCTCCTCGACATTATTACCCACATTGAAATCCCCATTATTTTGTTGCTCCACCTCAGTATTCTGTTTTCAATACCCAGGCATATGCTGGACCTCCTCAACACCCATGATGGTGGTCACCTACTCCAAAAGATTTTCACCCATAATATCAAAATTTCTAAGCACCTTATAATCCCCTCCAAGGACAAATTATGCAAGAGAGAAGGGACAAAAGGGCAACTTCACCCAAATTGGAAAATCCTACACTAGCCCATTGTGGAAATTAATGCTGTTTGGATTGATTGAATGTATCATGCCATATAAAGTAAAATCCAAATTCAAGAGGTTTTGACTCAAATTCTAGGTGTGACTATTTTCATTCAAACACCCAAGGTCATAGTACATAGAATTATTGGACTTTAAAGAAAAGTATTGAAAAGCTAAGTGAAAGTGAAGAAATCGTGATACAACATGAGGAAGCAACAAATGTCACTAACAATCCACTTCCTGATCATAACAATGTACATGCCATGGGATGATTTGCGATGATAGAAAGCATAGAAAAACAGATCGAGCGGTGATGAAAATTTGCGCTTCAAAAGAAGTTTTGAGTGAAATGACAAAACTTGTACGAATGAAATTAGTTGTGGTGAAAGGCGCAACTACTGATGTAAGTCCTAAAGGCTTTGAAAAATTGATATTTCATGTTCCTACAAAGCTAAAAAAGATATTAGTAAAGGGTCCAAATTTGAAAACAATCCAGTGGAAGTACAGCTAAACTATTGTAACCTATAAGGGGAAGGAGATCATTGAGGAGAAAAACGAAATGGGAGGGTTAACCCATTCCAGAAGGTGTTATGCTCCAGAAAAATTAAGAAGAGCCAAAAAATCTAAAGACAATCAGGCTCTAGTGAAAAACTTATCATAGATGAAGAGGCTGAAGAATTCCTGAAAAAGATGAAAGCTCATGACTACTCCATTGTACAGAAGTTGAGGAAGACCCCAACTCAAATCTCATTATTGTCTTTATTTATACATTCTAAAGAACACTGTCAAACATTGATAAGACTTTTTAATGAGGCGTAGGTTCCAAATGATACCACAGTGTGTCATTTGGAAAGAATGATCCAAATTTTTTTTGTGGTAAACAGAGTCACTTTCACTTATGATAAATTGCCTTTGGAAAGATCCAGTCACAATAAAGCTTTGCATCTAACTGTCAAATGTGAAGGACATTATGTAAAAGGCGTTATGATTGATAGAGGCTAAAGTGTTGATATTTTCCTACTCTCTACTTTGCAAGGTTTGAAAATTATCCCAAATAGAATTTGATCTAATAATATATGTTTTCGGGCTTTTGATGGCGCACATTGAGACACTATTGGCGATATTAAGCTTACTTTGATGATTGGACTAGTTGCTTTGGGATCACTTTTCATGTCTTAAACATGGACATCTCCAATAACTTACTTTTATGAAGACCATGGATCCATATGGCTAAAGCTGTACCATCTACTTTACATCAAGTGGTCAATTTTGAATATGATAAACATGAAATCATTTTTCACAGAGAAGATGATCTTTCCATATATCGAGACCCCTCTATACAATGTATCAAGGTCAAAGAAGGTTGTGAATCTTTTATTTATCAGGCTTTTTAAATGGTGGTAACTGATCAGTTCTTGGAAGAAAAGCCTATTTCAAGGCCTTATGTCTTTTTGACTTCAATCATGGGGGCTACCCAAATGTTGAGAAATGGATGTGAACCAGGAAAGGGATTAGGGAAGTTTTGGCAAGGGATTGTAAATCCTCTCTATCCATTTGGAAATAAGAATACTTTTGGGTCGGGCTTCAGGCCAACTAAGGCTGATATGAAATGAGCAAATGTGCAGAGAAATAAGGGTTAGGAATTGCCGAAGTCAGTTTCCCATATCAACCAATATTTTACTAAATTGGGATATGAAGAGAATAAAAATTATTTGTCCAAGATCATGTGGATGAACTGTGTGAAGGTCTCAAAGAAGTGTTTAATGAGATAAACATGGCTCATATGGTGAAGGCCCTAGTCCTACAGATGTGCAGTTTGTCGGTGAGAATGTCAAGCTCACCAACTGGGAAGCTATTCCTATCCCTTTCAGAAAGGAGGCTTGGTAGTTGATTTGTTGTATTTCTTTATTTTGGATTATTCTAAGGGTTGTAATCAATTTAGCTTTAGTTGCTTTGTTAATCCTTCTATTATTTACAACTCAATGAAATGAAATGAAGTTTCCTAGTAAATTCCATCTTTCTCTTCCTCTATTAATTTTTTTAATTTTTATTTCAGTTATATTAATACCGGTTTTCATAACATGACATGCGCGTGGAGTTTGTCTAGATCCTAAAAAGTTTTCTAAGCTCGAAATAATGAATCAAGAGGTGGATGAATATGATGATGAAGCTGATGAGGAGATTCAAAAGGGATTTGATTAATTTGAGGATAAGCCTAAGAGAAACTTAAATGAAACAGAGGCAATAAATTTGGAAAATGATGAAGAAATTAGAGATACAAAGATAATCATTCATGTTGAACAAAATGTCAGAGATGTTATCATTTAGATATTATTTGAATTAAAGTTTGTTTTTGCTTGGTTTTATGATGATAGGTCTGGTTTGAACATTGATATGTAGTCAACAAACTTCCTATATATCCTAATTGCGCACCAGTCCAAAAAGAGCAAAGAAAGTCTAAAACAGACATGAGTGATAAAATGAAAGAGGAAATCATGAAACAATTGAGTGCAAATGTGATCAGGGTCGCCCAACACACTACATGCTTGGCTAAACTTGTGCTAGTGCTAAAGAAATATGGGAAGAGCAGAGTTTGTGTTGACCACCAAGATTTAAACAAAGCAAGTCCCAAGGATAATTTTCCATTGCCCAACATCCATATTCTGATTGACAATTATGCCAAACATGAAATTCAATCTTTTGTGGATTATTATACGGGGTGTCACCAAATTTTGATGCATGAAACAGACGCAAAAAAGACTTGTTTCACCTCCCCATGGGGTACTTATTACTATAGGGTTATTCCATTGGGTCTAAAAAAATACATGAGCAACTTACATGAGAGTTATGACTACAATCTTCCATGACATGATGCATAAAGAGGTTGAGGTATATGCTGATGATATTATCATTAAATCCAAAGCACAAGATGATCATGTACGCAATTTATGAATGTTCTTTAAGAGGGTGCAAAAGTATAATCTTAAGCTCAGCCCAGCCAAAAGAACATTTGGAGTTCCATTCAGAAAACTCCTAGGTTTTCTAGTTAGTGCAAGAGGCATTGAATTGGACCCTTCAAAAATAAAGGCTATTTGAGAATTGTCACCCCCAAAGAATAAAACTAAAGTCATGAGTTTTCTTGGGAGGTTAAATTAAATTAGTAGATTCATTTCTCAACTCACCACCACATGCGAGCCAATATTCAAGTTGTTGAAAAAACATGTTGCTGTGAAGTGGACAAATGAATGTCAAGATGCTTTTGTTAAGATTAAAGAATATTATGCAAAAGCTTCAAAATTAGTCCCACTAGAATTTGGTAGGCCTCTATTTTTTTATTTGTTAATGATGGATAATTCCTTTGGCTGTGTTTTGGGACAACACGATGTCACAGGCAAAAAGGAACAAGCAATGTACTATTTGGGCAAGAAATTCATAAGTTATGAGGTAAAATACACTCTTTTAGAAAATACATGTTGTGCCTTAACTTGGATATCCCAAATAGTAAATACTATCTTTCATCTTATACAACCTACCTCATATCTCGAATGGATCCTTTGAAGTACATCTTTCAAAACCCCATGCCGACAGGCAGATTGGTAAAGTGGTAGATTTTAATTACATAGTTTTATATCGTATATGCCACTCACATTACTATGAAGGCACGTACTTCAGCTTATCATTTGGCATAAAACCTAGTTGATAATGAGTATGAGCCTTTAAGAACTTACTTTCCTTGATGAAGAGAATAATTTCATTGAGGAAGAAATTCAAGATGATGGTCACATGTGGAAGTTATATTTTGATGGGGCTGTCAATACCATTGGTTTTGGGATTGGAAAAGTTCTAATCTCACCAGCCGAGCATCTTTATCCAGACACATCACGTATTTGTTTCTTCTGTACCAATAATACAACATAATATGAAGTTTGCATCATGAGTTTAAATATGACAATAAATTTAGATGTGCGCAAGTTAGTTGGTTTTTGAGATTCTAACTTGCTTGTTTGACAAGTTCAAGATGAATGGAAAACTCAAGCTATTAAGCTCATTCCATACAAACAGTGTTTGAAAAAATCTCAGAAAAAGGTTCAAGTCTAGTAAGTTCAATATATTCAGTGATCTCATAATGAGTTGGTTGATGCTTTGGCTACCCTAGCTTCAATGCTTCTATGCCCAGGCAATACATATATTAATCCATTGGAAATTCAAATTAGGATCTAGTTATTGCAATAAAATTGAAGCAAAACCAGATGGTGAACCATGGTATCATTATATTAAAGTATTCTTGAATAAGAGAATATCCAGCACACGCAAATGGAGATCAAAAAATAATTATTAGGAGACTCGCCAATGGTTTCTTTCTGAGCAAGGATATATTGTATAAAAGAACCCAATTTGAATTTATTGAGCTATGTGAATATTCAAGAAGCTGAAATGATTATGAATGAATTGAATTCAGGGGTATGCGGACCGCACATTAATGGGTATGTTCTAGCGAATAAGATTACTCGGGCAGGATACTATTGATTGACCATGGAGCGAGATTGCTTTTTCTTTGTTCATAAGTATCATCAATTCCAAATCCATGGTAACTTGATTCATTCAATCCTTTTAGAGTTGCATGTAATGTCTTCTCTTTGGCCTTGTTTTACTTGGGACATGGACGTTATTGAGCCAATTGAGTTAAAAGATTCTAATAAACACCAATTTATTCTAGTTGCAATTGACCATTTTGCCAAATGGGTAGAAAATATTACTTTCAAATTAGTCAACAAGAAAGCAGTGACAGACTTTTTTCATTCCAATATCATATATCATTTTGGTATACCAAAAACCATCATTACAGACAATGCTACAAATCTTAATAGTCATATGATGAAGGAATGTGAGCAATTTAAAAATTTTCATAGCCATTTAACCCCTTACCCAAAGCAAAAGTGGATATTGAAGGATCAAATAAGAACATCAAGAAGATTCTTGGGAGGATGGAAAATGAATCTAGACAGTGTCATGAGAAACTACCTTTTTGTAACAACTCGGATTTGAAAAGAAGAAATTTTAGGTTTTCAGAATTGGTGCCAGTAGTGACGGAAGCAATCTACGAACCATAGGTTGACTTACGGACCGTAGGTGGGAACCGTAGATGGCATCCGTAGGTAGTGGGGTAAATAATTTCAAAAGTCAAGTTTAAGAATCCCTTGGACGGTTCACCACGATGGCCCGTCATTCCATGTAGGAGTCATAGATAGGTCTTGTAGGTCTCTCCCTGAGTTAGTCAAATTTTAAACCCTTAAGTTGGGATCTACGGTTGCCATGTACAGTCCGTCAGTAGACCTACGAACCGTACATGGGTCCCATCATTTGAAGGTCCAAAAATTATAATCTCTGAATTTTTCTATGGTTGGCCCGGACAGTCCGTAGTTGGACCTATGGACTGTAGGGCTGAACCATAAGTCAGACTCCGACAGTTATTTTTAAGGGCTTCTTGGTCTTTTCCCTAATTGATGAATACCTAAACTAAGTTGGTTTTGCCCTAATCGTAGACCCTATATAAGTCCTCTAAGCCTAAAATGTCATTCGAAATCACTCTTCAAATTTCCCTAAATCGATCCAAAGCTTTCCCCAAATATTTCTCTCTCTAAAGTTTGAAGAAGAAGACTAGGGATTCAAGTCAGGCACTAGTTTATGAAACTTGAGCTTCTTAAATTGACTAGAAGTTATAGTAGCTTGTAGTAGTATACTCCCATCAGATGGTTCTTTGTTGTGGCAATAGCCATTAATTAAGCATGAGAATTTTTGTTTTTCCTTAGATTGATAAGCTAATTCGGATTGAAATCGTCCATGAAAATATAGGTTTTCATGTGATACTTATTAGTAGTATTTTGTTACTGCTTCACCTTTGCTAGTTTATGAAACTCGAGCTTCTTAAATTGACAAGAAATGATTCTAGCTTGTAGTTGTATACACCCATCAGATGGTTCTTTGCCATGGACATTTGTTGATTAATTTTATCCAACTTGAATAAATAAATTTGTGAAGAGAACGTTAAATTTTCACCATTGATTGATCCTAGCAACATATACAAATTAAAGGTATCCTAAGTATCCTTACTATGTATAGTTACAAGCTTGAAAGTTGAGAAAGTAAGTAAATCTTCAAAAGTTAACGCGTGCCTCATTTTTATTCTCTTTGTAGTCCATGTCATCAAGAACTTCAACTGATGGACGTCTAAGCGTATAATATGTTTATTCAACTAAGGTTGAATACTTAAGAGTCAAACAAATATTAGATTTTGTTGGCTTTTTTGTTTGCCTGATTATTATTTTGGAAATCTTTAAGTATTATGTTACTTTAGGATGATGATATGTAGATTTATAGTTTTTCAATGGAGAAGTTATGTACATTACTTGAATGCAGCTGTAATCTACTCTGCAAAGTGCATTAATATTGTTACTTAGATATATAATATTTTCTACTATTATCAGGTAGTGGTCATCCTAAAAAGGATTGCAGACTAACGAAATTCCAATAGAATGATACTATAAACAGGTATCCCTTAACTTTATTGGTAAAATATTAACGGGAAAATTTATACTTATCTTCTGTTGATTTCTTGGCATATTGTTTGTTTAGCTGTCTTATTGCTTTTTGATTTCTGTCCAACCGCTCTTTTCCTTTTCCTCTTTTATTTCGGTGCTATTATATTTTGATCTGACTAATCTTATAAGAGTGTATTAGACTATGATTTTTATCTTGCATGAAACTCAATCAGAAGAATTAAGTGCATTAGTTTCCATTCTGTTGTCTGTAAGAGCACATGCATCGATACTTGTGGCTGCTATCGGGATTCTTATTAATTTTCTTAGTCAATGTTTCAGATTTTTGAGAAGTCCATATAGTGAACTTTCTTACTCAAATTTATACTTATCTTCTATTGATTTAAATTTTTGAGGATTTTTATCTCTAGACTTTAGGAACCATGTTAGACAATGGCAGATTTAACCATTACTGCAGTAAATCAGCTTCATAAAATAACAGAGAAGACGTGAATTTGATGAGTTCATTCTTAATAGCTTTACTTTCATAAAATTAAAATTTTCAAAGTTTGATTCTTAGTTTTCAGTCATATCTAGTTTCAAGCTTTGATGCGGTTCCTCATGTGTGATTGGGCTCCAAAGGTATCTTTTGCTCTCTTTCATTTGATACACTGCTTTACTACTTTTCCTTTTAATTTAACATCCTTTTTTTTTTGTAATTCAGATGTGGCTTTGATGTGGTTCCTCATATGTTCTATTTGATATTCTAAATATCTTATTCAATGTGGTCTGTATAGTGTGTACTCTCTATACTAGAACTAAAAGCTCACAAAAGATGGCCCCTTTTGAGCTGACACATGTCAAAGTAACTTAGCACATTTAGGATACCTAATCATAAGAAAAAGTCAGGCACACTCTAAACATATATATTGAATTTTTGCAGCAACACTGTAAAATTCAAAAGTATTGTGGTTCAATTGAATTTTCAAAACTAATTTCGACGTTGATTTTCAGTAGTCATGGTTACTATTGTTAGAATATTTACTAATTGAAAGTCATTTTAATTTTAACTTTCTTTCTATGTGAAAAAATAGATAGCTTCAGGTACTCCATTTGCCAACAAGTATCCTCCTAGGAGAATTCATTGAACAAAAGATCTTTGTGATAGTTATGTCTTATGCTTTCAACAATGTTGATGTTGTTTCTCTGGGAAGTGATGGGCCTACACAATCACTTTTATATGCACACTAATTTAGCAATCTCATTTCTACTCTTTTGACATATTTTGCATCATTTTTATTCTTTGTTTTTATTTATTTTTTGATTTATTCATTAGCATATCTCTTTTTATCGAATTTTAGGCCCTAAGCAAGGTAAATTCTCATAACAAAAAAAAATAGAAGTGGAGGGCAAGCAGTGCACGATCTATAAGAGGGCAAAATCTTCCAAATTCTTCCCGCTCAATTCATGCTTTGGTTCTTGAAAAGGTATTTTTATCATACAAACTCTGCTATAGGTTTTAATATTCCATTCCTTTAGTTAGTGAGTGTGAGAAATTTGATGGCGTTTGTGTACATTTAAATGGATGATTATGCCATAACTTGAAAAATTCATCGGTAACAATATTTAAAGCCATAGAAATTTTTCAAAGTTTGTATAAAAAGATATTTTCAAATGGATAACTATGCAATAACTGAAAATCACATCTCTCTCTTGAATTTTTCAAGTCATCTTAGTTGACTTTTTGTTTCTTTAGTTGCAAGAATACTTGGTTCCCACTGATGTGATTTTTAGTTTTGACTTTGTCCTTAATAAGTCACTGACGGATAAAGAATGATTGCTCCAGAAGTCTGTTGGCTTACTAGTGATGCTAGCTATGTTCTGAACACTAAGGGTACTATGATTTGGTCTAATTATAAATCAATGTCAAGAAACACCTGATGTTCATATTAGAATTGTGCACTTGTATGAAGATTATCATGATTTTTCATAAAGGGTAAGATTTGACGCGATGTTAAAATTCAAATTAAGCTCCCTTGAGGGGAGTAGTTCTATATTTGACAGTTAATCTATAGTGTTATAAAAGTTTGGTCCATATCTTTGGAAAGGAAAAAAGAACAGTTTTTTGTTAACTACTTGAAATGATTTGAATTACAAGGTTTAGATCGAAAAAAGACTATGGAATACTCACAGGCTTGGTGTTATTGTGTATCAAGTTTAGCGATTTGCTTTTTCCTAAAAATGAATGGGTTATTTTGTTTTACTTTATATTTAAGAACTTGAGTTTCCGTAAAAACATCGTCCTTGAGCATTACAGAGATATAAAAGAGGTATTTCCACATCAGTTTAATCATATGGTCCTTATTGTATGTTTCTAGGGATGCGTTTTTGTTTGTTAATTCTCCGATTTTACGCTTAATATTTGTCTTCTGTTTTACGTAGTCCTGCATCATATATATCTATATGGTGTTTGTCTATGTTTTCTACTTTATAACTTGCAGATGTGGTGGCTAACATGATGGTCATTCTATTATTTTTTTTAGACCCTGATTTGTGAAGAAATTTCTAGAGTTGAGGAAAGGGGAATATGAGATGAATGTCTTATAACTACTAGGAATATTAGTACTCCCTCCATTTCATATTATATGGCGATGTTTGATTGATTGGAAATGGAGTTTAGTGGAAAAAAGTACTGAAATATGGTTAAAAAGTTAGTCTGATAGAGAAAACATCACATCGAAGTTTAAAATTTGAATATACTAAATATTTTAAATTACTGGAAGTTGTGAAAATTATATTGTATTAATATTATTAAAAGGAATAATGTCGAACATTTTGAAACATCCCCACCAAAAAATATATCAGATAAATTGAAACTAAGAGTAGTATGATCAAGAAAGGAGGATTTTGTTCTCAGTTAAAGTGTGTGTACCCAGTTTACTTTATTCGCATGTATAGTTATTAGTCAAACAATCTTAAAAACATCGTAATGTTCTATTGAAGATCAATAGAAGTTGTCAATAACAGGAAACATATTAGATTGATATGCTATACAGGAGTCTTTTTTTGTCCTGCTCATATGTTGGAAAAGATCTTTATTTTTGCATATTAATTAGGTTAATTGTGCTTAATTAATCTAATAATTAGCAGAATATTTTATCCACTTAGTTTTTCTAGGAAAATATCTACTGTTACTCCTGGAAACACAATGATATACCAGAAAGTTGTTGCATAGAGTATGCTTCTTCTGTATGTTTATATTAATTCAGGAAAAAATACTCAGAAAATCAAGTCACCAGTTCTTTTTTTATGGGGATGAAGACACACAGTTATCAAGTTACATGTAGCAAACTGACTTATTATGAGATGGCGTGTGATTCTTAGTCTCTATCATAGTATATTAACATATATTAATGATATGTGCCATGCAGGGTTACAGAGAAGGTGCCTCCCGTCTACAACCTGTACATCCAGGGCTACTGCTTGAAAATCCTGAAAGTAGTCCAAGCTTAGTTGACTGGAAAGAACAAGCACTCTCTTCTAAACTTCACAGTGGTGATTCCAAAAGTAGTTTTCTCTTTGATGCTTCCCTTAATTCACAATGTTTGGATAAGGAAACTTGTAGAGTATTATAGCACTTCTTAAGTTGTTCTTATATAATACAAACTAAAGACCTTGTTTTTTCTTGTAAGGACTTATGGAGTTCTCGAGGTCGAGGGAGAGCTTTCAGCTCAATCCACAAGTTAGAGCATTCATGTCTACTGGCTTTCATAGATCAGACAAAAATTTAAATGTTATGCTACAACAAAAGTTCTACTCGGGACACCTTAAGCTGGCTGATTTGCGGTCCAGTAAACTCACTTATGCAAGATTAGATGCTGGTAAAGTTGTGGCGAAGAACAGAAACAAATTGACTATTACTTCTAGGGAAGTATTTGAGGTACTATATTTTGTGCTATAGATGTATTTATGTAGTCATTGGTGTCCCTCTTTTTTGTTTTTTTTTCAAGGAGAAGGGGGTAGGGAAATATTGAAGCATTAAAAACAATTGAGATATTGGAAATTGGTAAATTCTTGGTACATATCTTCAATGTGTTTCATCTGTAGGACTAACATGATCCAAACACATTTTTAGTTTTTTATCGTTTTCCATAGGCTGGTTCTGAACTTCTGATAGCATACCTAAAAGAGGTACTAGATTTTTATAAAGTAGATATATAGAGAAGCATTTAATATAATGGTTGGCATATCTTGATTTAACTAGAAGTATTCTTCTGACATTATGATGCATCGCAGTGTCTCCAGTTCTTGAGCATCTGCATTGTGCAGTGTTGGTGATGCAAATTCACATTCAAACGCAAACTCACTTTCGAATGTAGCTTTGGAAATTTCGCTTGCTCCATTTCTACCTTCTTTTTTGGTTTTCTAAAAATAATTGCTATCAACCTATTATAGCTACATTAAGACTGACGTTATCTTCTATTGTTTGCCAGCAGGCTTGAACTAGGATATTCTAAAATAGTGGCATTCCTTTGGTTCTTAGAATATTGATATCCATGTAGTTATTATAAGCATTCCATGTAATGCTACTACCATTTCTTATTATTGTAGGAGAATATCCATGTTGCTCCAACTCAGATTCAAAACATTTCCAGCTCTCAGACAGTTGTTACTCCTGATGTTGTAGTTAAAAATAGTTCCTTGGGTGGTGGACTCAAAAGTGATGAAACTGGAAGCTTAAAGAAACTTGATAGCTTTGGAACATGGATGGATAGAGAGATTGGTGGAGACTGCAACGAGTTCCTGATGTCCTCTGATTCTGGCAATTACTGGAATACCTTTGATACTGATAATAGAGGTAAAGAGGTTTCCAGTTTATTACGTCACATGCAGTTGGAAGCTGATTCCTTAGGCACTTCTCTATCCCAAGAGCAGCTATGCAGGATATCTTATTTTTCTCCAGATTGGGCCTTCTCAGGAGTGGAAACAAAGGTAAACTTATCTGATATGATAGAATGGTCCATTTTCCTACTCTTAACTTTGAAATCACATGAAGAGATATTGTATTAGTTGTAAATGTTAAAGATTCAGATATACAACTTTATTTCTCTTCAGGTTTTAATTATAGGTACCTTTCTTGTCCATGGTTTGTTTATGATTTTTACCTTTATTATGAATGTGTAGGAAAATATCGGCGATCAAATTTGAATGGTGGCCACAAGTCAATTCGATCTATTGAGGTGGATGACGAAGATTTTTTGAACTATTGTAAACGTTTGAATATATTATATTTGGTTTTGTGAAATTTGTGGCTAGTACATATCTTTAAAGTATTATTTTATAAGTATGTTTAGTACAAGACATTGTTTTTTGATGTTTATAGCAAATCTATACATTTGAATTATTTATTAGCTAATTTAGTGTTTATTTATTGTAAAATAATATTATAATTTTTCAATTAAAAAATTGTGGCATAGAAAATATTTTTATAGCCAAAATATCGTGGCAACACTTCAAAAGTGTTGCTATAGGAACGCTAATTGTGTAGCTTATTAATTGGAAATTGTCATATGTATATTGGCAAAGACTACACTTCGACGTGTTGTTGTAGATAAGCTAGAAAATGCTACGCTTATGGAAGCAATGGCCACGCTTAAAAGTGTAGTTACAGGAGATATAAATGTTGCTATAAGAGGTAATGCAAAGCGTGGCCTTTTTACCTTATAGGCCACACTTTTGAAGCGTAGTTGATAAGGAAACACTTGAAAAGTGTGGCCTAAAGTCTAAGGTTATGCTTCTTTAGGCCACCCCCAGAAAAGTGTAGCCTAAAGTCGAAAACTGTGGCCTTTGATCAAAGGCCACATTTTTTGATAGTTTAGGCCACAGTTTTCTTGGGTGGCTGAAGGCATAAATTGTTGTAGTGTGGATTATGGGAGTTACACCAGTGGTAAAGGTGGATTTGGCCGCTTATCAACTTAAGGGTGTTACTCAATGTTCAATCAATGGAAAGAAGAGAGGGTAATTGATGTGGGTCCTCTTGATTGGGAGAAATTCAAAGGGGGTTTTCTTGATTGTTTCTTTACCCTTGATATGAGGGAAGAAAAAATTCTTGAGTTCATCAATCTTCGACAAGGGAAAATGAGTGTGAAAGAGTATGCATCGAAGTTCACACTAATGTCTAAGTATGCACCTACTATGGTTGTCGACTCTAGGGCAAGAATAAGTATGTTTGTATCGGGTGTGTCGGAGATAATGGTAAAAGAATGTCGAACTGCCATTCTAATAAAGGAGATGGATATCTCGTGCTTGATGACATTTGCCTAAAAAATTGAAGAGGAGAAACTAAAAGAGAAATCTAGAGAGTCAAAGAGGGCAAGAACGGGAGATGGTGGCTTCTCTCAATCTAGGTCCGATGGACATGGACGTTCCCAAATTTGGTAAATGTTGTCTGGTCAAAATTCTTCAAATATTCCAACTACAATGTTCAAAAAATATAGGGTGTCTAATCCTAAGACTTAAGGAGGTGGTGGTAGTAGATATGTTGTTCCCGCTTGCCAAAAGTGTGGCAAGAGTCACTTAGCAAAATGCTTAGCCATTTATGGATATTTGCTATGGTTGTGGGAAGGGTGGTCACAAGGTGAAGGATTATCCTTTGCAAGTTATCAAGAGTAAGGATAGTAGGCAAGCTCAGCCTAGTGGTTCTAGTTCGAGTGGTGCTCCTCGTCAGAACAGGTTCTATTCTCTTTAGACTCGACATGATCATGAGGGTTCTCCAGATGTAGTGACTGGTATGTTGAAAGTCTTTCTTCTTTATGTGTATGCCTTGATTGATCCAGGTGCTACATTGTCTTTTGTGACTCCTTGTGTGGCTATAAGATTTGATGTGTGTCCCGATATTCTTTTAGAACCTTTTCAATCTCTACCCTTGATGGTGATTCTATTATTGCAAACCAAGTCTATAGAAATCTCCATGTTTCTATTTCTCGTAGACTCACTCATATTGATTTGGTAGAGCTTGATATGTTAGACTTTGATATCATTCTTGGGATGGATTGGCTTCACTCTTGTTATGCTTACATAGATTGTAAGACCCGATTTGTCACATTTCCAGGTTCTGAACGAACCTATCTTAAAATAGAAAGGGGGAAATTCAGTGCCTAAGGGTTAGTCCATATCTTGCATAAAGTCTAGGAAAATGATTTCTAAAGGTTGCATCTATCATCTTGTTTGGGTTAGGGATACGGATTTCAAAACCCCTACTCTGTAGTAAGTTCCGATTGTAAATGAGTTTCTGGGAGTACTCCCCCATGATCTTCCAGGTATTCCTCCAGAAAGAGAGATAGACTTTGGCATTGTCCTACTCCCAGATATGCAACCTATCGCTATTCCTCTTTACCATATGGCTCTGAGAGAACTTAAGGAATTAAAGGATCAATTGAAGGATTTGTTGGCTAAGGGTTTCCTTAGATCAAGTATCTCCCCATAGGGTGGTCCGATGTTATTTGTTCAAAAGAAGAATGGTTCACTCTGAATGTGTATTGACTATCGACAATTGAATAAGGTCACCATAAACAATAAGTATCCTATTCCAAGGATTGATGACTTTTTTTTATCAACCTCAAGGTACGAGTTTATTTTCCAAGATTGATCCTCGATTGGGGTATCATCAATTGAGAGTAAATTAAAGTGACATTCATAAGATGACTTTTCATACTCGGTATGGTCACTATGAGTTTTTGTGATGTCGGTTGGTTTGACTAATGCTCTGGTGACTTTCATGGATCTAATAAATAGGGTGTTCAAACAATATCATGACATGTTCATGATTGTGTTTATTGATGATATTTTGATTTACTCTCGGAGTGAGAATGAACGTGTTGATCACCTAAGGATAGTTTTATAAATACTCAAGGATCATTAATTGTTTACTAAGTTTAGAAAGTTCAAGTTTTGGTTGATGTCTATTGCTTTCCTTGGACATATTGTCTATGGTGATGGTATACAAGATGATCCTAAGAAGACCGAGGTGGTTAAGAACTCAGCTAAAGGCTATGCAAAGCTTTATATTCGAAAAATAGTAAGGCTGCATGGAATGCCTTTATCCATTATCTCAAATTATGGTACTCAGTTTACATCTTAGTTTTGGAAATCATTTCAAAAGTGTCTTGGTACTCAAGTGAAGCTTAGAATGACTTTTTAATAGTAACCTTATTCATTTGTCGATAGTCAATGCACATACGAAGTGAACCATCTTTCTTTCAAACAAATAAAATAGGAGCACCCCATTAAGAGATACTTGGTTGGATGAAACCCGTATCCTACAAGTCATTCAATTGCTCCTTTAGCTCCATAAGTTCTGCCGGAGCCATTCGGTAAGGAGGAATAGAGATACGCTGTGTATCGGGGAGAAGATCGATACCAAAGACTACTTCTCTTTTGGGAGGAAAACCGAGCAGATCATCGGGTAACACTTCCGGGAACTCATATACAATGGGAACCGACTCAAGAGTAGGGGTCTCGAAATCCATATTCCTCACCCTAACAAGATGGTATGGTCACCCTTTAGAAATCATCTTTCTAGCTTTAAGACATGACACAAATTGACCTTTAGCCATAGAATTCTGCGCCCCCCTCTCCACTTAGGATAGGCTCATTTGGAAATTGAAACTTGACCACTCGGGTCCTACAATCAATATAAGCATAACAAGAATGCAACCAATCCATCCTAAGAATAACATCAAAATCTAACATACCAAGCTCTACAAGATCAACATGAGTGACTCTATGGGATAAGGAGACGGGACAATTTCTATAGGCTCTCTTAACCACAATAGGTTCACCAATAGGAGTAGAGACACAAAAGGAATCTAACAACACATCCGGAAGAACATCAAACCTCATAGCTGCATATGGCATCACAAAAGACAAAGTAGCACCGCGATCAAGCAAAGCATAAACATCAAAGTGAAAGACGTTCAACATACCGGTAACCACATCGGGAAAACCCTCTTGCTCATGGCGAGTCTAAACTGCATAGAATCGGTTTTGCTTATGATTTCCACTAGAACCCGATGGATTTTGAGGTTGAGTTCGTCGACGATTATCTCCTTCATTTTTAGCCACTAAGTGACAATTCCGTATCTTGACTTCCATTTTGCCACAACCAAAGCATGCGTTAGAACTGGCTAGACATTTTTCCTCATGCTTTTTCCCGCACTTCGCACAAATAGTTAATGAAATACCACCACCATTCCCTCCTTGAGACTTTGGGTTTGACACCATATCTTTGTTAACCTTAGGAGGAGTATTGGAGGAACCTGGACTGGAAAACCTTTGTCAAAATCTAGAACGACCATGTCCATCGGATCTTGAATGTGAGAAATTATCGTCACTAGTCTTAGCCTTCTTTGCCTCTCTAGACCTTTCCTTAAGTTTCTCCTCTTCTATTTGTTGAGCATGAACCATGAGACGAGAATTATCCATGTCATTGACAAGCATGGCGGTACAAAATCCCTTGACCACCATTTCAGACACTCCCGAAATGAACTTACTCATCCTTTCCCTAGGATCGGCAACCATAGTAGGAGCATATCGAGATAATTTGGTGAACTTCAAAGCATACTCCTTCACACTCATGCTTCCTTGATGAAGGTTGATGAACTCAAGCACCCTTGCCTCCCTCATCTCAAGGGGAAATAACCTATCAAGAAAAGAAACCTTGAACTTCTCCCAATCAAGAGGACCTACATCATCCGCCCTCTCACTCTTCTATTGCTCAAACCACACTTGAGCCACAACCTTTAGTTGATAAGCGTCCAACTTCACCTTTTTCTCTGGCGTCACACCCATAATCATTAGCACTTTATACACCTCATCAATGACCTCTTGAGGATCCTTCTCAACCTTAGAACCATGAAATTCTGAAGGGTTCATTCTAGTGAAGTCCCTCACCCTTGATGCCGCCGTACCCACATTTTGTTTCATGGGAGCCACAACCTCTCTACTAGCTTGAGCCGTCATGGCTTGAGCCAATATTTGAAAAGCCACTCTACACTTCGCATTAGTCACTTTTTCGGCCAAAGGGTCGGCAGGAACTTGAGGAGCTTGAGGAGGAGCTTCTTATTCCACATTCTCTCCTGCATTCCTTCTAGCATAAGCTCTTTGAGTAGCCATATCGTGAGGCGCATAGGATAGGGATTAGGAGAGAGACATATAGAGTTGCACTCTATCGCACGACTTAAGAGGAATTAAAGAAGTGGAGTTTCCTAACCATCTTATAGCCTCTCATTCAAAAAGTTGGTGCGCTTCACACTCATGAACAAGACTCTATTCGACTTGGCTTATGAGACATCCTAGGATCTTTCTATAACTTTATGCTCTGAATACCAAGTTTGTCACTGCCTAGAGTACCCCCTAGACGTGACATGGCGTACAAGACCCCGAAAGGCCTCATACAAGCCACTTAGCATACATACATACAAGATCACTGAGATTTAAGAGTTCAAAAGAAAATTTCACGTCAAAGCTTTTAATAAAGTAGCGAAAGTCTACATCAAATGTCTCAAAGCCAATCCAACATAAGAATGAGAAATAAAGTTTGGGACGTAACCCAATACTATGTCAAAGCAAAGAAACATAAAAGTAAGAACAAAAAGGCTATGTCCTCGAATGCATGAGGACTCACCAAGTCTTCCAAAAACCTTCTACTAAGCTCTAGCAACGAATAGATGAAGAATCGCCAAGCCCTACATTATGAGACAATGTAGGCAAAAAGTATGCGTTAGTACGAGGAATGTACTATGTATGATAGCAATGCACAAGATCATATAAACATGCTAAAATGAGACATTTTCATGACATGCAATGACCAAGCTAAAACATGAAAAAAGGTTAGCAATACAAATCATAAACCATGGTCAAAGCAAGCTAAACATCTTTACATCACTTGAGAAATATCTTAAAAGAACTTTAATTCTTTATTTGTGGGAAGTAGCCTTAATCGACATGTAAGACCATGTGAGCTATAAACATGGAATCCGGTGTCTAACCCCACAGAGATAGGGCCATCCTACTTTCCAAGGTAGGACCCTTTACCTAACATATAGCTCACGTGGATCCACTAGCTAGTGTCTATCATAGACCACCATCCGTTGGTGGCACATAGTTTATGGGACATGGGTAATCGCCACTTGTCCACTCAGTGCTAAGCATAATTCCCACGGATTAGACATAGTTCAATTATCATAAGTAGACATGGGTAATCACCTCTTGTCTATCATTAGTCATAAGTTCATTATTAGTAGACATGGGTGATCGCCTCTTGTCTACATTAGGGAACATGGGTGATCGCCTCTTGTCCCTTCTATAGAACTACTCCTTAATTATCGATTCAAATTTAGTTGAGCAAGCCTTTCAACAAGTTATGAATCATTACATATGAGAAAACCTTTCACATTCATGGGTTGAGTAATATATGAGAATTTCTTTCACAACTCAACAACAACATCAACATATCATAAACTTTGATGCTTCAATCTCAAAGCACCCTTACATCATCATTAGCTTCGTAAGAGACATGCATGATTTCATAAACTTCATCTTTACATAGTTCATCATGCTCGTAACTTACAAATCATAGAGTTTACATGGGTTTATGAGAATTCCTTTTAAATCATGCAATTCAATGCCAACTCATGCTTAGCAAACCATAAACAAGGCAATTTGATTATAATTGAAGGAACCCACGTAATAGAGGAAAATCATAGTTTTTGATTAAACATGCTTACTTTCATAAAACCATACTTTGGTCATTCATAATCTCATCATGAAAAGTCTTAGCTTAGGAATCATAATTCATACATAGGTTCATATAGACTACATGAAATTCATGTCTTCATAATTCAACCCATCAACACATTCATAATTTCGAAATTGGGGAAGAAGGTATGGCTTCACGGGGATTCATCTAAATTCATGAAATTCAACTCCATTTATACTTCAAAGTAATTGATGCAACTTTTCAAAGAACCCATGACATGGAAGAAAACCCTAAATTCAATTGGGAATTTCTAACTTGAAAATTGGAGAATTTAGGGATTTCCATGGAGGAAAGGGCTCCATGGATGAAGACTATCATACAATAGTGCTCAATTTCCTTAATCAATTGATGAAGAAAAACTTGATTTCTTGAAGTCTAGCTTGCCCTCTTCATCTTCTTCTTCTAACTTCTAGAGAGAGAAATATTTGAGGGAGAAGAGTTTGGGGAAACTTGTAAAGTGATTTTTGAAGGGTAAATTTTTTGATTAAAAAGGCTTATATAGTGTTAGGAATAGTAAGGAACTGACCTTAATTGATAGATAAGTCATTGAGTTAAAAGATGAAAAGACCCCTTTAAATTTTTTTTTATTGTCGGATCCCATTGACGGGTTGAACTATGGTCCGTAGGTCCAACCACGGACCGTCCTGGTCAACCGTCGTTGGGTTCAGAGACAGTCACTTTGGACCCTACAACGATGGGATCCATCTACAGTTCGTACACTAGACGACGGCCCGTCCTGTCGCTCCGTAGAAAAGTATTGAGGCTTGCCATGTTCAGGGGACCTGGCCCAGCCAACCACGGGCCAAACCTGTGGCTCATAAGTCATTCTACGGGCCGTAGATGGCTCCGTCAGTACTGGCACCAGATTTCCAGAAACCAAATTTTTCCATCCCTTCGAATATAGGGTATTACAAATGGTTCAACACTGAGCTACTCAGACTTCACTCACATACAATTAGGCAAAGACCTAACAAATATATCACCTCAATTCAACAAATTTAACCAACACAATCACGATTAACAATTTATTCATGCATTCACAATTAAACTCACATGGGCACAGTTTAAATTCAACAATATGATACTACCCAATGAAATCAGGCACTTAATCTCAGTTAAAGCGCTTTAGCCTTCACCCTATATGCATTCTAAATTAATAAATATGAACAAGAAGTCGAAACACCAACCTTAATGTCAATAAATAACAAAGAAACTAAGAAATTAGGGTTAGGTTAGCTCAAAAACTAAGCAAACACACTCCTAGAACCTTCTATACACTCACATAATGCTTGCAAACATTCAAAATGCATACTGCAAGAGAAAGGAATTGAAAAGGATCTAAAATTTTAATGGGTTTGTTTTTAGGAATTAACATAACCCTTCGAATTTTTATATCAAGCCCGTTTGGTGCACTCACTAATGTCGTCGAAAGTGTTCAGTGTATCAACATTTGGAACTTAAGCTCGCTGAACATATCTGACAAAATTCCAAAACTGAAGGCCGCTTAGGTGAATTTGATGGAGTTTTCTTAGTGCTTTTCAGTGAATCGCCCTTTGGGCAACTGATCACCAATCTTGAAAGTATAGTTTTTAACCAATTCCAATTCAAAAGGCAGACAAGAGTTAGTCTGCTCAATGCCTTCGGTGCATCGCCAATTTTTTTGTCATCGCCTAATCTTCCCTTGTAAATCTTTTGACCTCTTTTCAACCTGCACTCACAATGCACGTTATTCGAAAGTAATAAAAACAAAAGTAAAGTCTTAGTTTACCTCCCAAGAAGCACATTATTTAACGTCGTGGTACGACATAGTCCTCAAACTCAACATTTATTCTTGGGGTTGGGGATGGTGTCACTAGGCAACATTCCCTTTTGCCTTGGATTTAGTTGATTGGCTATTTGACACAGTTGGTTCTCCAAGTTCTTAATGGAAACTGAGTGAGAATTCACCGTCTGTGATAAAGTGGAGATGTCATTTTTCAATTTCTTCAACACCTTATCGGACCCTTCAACGTTGCTGTAAATTCTAGCAAGCTTGTCCTCATTCCGGTTTCCTTTAGTCCCACTTTGTTCTTTTGGGCATGGATGACCATGGGGAGGCACATAACTATCTTTTTCCATCTCCCTATTTCTCTAATTTACACCTCGCCAATCTTTCCAACCACTATCTCTATCCTTGTTCCAACCTTGGTTCCCACCTTGTCATTGATAATTGGTGTGAGAACCCCCAACTTGATTTCCAAAGTATTGAACTTATTCATTGTATAACACCTCAAATTTGGTATCATCCGAGCACTACCCAATATTAGTTTCAACCGCATTTACCAACTTGGTTCCACCTCCCATGACATGATTCAACAACAAATCGATTTGGGTCATCATTTTGGCCTTGTTTTCATAACTTTCATGGTCCTTCTCGTTTTGTTCTTTGTTTAGACCCACTTGAAGAGTATGCACTTGATCCTCTCTAGTGTGCCATGCTCGGTTAACCTTAATCACATCATCAAGTAATAACACAGCCACCTCATATGGTTGTCTCATTAAACCACCATGGACTAATTGATCAGTCACACCTTTATTTATTGAATCAAGGTTGAAGTAAAAGTGTTGCAGCAGCAGATTGTCCGAAATGCCATGTGTTGGACTCTGTAAGAGTAACCTCTTGAACCTTAGTTATGTCTCATGCCATGGTTCACCTCCAATACGCTTAAAATTTTGGATTTGAATCCAGAGTTTAACCATCATCGAGGGTGGAAAGAATCTCTCCAAGAAGGTATCAGTGAGCTTATCCCAAGAAATGATTGAATCTTTTGGCAACTCCGCCAACCATTTTGTATCCTTTCTCGTTAAAGAAAACGGGAATAACCTCAACCTTAGGGATTCTTGAGATATATTCTTGAACACAAAGCGTCCACACACCTCCTTGAAATTCCTAAGGTGTTCATGGGGATCCTTATGAGCTAGACCCTCAAACATTGCTTTCATTTGGAGCAATTGGTTCATAGTTCCGGTGATGTGAAACAAAGACCTACCAGTTATAGCAGGTATCTGATTGCTCTTGCGGTTTGAATTACATTAACATATATGATATTTAGATCACCCATGTTGTAATTTTTAACATAGTGACAATCACTGTCTCTTCCATGGTCGCTCATTTTGTCAACCTATAAATCAGCAAACAACAACTCCGAATAACAAATCCCCTACAACTAAACAAAATTAAAATCTAATTTCTCAATTAGAATTCTCAACTACCAATCCGCGGTAGTGGCGCCATATTTTATAACGCTCATATCACTCTCCAAAACTAATTAAAAGAGTGAACAATCGTAGTCAGTAAAAACCCAATGAAGATTCGGGGTCGAATCCCATAAAGAATAGTTCATCGTAGAGAATTCCTTATCAAGAAGCTTAGATTTTAAATTAGCTCATTTGTAATAATAAAAACAATTGGGTTTATGGAATCACCAACTTAACATGAAGCTTTGGTTATCAATTATCGCAATTAAACTATAAATTAAATGAAATCAAAAGTTAACAAGCAATCTAGTGGCGCGGGAATTGGAAGTGAATCTCACAAAGGGGTAATTGTGCTGCTCTATTGTATTCAACATTCATGAATAGGCTAAGTCATCTTCAGTGACGCTGATCTTCTTTCGATTTAAAAGCATCGATCCATAGAATCTCCTTTCGGTTTCATATATATGCAATTTCTAAACAACCCAATACCTTGCTCTATCCTTTCTTTTAAGAATAGGGAAAATAGATCCGACCCGCAACATCTCTTTCAAGCAAGCTATAGACATGAAACTTAAATTGCTAGTATTGAACTAATTAGCCACTCTAAATAATCTCTCTAGAGCATCAGCTGGAGATCGAAAGTAGGAATTAAGATTGCAACCATAACCCATTAGTTAACCACATGGTAATTAGACAAAATTCATGCATGAACAATAGCAAATCAAAGCATAGAACAATACTCACTATATTAAATTAACACGCAACCCTATTAGGGCACCCCTAGATCTTGGGGTTTTAGCCAACCATTACAAAAAGTAAAGAGATTATACCTTTCACGGAAGCAGCCACGGGTAAATTGAATTTAAGAAATTACAAGAAAACCCACTTTGGATTCAACTTCACTTTGTCAAATTTAAGCACAAAGTTGTAAAACCCCAAAAGCTAGAAAAGTGTTCTTCAAAGTTAAAAGTGTTCTACAAAACTATCTCTCAAAAATAACTATCTCTTGGAACTCTCTCTTCGAGCTCTGTAAAAATTAAATTCTTTGGCCTATTTATACTTTCCCAAAATTTTGCCCAAAAATCTAGTGTTTGACATCTTTGGCAACATTAGTCGGGCTCGCCAAACCTACTTGGTTGATCTCCTTCCGCTCGCCTTGTGATGCTCTAGGTTTTAGGTGTTTGAACCTCAGTCAGTGACTTTGCTTGAGTCACCCTTTCATGTTCGGTGAATCCCCAAACACCACCTTATTTCACCTTTTGAGCATTGATTCTTTGCCTTTCACATTGTCACATAAGGCGATGTTCATTAGGACGACTGTTCTAACTCGCTGCATCACCTTTTTTACTAGAGTTTGCTGACCTTCTTTGGTAGAACAAGTGTTTTGCAATGTTACTTTTGGCAAGGTCATGGTCAGTAGGTAATTCACTCTTAATGTTAGGCGATCAACAATGTTCACTTTGCACTTCTTTTTGTATTTTTGGCCCTTCTTTCAAACACCAGTCCTTGCCTTGTCCAATTGCCTTTATAGATGCAAATAATCAACATTAAAATTAGAAAAGGACAAAATTAGGCATTGAAGACAAAAATTATTGAGCTAAATGGACCTTAAATGAATGCAAATTAACCAATCATCATGTTGCAAGAGGAAATCAGTGTTGCCTCACATTTGAATGATGTTTTTGGTTCTTGTGTAGACTTGCAGTGTTTTGATGTGAGCCTTGCAATGAACATCGCACGCAAGCTTCTTGATTTTTGTAGAGCTATGCTAAATGATTGTATTTAAAGCGTCATGTGTGGTGAGGTCCTACTTGAAAGCATGATTGTTAAATCCTAGAATTTACCTTATTAGTCTAATTTTCTAGCCTTGGTGAATGAATAAAATGATTTTGGGGACGTATTTTGATAGGAAACTCAAATGTTCATACATTTTATGATTACCTTGTGAGGGTGTGCAACCATTTGATCCTAAACAATTTGGTGTCAAACTTGTGAAACCTATTGAGCCAAATTGTCCCTAACTTATAACCCATTAATCCTTTTCTAAGCATTGGTTTGCTTAAATAGCGAATTTAGGCTAAAAGCATAAGTTTGGGGTGTTGAAGGGTAGAAGGAAAGAAAGCCAAGTGGAAAGTAAAGAAAGAAAAACTTTGAAAATTGAAAAGACTCATCTTTGATGTTTGTTGCAAAAAGAAGGAACCCTCCTTAAAATAAAGTGAGCAAAAGTTTGAAAATTGAAATGAAAAAGAAAGTGTGATGAAATAAAAGGGATATCCAATAAATTGAGTGAAAATTGAATTGTGAGTCTCCAAGTGAAAAGTGTGAAAAGATATTTAGAAGAGGTGAAAATTAGTACAACAATGCTTTGAAAAGGTGAAGTCACTAAGCCAAATTGACCATACCATTGCCCTCAATTCCATTATAAGCCGAAAAAGACCCTTGAGATTTTGCATAAATTAGGTTGTGTGGTAATTTGAAAATATGGGCAAACCTATGGGATGAAGCTTGCATGTATTTGTCTTTCAGAGAGTGAGAATTTTATTGATTCCTAACTTCTTTGTTGATATTCTGTATGAGAGCATGAAATCGTTCTTGTTGTGAGGGCAACTGCATTTGTTGAAACATGGTTTTGCGTTAGATAGGAATCTAAGTGAGCTTGAGCTTTGAATGATACCAACTAGTCATCATTTGAAGCTTTTTCAGCATAACTGAGTGTTGCATATGCTTTATAGAAGTCTTGTGATAGCACTTGCAGGTTAGCTCTCATTGAGAACTTTTGTAGACACACTTGTTGAACTGAATGTGTTCTTGATTTATTTGAGGACAAGCAAAAGTTTTAGTTGGGGGTTGAGTGGTGGATTTCCACTCATTTGAAGACTTTTTAGTGCAACAATAAGGGGTAGTTTGGTAGAGTGTATTAGAGAAAATAATGCTTGCATTAGCTAGATGTATTACTAATACTTTTTTGGTATACTTTTCTAACATATGCATAACTAATGCTTGTATTAGCAATACACTCTATTGTGTATTGAAGAGTGTATTACTAGTACCACATGTTTCTATGCTTTAGTAATGCATTGGATTTTAATGCATGCATTAGTATCATTAAAGACAAAATTGTCCTTCAAAAACTTTTTCACATCCTTTCCACTATATTTGTGGAGGGTATTTTTGTTAAAAATTATTTCTTTTAAAAAAGTTATGCAAAAATAATATATTTAGTACACCAAATCAACACTGCATAAGAAAAATCTCAGCATAACTAATGCAATCATTACTAATACACTATATTTTGCATTATCCTTATACACTCTACCAAACGACCCCTTAGTGTCCTCAATGCCTAATTATATCCTATTCTGATGATATTTTGTTGTTTTGCAGCTTGATAACGCTCAAATTATCCTAAAAACCATTTAGTGAATATGAAGTCGTTGTCAATAAAAATACACAACTAAGAGTCCAGTTCGAATTCCACATATAGTGATATAGTGCAAGGAATTCTATCAAGAAATTTAGTTTGTAAATTAGTTCATTTGCAGCAATTAAGAAAAATGGGTGGACGATTCCACAAAATTTATTAAGAAGAAGGTTTTGGTATAAAACATCACAATTAAGCTAGAACTTTAGAGATTCAAAGAATTATAAAGCAATCTAGGGCCTAGGGATTGGAATTGACGTCACATAGGGGTAGTAGTATTGCTCAATAGTGCTAAAAAATCATGGATATAGTCGGGTCATCATAAATGACACTAATCTTCTTTCGATCTCATTGTATCAATTCATAGAATCTCCTTTTTATCTCATCTATGTGAATTAACAATCGATTCATTACCTTACGAAATCTCTTATTTCAAACATATTTGGATAAATATATTTGACCCATAATTTCTCTTTCAAGCAAATAATAGACATCAGGCCTCAATTGCAAACATTAGACTAATTACCCACTCTAATCAATCTCTTTCGAGCATCAATCAAAGATCTAAACTAGGATTAAGTGTGAAACCTTAACCCATGAATTAATTTCATGCTAATTAGTCAAAATCCATGAATGAATAGCAATAAAGAAAAGAGTAAAACACAATACCCAATATATTAAATCAACACCCAACCCCATAATTGCACCCTTGGAGTTGGGGTTTTAGCAACCCATCACAAGAATAAAAAAATTATACCTATCATGAAAGCAACCATGGATGTGATAAAATTAAGAAATTATAATCAACACCCACTTTGATTTCAACTTCAAATTGTCAATTTCAAAAGTAGAAGTTAAAACACCAAAACTAAGAATACTTTTCTCACACTCATACAATGTTAGGAACTCAAAAAGCATTCTGAAAATTGTTCTGTAAAAGTAGTTATTTTCTCTCTCCTTTGGGCTTTTTATAGATTCCCAAAATTTGGCCCAAAGTTCAATGTGTGACCACTTCGATGAATTTAGTCGGGCTCGCCAAGCTGATTCGGCAAATCACCATCTACGCCTTAGCTTGCCTTTCTCTTGCTTTAGGCTTCAGGATTTTGAACATCTGTCGATGAGCTTATTTGAATCTGCCTTTCACGTTCGTCGAATCGCTGAGTACCACCTTTGTTCGCCTTGTAAGCCTTCTTATATTATCCAAGTCCTGTCACCTTCGATGATAGTCATTCACTTTGCCCATCACAATCGGTGAGTCATCATTTCATTGTTTAGTTCCCCAACCTGTCTTGACATTTTAAACTGTGAGTACTTCCAATTTAGGTGAGATTGTGCCAATTGGGAGATTCACCCTTCTTGTTAGGCAATCAACAGTGTGGAATTTATATTTTGTTTTAAAGTTTTTGGCTGTTTTTGCAAGTATTTATTCTTGCATTGTCCCTTCACCTTCATAGCTACAAATCACAAAAATATTATCAGATTTTGACATAATTATGCATGAGGAGACTAATTGTTGAACTAAATAGGCCTCAAATGAGTGTAAATCTACCACTCATCAACATCTCCAGCTTAAACTTTTGCTTGTCCTCAAGTAAATCAAGAACACAATTAGTTCAACAAGGGTGTCTACAATAGTTCTCATGGAGAGCTAATATGCAAGTGCTACTACAAGAATACTCTCAAGCAAATGCAACACTCAATTATAGTAAAAAAGCTTCAAATTATGACTAGCTGATATCAATTCACTATTGCTTCTTCACTTATGCAACACCATTTTTCAACAAATACATTAAAGTGCCCTCACATCAAGAATGATTCCATGCTCTCACAAAGCAAATCAATAATGAAGTTAGGACTCAATACAACTCTAACTCTTTGAAAGAGAAATATATGCAAGTTTCCTCCCATAGGTTTGCCCATATTTCAAATCATCACATAACCTAGTTCATGCAAGATCTCAAGGGTCTTTTAGACTTGTAATGGGGATGACGGTTATGGTATGGTCAATTTGTCACAGGAGGCAGCACAGTAGTCTCAACCGGGGCATCAGTGCCTGGCACATCAATGGGAGTAATGGTGGAGTCTGAAGAGACTCTACTGGTGCCAACTACAGAGGTCTCCACACAGAATCTCACCAATGTAGCATGGACCATCATTTCCTCAATATCCTGCAGCTCCATCAATGCAAAGGCAATCCATTGCACATACTCCTCTCTCTATATCTCCTCCTCATTTTTCTCCTCCACCAAATAATTATAGGCCTCATCCTCATCTCTCTCACCATCACAAGCAATACACCAAAAGTAGTACCACCCATACTCCACTGCTCAGCCATACTAGGAGGAATGTCAACACTCGACATGGAGCTATGCATAAACTTATGTGCATTGAGCAAGGATACCTCACCCCACATAATAGAAATCTCCATGTACCTCAGTTGGTTCATATCAGCCCTAAAAGTGTCTGTACCAGCCCTCATCAAATTCAAAGTATCGGAGCTACCCTCTATGTTCTATCAGGCCTCCATCCTAGCCATGAGATTATCTAACCTCTAACCATATAAATCTAGGGTGGCCTCACACTGAGTCAATCTATCTCTCAAGGGATCCAAAGCAGCCTCAATTTTCCTCTCAATCATATTGGGAATCTTCTTCTCCACCCCTAGCTGCCCTCACATCCACAGACCGGGCAAGATTGCTCATTTGGTAGATCAAAGCCTGGGTCAAGGGGGGCCGAGACACAGAAGTAGGGGCAGGTGCAGCAACAATTGAAGTAGAGGGCATAGATGAAGGCTGAGGTATAACTGACGGCTCCACAGAATGGCAGGATCAACTAAGGGTCTAGTGTTTGTTGGTGGAATCTTCCTCTGAGTGCATCATCCCATAAGTAATATGGCTCTATCCTCCGGATGTCATTGGAGGAGGAGGGGGTAATGCTCACATTAGTCTTCCCCCGAAAGGGAACTCTCGCATCTTCACATAGTTTTGTAATCAAGATGAGGAATGGGAGAGAACTCTTTTCCTACCAAGCTCTAATCAGCATTTCTTCAACAATAATCCCACTAACAGTGATCTCAGTCCTATCCATGATCCTACCAACAAGTATATCCTTCGCAAGCTGGAAAATGGACTCATTTTGAGATTGCATGATATTACAACTAAGGAACTAGAACTAGTATATGGAGGCGATGTTCATATCTTTCTTTTCAATCCTTGCTCCCTCAACCAACCATAGTGGGGAGATATCTAAGATTAGAGGGGGAACCATCCCTTTAGTGCATCTAAACCTTGATTTACCTGGAGTATGTAATATCCATTGCTTGTGCCTTTTATACCTTGTATCTGATTTATATTTCCATGTGGCATTGTACCATGTTGCCATAAACTTTTGACCTCTTCCAATGGTTTCCATATTTTTCCCTTCCTCTTATTTGGCAAAGCTTTTATATAAGCTGCATAAAACACATGTACCCATGTCGAGACATAAGGAGGTTGGGCTCTTGTAAAACTCTAAAAATCGTGAAACTTGATCATATCCCAGATAGACAGAGACTCACTCATCACTCCATCTATGAAGAGTTATATCTCCTTAAGGATTGGTCATTCTCCAGCTACTTTGAGCCTATTGAGGGCCTTTGGAGTGATGATTTGGAGAACACGGGAGGTAGGTGCATGAGTTTGAGAAGGTTGCACCAATATGGACTTAATATCAGTTCTTTTTCTTACAACTACTTTCCTTGGATTCTAACTCACACACGTAGAGGATCACGGAGTGGAGTCTCTATCATATTCTGTGTCCAATGTCAAAACTTGTTTCCCTTTTGTGTTAGCCTTTTCATGTAATGCACATTAATTTAGACATAGTTTCGGTAAAAGTTTTTTGAAATCAAACACAAAAGAAAACACAGTTCAAAATATGTTCTAAGAGTCACCGATTGGGATGACAATTCACCTAACAGGTAAGGCGAGCTCAGTAAAACTCACCGAAGCTGACAGTGTGCAAATATATTGAACTTAGGCATGAAGGCCAAAGTTATCTCCTACTCGACGATTTGTCTAATGAGTTTTGGAGGGCGAAGTCAACTCCACTAAAAGTGACAGTGCAAACTTAATTAGAGAGGGCACAAAGGGCGATGTCCGCTCCAACCTGGTGATACACTGAATGTGTTTCGGTGAACTAAGACTGAATGTGTTTCGGTGAACTAACACAAGCCCGCTGAATGGAACAGTACCCAGCCAAATTCTCAAGCATAGAAAACGGTCTGGGGCTAACTCAGTAATTCTCTTAGTTTCCTTAGCGAGCTAGGACAAGCCCGCCGAATAGGTAATTTTCAGCCCAGTGCCTACTTTAACCAATTCAACACCAAAACACTATATTACCTCATTTCCAACTAATTTTACAGTACATCCATATGCTTTTCTATCCACTGGTACTCAGAATTCCCCCAAATATCAAAAACTATTACCCAATTTGATGATTTTTCCTTCAAAAAGTCATCACTTTATCTGTCATTAGGAAAATGTAGGCCATACAGGCAACACTGCGCTAATCAAACTTCACCTATACTCAATTAAGGTCAGACTCTATGCAAACAGAGGATCAATTTCAAGAATTAACCAACATAATCAATTTAGCAATTTGAGGCACAAAATCAACTATTTAACTCATGGGCACAGTTCAATATCATGCATTTAGCCTTACCCATACAAATTAAATACCAATATACTTCAAATGACACTAAGCCCATATCAAAAACAACTATTTCTAGCACAAATAATAAGCAAGAACTCAAAAATCTACCTCAAAGATGATAGCAAGACACAAACTCAATGAATATGGGTCTGGGATCCAAAATCTAGCAGTCTAAAGCCCTACGAGCAAGTAATATCACGCAATGGAGGCACATAAATACTAAAACAAAGGTATGAGGAGGCTTAGGGAGAGAGAGAACTCAAAAGCATGAAAGAATTTCTTTTAGAACATGAAGAGACTCTTGGCTTATTTAACTCAGACCCACTCGGTGGACTATGACTAACGTTGTCGAACGCATTTGGTGAATCGCCAAAAGAGCTAAAGCTCACCGATGAAGCCTGAAAAGATACCAAACCTTAAGGATGATTCGGCGGACTCAATGGAGTCCACTTAGTGCAGTTCAGTGGATCAGCTATTGGAGCTCAAACTCCTTAAGTTGACAGAACATTTTTTCAATTTTTCTAGCCAAGAAGGCGGACATGAAGATGTTCGCTTAATGCATTCAGCAGATCACCGAGTTGAACTTTGTATCACCTAAGTCACCTTCCTCGATATTTTTACTTCTTTCCAACCTGCACTTATAACACACGTTATTGAATACACAAAATAAACTTGGGTTGCCTCCCAAGAAGCGGCTTATTTAACATTGTGATATAGCATAGTTCTAACTTCATCAACAGTCACTTTTTGGATTTAGGATGGTGTCACTCGGTATCGCTCCCTTTTGTCTTGGATTGAGCTGAGTGGAGAGGTTACATAGCTATGTTTCAAGCAGTTTTATTGACACTAAATGCAAGGTTACTATTTCCGTCAAGGTGGAGAAGTTATTTTTCAAATCCTTCAACACTTTGTCAGATCGTTCAACTTTATTGAAGATCCTTGTAAGCATCTCCTCAGTGTGATTTCCCTCTAGTCCAGGTGGTTGCTTTGGCCTTTGATGATCATGAGGTTGAATATACATATACTTCTCAACCTCTTGTTCTCTCCCATTACAACCTCTCTAATCTTTCTAACCATTGTCTCACGGCTTGTTCCAACCTTGGTTCCCACCTTGCCTTTGGTAGTTTAGGTGTGAACCCCCATTTAATTTCCCAAATATTGCACTTCTTCATTGTATAATGCCTTAAACTTGGTATTATCAGGGCATTGTCCAACACTTGTACCAACTGCATTTACAGTTTTAAGTTCACCTCCCATGAATTGTTTAGACAACAAATCGTGTTGGATCATATTTTAGCTCTATTTTCATATCGCTCATGATCCTTTTCCATTTGTTCCTTGCTCATGTTCAACTATAGAGAAGACACTTGATCCTCACTAGTATGCCATGCTCGGTTTACTTTTGTCATATAATCTAGCAATAACGTTGCTACCTCGTAAAGTTGTCACATTAGCCCTCCTCGAATGAGTTGATCTGCCAAATCCTTATTGATGGAATCAAGGCTGCAATAGAAGTACTACAGTATCAAATTGTCCGGAACACCGTGTGTAGGACATTATAGAAGTAATTTCTAGAATCTAAACCATGTTTCATGTAGTGGTTTGATAACGCTCAACTACACCTATCACGATTCAAGATGTAGGCGGTCGCTAGCAATATATACCCAATGAAGAGTTGGGGTCGATCCCACGAGGAATGATCTAAATACAAAATTCAAATATAAAGTACTAAAGTGATCTAACTTTTTGTATGTTAAAACAATGCATAATGTAAATTATCAAAGTTTCAATTAAAAATAAGAGCATATTCGAATGATTATAACAAACACAAATTAAAAACGAACTTAACCAATGGGAGATGGGGCCTTAGGGATGTGTGAGTGTTCAATTACCAATTTCACTAAATGGGTCATTCAGGATTGCTTAAGTATGCTGAATCATAATGGTTAGACGAGATTACAACTATCATAGCTATTTTAAAATTAACTATCATTCTTTCAATTGGGTTTTATCAAACCCCAAAAGGCAATACATTGAGAGTACAATCTGGTACCTTAATCCAACCCACTTTAACAAGCTGGGTATTACAAGTAAGAACTCATACAATCATCAATTGCTAATTCCACTCAAATGGATCTTCTACAAACATACAAAGAGATATAAACTAGAACTGAATTTCAAACTTCAATTCATACGGTGAAAAAATGAATTAACAATTGAACCCATTCTAAATCAGCATTTAATTCAGCAATCCATAAGACCCACAAGTTAATTAGGTGATTGAACACATAATCACACCTCTAAGGCATTCGAGTTTTAGTCAATCATAGCAAGAATGAAGAAATAGTTACCAAATATATTAGCAATTGGTTTCCCAAGTCTTCAAATAGCAAATACAAACAACTAAAATTATACCCAATGTATCAACTCCCAAGAAATCACAAGAATAGTTCAGAAAATCACTCAAAGTGCAATGTACTTTCTAAGTTCGAGTTCTGGTTCTTCTCTCTAGTACAAACTATTCAATTCAATTCACAAATTTCTATTTATACTTTCCCAAAAATTTCACACGCTTTCAAATGTAAGAGTATTCGGCGGCGTAAGTCGGGCTCTCCCTTCCACTCGGGAATGCGCCGAATTGCCTGTTCTTGCCTTTTAGTGCTTGACTTCAATACTGATTTCATCCTGAAACATTTGGCAATGAACATCGAGCTTGCCATTTTGATCAGTGACTCGTCGTCTGGTTCCCTAGCTCGCCGACTTGACTTAGATCTTCTCCTTGTCTACTCAAACTTTAGATGTTACACTGTCCACTCGGCATGTCGCTGAGTTGACTTTGGCGAGCTTCATTCTTCATGTTCCTTCAATTTTGAAACTTTTCAGCTTCTTTTTGCATCATTTTGTCGTTGCCTCATTCCAAAGCCTTCTCACTGCACATAAACGATTTAACATTAGTTATGAGTGCAAAATGAGCATTAAGGAAACCAATTAATTATAAATGAAGCTCTAAATGAGTCAAAACTACCGACTCATCAACACCACCAACTTAAATTTTTTCTTGTCCTCAAGTAAAACAAAAGATCAATGAGCTCAATAGGGATGTCTACAAATAGTGCTCCTTGAGAATGCACACAAGGATCAATCTAAGATACAAGGATCAAATGTACAATAAAACCATAAAATTTTGACTAGCCATCATCAATTAAAGTGTATGCTCTCAAGTGCTCACTTTAAACACACATTCATGCCTACAAAAATATTCGAATGCCCTTACACCAAGAAAAGGATTCCACTGTCTCATGAAATTCAATGAAGATCAAAGTATAGGAATCAACCGCAACACTCATGCTCCCAAAAGAGAAAGAGTACGCACAGCTCTACCTAGGCTTGCCCGGATTTTCCATCTAAGAATCACAAAGTTCATGCAAGATCAAAAAGGACTTTGGAGGCTTGTAATGGGGCTAGGGCTTATGGTATGATCATTTTTAGGTTAGTGACTCTACATTCATGAAGCATGGTTCCCAATTTTCCTCTTTCTCCCTTTCTTCCCACTCTTCAACTTCTCAAATGATTATTTGACACTTTGCTGCACACAAAACATTTTTAGGAACACCCTTGCTTGTTTTTGCACTAATGCATTACGACACTATCTTATTTGAATCTCTTTTTTTTCTTTTATTTTTTTATGGCGGGATTCCATCTTTTTTCACAAACAACTTTTTCAAAACATCAATCTCATGAACCTCTAGCTCAATTCCTTTCTTCGTTTTCACTACACCCCCAACATAGGCTTTTTGCCTAAGTTGGTTATTCAAACTAACCAATACTTCACGAAGGTTAAGGTGAACAAGATATGGCATTATCAAACAAACAGCTAAGGGTTTTGCATTTGTGGTTTTATTCAAAGAAAAGGGATAGGCTCAAAAGGTGCCAAGCTGGGTTTACACACTCACAAGGTGGCCAGCAAAGGTATAGAAATTTGGTTCACCCTAAAAAATGTGTGCCTAAGATGATTTACCACATTCACTAATGTTTAGTCAATCGGACTACCAGGGCAAGTTCTAGGCATCATCATACACATTTTTCAAGTAAAGCTCACCACATATGGTATTCAAACACAATTATGGATCAAAACTCCACGAGTCAAGCTTCCGTGCAACGGTATTGCAAGACTCACCATAGACAATTCGCTAGTCATAACAAGAGGCTAAGAGTTTATACAAGACTATGCAACTCCAATTTACGTCGTTGTTCGCACACAAACATATCATTCAATCAAGAGAACTATTCAAGTAATCAATATTGAACACAATTAAAACTCAAAAGTACAAGAGAACTGCAATCATTCATTCAGCACAAAATCAACAAAGATAAGTAAAGAGAGATATTACGAGAAAACAAAACCGTTTCTTTCAATTAAACGAACATCCAAAATCAAAACAAAACAACAATCAAATATACAACCAAACGGAGTTGGGAAAAACACAACCCCACCAAAAAGATAAATTAGTGTACTCAATGCGAAATAACAAAATAAACATAAAAACTAAAGGTAAGGGAAGTGCAATAAAAGGTCCCCTGTACCGCTACGTAGGAGGTGTGTCATCAGCTCGGGCATCAGTGCCCTGTGTACTCTTCTCGGTGTGTCGGGTCCCACGGGACCCAATCATCGATATTTCTCAAAGAGAATCGACAGTGGCAGCTAAGACCATATCATCCTCTAGATCCTCCAGATCCGCATACACCATTCGATCCCTCGTAATAAAGTCCTCCTCATCCGTCTCAGGTGCATCAGATGCACCCTTATCATCAGCATTTGGAGTAACACCGGTGGTGGTAAGTGGAGTAACATCAGCACTCGTACCCTCTGGCACATCCACACTACCCAAAAGCATGGTAATGTCTGTGGACTTCATCTCGTCCAAGTCTCTCCTCAAGCCAGTAATATCGGTGCAGATGGCTTTCGAGTCAGTAGAAGCACCCTCTGTCCGCTCACATGCCACAACTCTAGCGGTGAGGGCCTCCAAAACCTCCTTATGAGCTGTAATAGTTAGGTGCTGATCAGCCAACTCTGCTCGAATGGGGGCAAGTGCGGTAGCTAAAGCACGCTCAATCAATCTCGGAACAGCTACCTCGACCCGAGAAGCTCGTACATCTACAGATTGGGCCAGGTGCCCCATCTTGATGATCATGGCCTGTGTTAAAGGCCGAGCGCAGGGAGCTGTAGCTGGTGTAGGGGTAGAAGAGAGGACTGGCGTCCGAGAGAAAGTGGCATGAGCATTAGAGATAGGAACACCTGTTGGCTCAACTACGGGAGTAGGGGAACCAGCCTCCAAGGCCGCGATATCCACCACCGGAGACGTGTCTACCAGAGGTCTCCTCCTCCTCTCGAACTCATCCTTCATATACTCGGCCTCGATCCATCGGATTTCACAAGATGAGGTCGAAGTGATCTCAATATCCTTCTTCGCATCAAACGGAACACCAGCCCACCTGCATAGCTCACTAATCAAAATCGGGAACGGAAGGGAGGTGTGCTGCTGTTTTTCCCTCTTCAACATCGCACACTCGATGATCATTCCCAAATTCAGATTTTTCCTATCAATCAGGCAACCCAAAAGAGCGGCTTTCTGATGCTGGAGAGTCGTCTCATTTTTTGATGGCATGAGAGTACTACTTAAAAACCCAAACCAATACCGCGCAATAATATTGAGGTCTTTCTTCTCGATTATAGCCCCAGCATCTAGCCAAGGGGGAAGGCATCACTTATTAACGGCGCCAACCACCCCTTAAGATTCTCCAAACTCCTCTTTAGCTTGTCGGCCAATGCGTGCCGCCACATATATGTGGAACCGAGGACATCATTAATCTCGGTCTGGCTGCACTTAACTTTCTCCCCGCGCACCATAACAAAGTCAACTGGTTTCATTGATTGTGCAAACTTCTTGACTCGCGGAACTAAACCGTAGTAGGCAACGTAGAAGTCCCGGACCCATGTAGGTACGTAGGGCTCCGGAGCTTGGTGAAACACTGAAACATGTGGAAGCGAATAGTCTCCCACACCTGTGGATATCTGTCCACCACCCCATCGGTGGACAAGCTCTTTTCCTCGATGATTGTGCATAAACACTGGGCTTTTAACTTATGCATTGACCTCAGAAGCTTAGCCAGGGCCGGAATTGGAGCTAGAGCAGTAGGGGCAGGAGAAGAAGCTGTCGGAGACTCAGGTCTGGCAGTAGGAGTGATAACCCTAGCCAATGGGTCATGTAAATTTTTGGACCGCAACTCGGCACAGGTCCATTTTTAAAGCTCCCCAATAGAACTCCCTAACTCCTCACCTTCAAAACATCCGTAGTCCGTGGAAGTGAACTGGATAGAGGGTTCTTCACTGTCCGAGGATGGACTCTCTGACACCACTTTCTTGCCTTTCCTTTTTTGTTGGGATTTTTGAGATCGTTGTGCCCGTGGTTTATCAACTATCGAAGCTATTTCAATTCCCTTAGCTCTTTTCCAAGGAGGTTTCTCAACAACAACCTTTTGGTGAGGCATATCTGTTAAACCAAATAAGCAAACACAAGAAATGAGGGAAACGTGTTAGATAAGGGTCAACTAGGATAAAATGCAAACAAACTCGCCAACCGTGTCAGTGAGTCGCCTAACCTAGTGGGCGAGCAAGAAGAGCATTGCCTAAAATAATAGACTCAGGCCAGGTAAAATTCAGGCGTAATGGGTTTTATAGAAAACCACTTGGCGAGTCACCGAGTTCACTCGGCGAGCTAAAGGGAGATCACCAAATATAATAGAATGCATAGGCACAAACTTAAACAACAAAGGCGATGGGGAGTACAATAGGCAACGCACCGATCACAACGGTGAGCTTGACTTAGGTCGCCGACCCAACTCAATGCATCAGCCCCCCTAATTTTTTTATAATTTTCAACTAACAGCCCAATACACAATAATTAAAGCTTAAATAGCAGCAAATAGATTAGACCAACACCCAATTTCTACCCTGGGTACTTAGACTTCTCGAAAGTTGATTTGAAAACAACAAAATGATGATTTTCCCTTAAGAAAGACGTCACCAAATCCATCACTGGGAAAATTCAAGCCATTCAATTAAATTCGGGGCTACTCAGATGTCAGTTATCAATTAATCAACAATCCACAATCGCTAAAACGATTAGCCGTATCAACAAAAGCCAAAAAGTAAGAAAATTAACCATGCTCAACCCAATTCACACAATCGAACTACCAGGCGGCAATCAAGACATACAATCATGCATAACCTCAAGTACCCATCTATGCGCAAGTGGAATTAGCAAAATGGCTTACAAAATTTAAAACCAAAGAAAACTAACCTCAATGCAGACACTACGATGCAACAATGGTGAGACGGGGAATGGGGACAAGTCCAGAGCACTCTAATAACAACTAAATGCAACAAATATGGTAATGAAAATGCAAAAGTGTGCGGGTATGGGAGGAGATGATGAAAATTTCAAGTATGAAGAAAATTTGAATTTGAAAAGATTAAAAACCCTTAAGTTCGCGCCCCACTGGGCGATTGTATTAACATCGCCGATTTGTTTGGCTATGCGCCAAGTTATTCAAAACCTCATCGAATATCAATGGAGCCCAGGCTATTTTGCATGTTCAGAAGGTGAGCTAGATCGGGCTTGCCGAGTGTGCAGTTTGCTCGCATAATTTTCCAGTGTAGCCTTCAACTTTAGATTTCAATTTTTGATGAATTTAGGCGATTCTAGAGATCTTAGGGTGATGCGCCGAGTTGCCAACCCCTCGCCTAGTTGCCATGACTTGAAATGTCATACTCCAACCTACACAATCAACACACGTTATTCGAAAACACTAAAATAACACTTGGGTTGCCTCCCAAGAAGCACCTTATTTAACATCGTGGCACGACGTGGACATGCATTTAAGCATCATCCAAGTGCACCACATCAATCATTCGCACGATGGGAGCCTCTCCAAAGTAAAGTTTCAGCCTCTAACCATTCACCTTGAAGAACGACCCATTTTCACCCTCAACTTCAATTGCGCCATTATCAAACACACAAATCACCTTTAAAGGGCAAGAACACTTAAATTTAAGCTTACTCGCAAAGAGACTCAAACGAGAATTGTAGAGTGGCACAAAATCACCCACCTTAAATGCTCGCTGAAGTATCTTGGAGTCATGCCACTTTTTCATTTTCTCCTTATAAAGAGCTGAACTTTCAAAAGCTCGACAACGAAACTTTTCCAACAAATGACGCTGGTCAACCCGATCCTTGGACACATTGTCCCAATTCAAGTTCAAAGCCTTCAAGGCCCACATAGCCTTATTCTCAAGCTCAACTGAAAGATGACATGATATCAAACACCAACTCATATGGGGACAAACCAATTGGGGTCTTGAAAGCAGTTCTATACACCCAAATAGTGTCATCTAACTTTCGGGACCAATCAGTCCGGTTAGCATTTACAACTTTGGCCAAAATTCTTTTAATATCCCGATTGGACTTCAACTTGTCCACTTGTTTGAGGATGGTAGGGGGTGGCAACCTTATGCTTGACTCCATATTTGGACAACAACGAGGCAAAAATTTGGTTGCAAAAATGAGAGCCCCCATAACTAATAATAGCACGCGAAGTGCCAAACCTTTTGAAGATGTATCGCTTAAGAAAATTCACCACACTCCGCCCTTCATTTCTAGGCAAAGCCACAGCTTCCACCCATTTGGACACGTAATCAACAGCCATAAAAATATATTTGTTCCCATAAGAACTAGCAAAAGGGCCCATAAAGTCGATTCCCCACACATTAAACAATTCAACCTCAAGGATCGGAGTAAGAGGAAGCTCAGGTCTACGAGACACTCCTCATTGCTTTTGACAATGACTACACTTGCAGATAAGGGAATTTGCATCTTGATACAATGTTGGCCAATAATAACCACTTTGCAACACTTTGGCCGCTGTACGCAATCCACTATAGTGTCCACAAACTGCAGATGCATGGCATGCATCAAGAATAACATCTACTTCAGCCTCCGGTACACACCTCCTAATTATATGATCAGCACATTCCTGAAATAGATAAGTTTCATCCAAAAAATACTTCTTTGCATAAAAAAGGAACCTCTTAATTTGATAGAATTTCAGTCCCATCGGGAATAATTCCACACACCACCTAGTTAGCAAAATCAGCATACCAAGGAATGGAACCCATTGATACAATCATTACTGTCTCATCGGGAAAGGCATCTTCAATATCCTTGTCACCAGAAAAAACAACACTTGTTTCATGTTTCGATAAATGATCAGCCACCTAATTTACACATCATTTTTGGTTTTTGACCTCTAAATCAAACTCTTACAATAACAGCACCCATCGAATCAGTCTTGGTTTTGCATCCTTTTTGGCCATTAAGTAGCGTATAGCTGCATGGTCAGTGTGCACCACTACCTTAGTTCCCAATAAATAGGCCCTAAACTTTTGAAATGCAAACACCACATCTAATAACTCTTGTTAAGTGATGGTGTAGTTCTTTTGAGCTACATTCAAAGTCTTGCTTGCATAGTAGATTGGATGAAATAGCATGCTTGTACGTTGGCCATGTATAACACCCAAGGCCACACCACTAGCATCACCTATTAGCTCAAATGGGCTATTCAAATCTGGAGCAACGATGATCATGGCCAGCACGAGCTTCTCCTTTAGGCACTTAAAAGCAATCATATCGGCTTCATCAAACATAAAGACACTGTCATTCTGAAGTAGCTTGCAAAGAGGATGAGCTATCTCAGAGAAATCCTTTATAAACCTCTGGTAGAAACCCGTATGTCCTAAGAAGCTTCGGACACCTTTACCGAGATAGGGGGAGCTAACTTAGCAACAACCTCCACTTTGGCTTGATCTACTTGTATACCATCCCCTGAAATTTTATGTCCCAAAATAATCCCTACTTTCACCATAAAGTGACACTTCTCCCAATTGAGTAAAAGATTTGTTTCGACACATTTATTTAGGACCTTTCCCAAATGTTCAAGGCTTTCTTCAATTGAATCTCCCACAACGGAAAAATCATACATAAAGACCTCCATTGAGTCATCAACCATATCAACAAAAATAGGCAACATACACCTTTGGAAAGTTGCCGGTGCATTACACAACCCAAAAGACATTCGTTTAAATGCAAACGTTCCATAGGGACAAGTGAAAGTAGTCTTGTATTGATCTTCTGGGGTTATGGATATTTGATTGAAGAAACAAAGAATTACTAGTTACTAGTTTGAATCCGAAATGAAAGGTACAAATATAAAATGAGAAGATTTCAAGTAACAAATTTAGGATAGGGGATAGAGGAGAACAAGGAACAAAGCTATATCGAACAAGATTACCGAAGGGATTTGGAAATGGGAAATTAGTCAATACCCATACGATCCATTGCACATTAGCATCATAAAATCTCAATTAATCATGGGTAAAATCAGATATGCCTCAGACTATAAATTATATACTTGATTCTATCAAACATAGGCTAATATTTCTCAACTAGTTCTCACGAACGCAATCAAGTGGCAACACAAGCAATCCGATTAAAGGCAATGCAAGGATTCACTATTTCTAGCAACGATCCGACAAATGAGTTGCTAAACCTCAATTAACTCTTACAAGCTAAATCAAAGTAGACGGGCAAGTCCTAGGAGTGATCAACTCCTTTGGAAAAGCAATTAAAGCATGATATCAATTGGATAATCAAAAACCCATTTCATAAATGATAAAGCATTCAACTAATTACAAAAGAACAAGTTAATAGAAATCAAAAACCCAAATATTGTTTATCACTAAGACAATATCAAAATTACTAATCAATAATTAACACCTAGAATTCAGCAATACAAAGCAAAGAGTTGAAGAAGGAATGAAAAAAATTTCAAATCAAGCTCACAATCTTCACTCTAATGGTGTTTGTTGAGGAATCTTGCTCTCAAAGCTAAGCCTCAATCCCCAAGGTTCTTCTCTCTAGTTTTTAAGTCCAATCTGATGAATAATGATGAATCCTCCCTCAAATGGCTGTGTTTTTGTGTATATGTTGAATTACGGTCAAAATGTGAAATTCCAATGCTGCCCAGATGCCAGTCACATTTCTTCTCCGTGTTCGCGGAGGTAGCTCTGCGTTCACAGAGCTTAGTATTATTGTACTCCGCATTCGCGGAGGACTTCTGCGTTCATGGTATTCAACCTGAATGCACTCCACGTTCATGGAGGCTTCCCACATTCGCGCCTCACACAACTTCCTTTCACTCCCCGGTCGCGCGCAGCTCTATGCGTTCACGAAGAGTATTTCACTGCTAGCTTCAAAATCCTTGTTTTTAGCTCCATCTTTCCCCAATTTCCTTTATTTTCTATCAAAACTCCTTTTTAACCAACATGTACCTAAAACAACCATATTCAAAGGAAAATTAGCCTCTTTCTCTACTTAAGTGCCACAAAATCACAAGAAAAGGACTCCAAATGAGTGAAAATCACCCACTCATTAACACCCCCAACTGAGAAACTTTTTTTGTCCTCAAGCAAAACAAAATCAAAAGCACAAGAGGCAATCAAGTTAAGCACAACACACTTTCATTTCAACTAATGGTCATGATCATGACTTTGGTTGGTACTAACAAATAGTCTTCAAGCACCCTTTTCACAAAAACAACCCCTCATTATTGTGATACATATTTTTTTTGAAAACCAAGAATCCTTAAGTGACAACAACTCAAACTCAAGAAATGACTCAACTCTTTAGCTCTTTTTCATGCTCACTTAATGCAGTTTGGAATTTTCAAAATCCCTACTCAATAATTTACATGCCCTCACAAGAAAAGAAATGTCCCAAAATACTCACAAGTATTTACAAACAAGGGACAGAAGCACAAACACTAACACTCACAAAAGAACATCTCATGAACTCAAATGTGTAACCCCTGCTTGCCCATATTTTAAATCAACATTGCCTCAACTTCATTTGGTTAGAAATTTCAAAGGACATTGTTAAGCTTGTAATGTAGGCTTAGGGAAGGTAAGGATATCATTTAGGTACAAGTGACTACACTCTCCTTGAACTCTACTCAACAACTCAACAACTCAACATTTTCTAACTTTTCCACATTTTCTTCACTTTCAAAACCAATGCACATTTTACATTCTGTTTTTCTTATTCACTCTTAATGCCCCAAATGCAACCATTTTCAACTTTTTGGAAGTTTCAAGACTCATTTATTCACTTTCTTTTTCGAAACTTTTTTTTTATCAACCTCTTATGCAATAGGCATCCCTTCTATGAATCTCCCATAACACCCCCAACTTAGGCTTTTAACCTCAACTCTCACAACTTCAAGTTCAAGGAGGGAAAGGGTTCAAGAGAGATGTACATTTTAAAAATGGATAAGGCTTATAATGAGGTTGCCAATAAAAAAGGATTTAGGCTCAAAGAGGACAACTAAGGATACATTTAATGCAAATGTGAGATTTTTAGGCCAAGTGGAGTTCAAGAACAATCAAAGAAAGCCTAAGATCATTTTTCCAACCAAACTCGATTAAGACCAAAGTATCAAGACCAACCAGGCAAGTTCTAGGTAGCACAAGTGAACACAAGGCATTATTCAACAACTCACAACACAAGGGATGAAAATCACTCAAAGTGGATCAAAATTTTATTTCCTTTTAAACAAACAAGTGGCAATGATCAATTAAACCGCCAACGAATCAAAGTCACAAAAAGAGTCAGAAGAGTTGTCACAAAATCATTCAAACCATGCTCAAATTTTCAAAATGGACGGGTATGTTTTCAGCACACATTTTTCACAATCAAGACTATATTCTTAGTAAAAAAAAGCCACAATCATCAAAAAAGACCACGACGAATTCGCCTTTAAGAAAGCCGTCAACTAATCCATTATTGGGCAAACTCATACATCAATTCAGAACTAATTATTCAGACTTCACCCCACATCAACAATGGCTACTCAAACTTAACCACACAACCAACCGACACCTTACCTTTAAGAAAGTCGTCACTCTATCCATCATAGGGCATCGCCATTCAACAACAACTCCAAACAATAACACCATCTCAAGAAAAAAGAAATAAAATAAAGAAACTATCAAAAGCAATAAAACTACAAAAAGGAAAATGACTAATCCAACACAATTAACCATTAAAACCAACAGCCCAACAAGGGCACAACATCCATAAATAAAACAAACATCCAACAATATGATTAAAAAAAACCAACAAACCATATCCCAAACATCCAAAACAGTCAATACAAAACAAAAGTCATAAGGGAGGCACCCCCAACTAAAAATCGAACTGTGTCCTCACAATAAAAAAATCAAAAGAGAATATGAGGGGCTCCCTGAAATGCAATCACTCTGAGCTAGCATCAGAAGGGGAGGACAGGTCCTCATCATCGGATGGACTGCTACCACATAGACTCCGGAGCTTTCCCATCATCTTACTCAGAAATCTACTCTTCCTCTTCTCATGCTCTCGGAAAGTCCGCTGGCACTACTCAATCTTCCCCTGCCTCCAACTCAAACTCTCCAATCTATCAGACATAGCCTTCTGTGCAGCAGCTACAGAGGCAATAGTTGGTGCAAATGCACCCTTAGATATGGCTCTAGAAGGTCTGGTAGGGAAGCCAGCAACAAGCTCTCGAATTTGAACATCAACTCCCTAAATCTGGGATGAGATATTTCGCATCGTGGCAGGTCCAAATTGGAGAGGTCCTGTAGAAGATGAAGTACCGGCCTTAGAAGTGGGCTCGATGAACTGTCAAAACTAGGGATCAGACATATCGATCTTCCTCTTCTTGTTCTTGCTACTTTGGCCGCCCCTCTTCTTCAGAGGGTGTATCTCCTTCCTAGGCATCTTCTCCTCATCTGTCGGCAGTCTCGGCACTACGGCACTATAGCACAACTGAGTGATCAATGAAGGAAAGATAAGACTCTTGGTCCTCCCCTAAGTCACCTCAATAATATAATCCAAAATCAACTGGCCCACATTCACCGCCAGCCCATCTATAATAGCCGCAATAACCAAAGGCCTTTCTAGTGTCACCTTGGTGTCATGTGTTGAGGAATTTACCCGAGCACATATAATGGAGAGCCAAGTCTTGGACTCCGCTGTAAAATCACGGGACTCCACCCCTCTCCTTGTCTCGAACCACTCCGGAGGCTCACCATTGTGCAACTTATCAACAAGCAACTGGCCATCTAACTCCTTGTAGCAATCCAAATAAACAGTGTTGTCGGCGTTCGGGAGGCCATAATAGGTATTAATCAAGGCTGGGCTAAAACCATCCTGTACCCCTCGGACAGTAGTAACGACGGCCTCATAAAAAATAGTCTCCGACGCATTTGCATTAAATTCAGCTACGATGGTGTGATTAGCCTTGATAGGCTCAACAGCAAATGCCATCCATCCACTAGACTAAAGCCGGTGAAAGAAATCTGACATCCAATTCTTGAGCTTTTCCAAGCAAATCCCCTTCTCCTTCACAACAGCCCGGCCCAGTTATTCGTCATATTTCCGTGCGCATTTGGCGGACAAGAACATGGCTGCATCGAAATAATCCTTCTCAGGTGCAATTTCGGATGCTTGAGGGATGTTTCTGGTCGACATATTTAGCTCAAACTACCTACAAAAGAAGCCAACATGTTAAAAGTTTTTATGGACATTTAAAACAATGTATTAGGAGGTATTAAGGCAAAAGAAAATAGTTAAACGAGGTCCCGATCAATTTATGCAATGTTACTATTTTTGGATAGAATTGAATCCTTCTCCCCGTTCGCAGAGAAGCCTCTGCGTTCGCGTAGAGATATTGGCCTTACCACCGCGTTCTTAGAGAGGCTACCACGTTCGCGGCTCAGAAGCAAAAAAACCTCAGCATTCGCAGACCAGTTGGCACGTTCGCGAACAACAAGGAGTCATACACCTCCACGTTCGCGGAGATATCATCGTCCCCAGAAAAATAGAATCATTGGAGCCTTTTATCAAACACATGGAGGGAAACAATATCAACAAATTTCACCCCGAATTCAACCCCTACACATGATTATCACCTAAGAACCCAACAAACATGAATTCAACCCAAAAATCAACATCTAAACACAACAAGAATCAAGTTCAAATCAAGATTACCATGAAGCACAATTTTTTCAAGGATTTTCTCACAAAAATTTCTCCTAAATCAAACCTAACAACTAATTTATCAATAATCAAAAGGCAACTATTGGGAATTCTACCCATAAACCCACAATTAAACATCAACAAGGCAAGTCAAAATAATTAAACACAGTAAAGCATAATTTTCTAATATCACTTACCTAAAAACAAAACATAAAGTAAGGCAAGGGTTAAAAATCATATCTTGGTTTTAGAGTCTAGTTTGAAGATAGTAGATTAGGAAACAATTTAGAGAGAGGAAAATTTTTGGGGGATTTTCATTTCTCTGAATGAGGGGAGAAATGGTCTTTTAAAGGCCTTTGTGACATTTGAACTCAACCTTTGGCATTTCTTCCTATTAAACTGCCACGGCCCTCTGCATTCGCGGAGGTCTTGGTGCATTCGTGCTTCTGTGAGAGTTAAGCCTCCACGTTCGGGGACATAATGGTGCGTTTGCGCCTCTATGAGAATGTGTACTCCGTGTTCGCGGTCCTTCGGGCGCATTCGTATGTGTCTAGATGGTTGGCTTCCGCGTGCGGGGACTACCCTCCGCGTTCGTGGAGAGCAATTCAGGCTTGGACCCATGGCAGTATTCTTAAAATTTTGGCGATGACTAGGGCCAATTGGCAACTCGCCCTTTGCACTTTGGTGATTTTTAGCTGCCAAAAAGTGTTCCAACCCCCATTTTGAAGGTAGTTCAACCCTAAACTTCAATCCCAAGAGCATTTTTGCTTCCAAACCTGTTCAAAACATTTTCGAACACTTTGCAATAATGAGGATTAGTCAAAAATAAAATTCTAATTTATCTTAAAAAATTTTAAAAACTCAACAATAACAAAAAATTATAATTTTAGAATACCGATGGGTAGCCTCCCATCAAGCGCACAATTTAACATCGCGGCGCAACGACGGTTGCATCACCCTTTATGTTTCCACTTCGAGGTGATGTACCTGCTCCCCAATTTTGAATCATTTTCTCTTTGAAGGGCATGGGGATGACATGAGAGCATCACGCGTTTCACTCGATGTCTCCACTTCGACGATTTGAATTTCTTGCAGAACTTCACATCATTCTTTCTTATAGGAGCATTGGGCAAGAGTGATAGTATCACTAGGCCATTCGAAGAATGAGCTTCATAACTTTTTGCCTTCAAATGCATGACACTATCACTTTCCAATGTACTAGAGTTTCCATATACGATTTTTTTTTGCTTTTTCTTGAAACTCTTTATCATTGCCTTGATATTGGCATCTTGGAATTTTATTGGTTTGGTTTCATTGCAAACACCCAAGATCTCATCAATAAAAAACACAACCCCTTTTTCTTGACTGTCCAACTCCAATGCCTTACTCTTGACCACTTGACAAGGAACCTTGCGTTCTCCAAATGTTGATCTCGCATTGGCCTTCAAAGTAGCAATCTCAAACTCAAGTTGGATCATCTCATGGCACCTAGCTAGGTGAAAGTTGCGGAATTCATCTCTCATTAGGAACATTAGATCTCTTAGCCTCTCACCCTTTTCAAGTCGATAAGACAAGTACAAGATCCATGCTTGACTCACAACACCCATCTCTTCATCTAAAGAGGCATCCAAGCAACTATTTTCAATGTGAAGTCTTCCACAACAAGGCCATGGGTCATCAACATAGGACTTGCACTCACCAAACCTTGTTCCTTCACAAGAAGCCATAAAAACAAACAAAAACAAAACACAAACAAATATTCACAATTTGGATAAAAATTAGTAAACTATAAACTCTAAATTAATTCAATACACTAAATTGTTCCCCGGCAGTGGTGCCATTTTTGATAACGCTCAACCACACCTCGTATGATTCGAAGTGTAGGCAGTCGCTAATATGTATGAACCCAATGAAGAGTTGAGGTTGATCCCATGAGTAACAATGTGCAAGGCGATTGAGGAAACAAAGAATTACTAGCTACTAGTTTGAATCCGAAATGAAAGGTACAATTATAAAATGAGAAGATTTCAAGTAACGAATTTAGGATAGGGGATAGAGGAGAACAAGGAACAAAGCTATATCGAACGAGATTACCGAAGGGATATGGGGATGGGAAATCAATCAATACCCATACGATCCATTGCACATTAGCATCATACAATCTCAATTAATCATGGGTAAAATTGTATATGCCTCGGACTATAAATTATCTACCTAATTCTATCAAACATAGGCAAATATTTCTAAACCAGTTCTTATGAACCCAATCAAGTGGCAACACAAGTAATTCGATTAAAGTCAATGCAAGGATTCACTATTTCTAGCAACAATCCAACAAATGAGTTGCTAAACCTCAATTAATGCACAAATCAATCTTACCCAACCTGAATTAACTCTCACAAGCTAAATCAAAGTAGATAGGAAAGTCCTAGGAGTGATCAATTCCTTTGGAAAAGCAATTAAAGCATGAGATCAATTGGAAAATCAAAAACCCATTTCATAAATGATAAAGCATTCAACTAATTACAAAAGCACAAGTTGATAGAAATTAAGAACCCAAATACTGTTTATCACTAACACAATATCCAAATCACTAATCAACAATTAACACCTAGAATTCAACAATACAAAGCAAAAAGTTGAAGAAGGAATGAAAAATAATTACAAATCAAGCTCACAATCTTCACTCTAATGGTGTTTGTTGAGGAATCTTGCTCTCAAAGCTATGCCTAGGCCTAAATCCCAAAGGTTCTTCTCTCTTGATTTTAAGTCCAATCTAATGAATAATGATGAATCCTCTCTCAAATGGCCGTGTTTCAGTGTTTATGGTGAATTAGGGTCAAAATGTGAAATTCCAATTCTACGCAGATGCCAGTCACATTTCTTCTCCGAGTTCCTGGAGGTAGCTCCACGTTCGTGTAGCTCAGTATAAATGTACTCCCATTCACGAAGGACTTTTGAGTTCGCGGTATTCGACCTGAATGCACTCTTCGTTGACGGAGGCTTCCTGCATTCGCGCCTTACAGCTACCTTTCACTCCGCGGTCACTCCCAGCTCTCCGCGTTCGCGGAGAGTATTTCACTGCCAACTCCAAAATCCTTTCTTTTAGCTCCAGTTTGCCCCAATTTCCTTTCTTTTCCATCAAAACTCCTTTTTAACCAACATGTACCTGAAACAACCATATTTAAAGGAAAATTAGCCTTTCTCTCTATTTAAGTGCCACAAAATCACAAGAAAAGGACTCCAAATGAGTGAAAATCACCTACTCATCAAATACCAATCACGGAAGCAATCCTATCCACGCCCGGCAAGTCGATCTAACATTTGGTCCATGTAGGTTATAGGGAAATGGTCTTTCTCGATCGCCAAATTAAGCTTTCTATAGTCCATTGACACACGCCAACCGGTAACTGGTCGTATTGGCACAAGTTCACCTTTCTCATTCGGGACCACAGTCATCCCACCCTTCTTTGAAAGACATTGAACCGGGCTTACCCACTTGCTTTCCGCAATAGGGTAGACAACTCTGCGTCAAGAAACTTAATGATCTCTTTCTTGAAAACTTCTTGCATTGGAGGATTCAACCTCCTTTGGTGCTCGACACTGAGTTTACATTCACCTTCCAATTTGATCTTGTGCGTGCAAATACCGGGAGGAATCCCCATAATATCAGCAATTATCCAACCAATCGCTTTGATAAATCTTTTTAGCACACTAACAAGTGCTTGTAACTTCCATTCAAGTAAGTCAGCCACAATAATGACCGGCAAGGTGTTATCAGCCCCAAAAAATACATATCAAAGATTGGAAGGAAGAGCTTTCAATTCAAGCTTCGGGGGCGCTTCAATGGATGGCTTCGCGGGAGGACTTTCTCTATTCTTCAAATCAATATCAGGCTTCAAAGGAGTTCTCGAGTAAGAACCTAAACCTGATAGAGTAGCCACCACTTCATCATAATCTTGGATCTCATTCCTATCAGAATTCAAGAAGACAGCAGCCAAGGATTCACCAATGCACAAAATTTCACCAATACTAGCAATCGCTTCTTCGATCACATGGAGGTCACTTGGTTGCTTCATAGACTTGCATATGTTAAAAGTAACTTCCTCCTCATTAACTCTAAATTTCAAATCGCCGCTCTCCACATCGACAAGTGCTCTCTCAGTAGCCAAGAATAGTCTACCAAGAATAATAGGGATCTTGGCATCAATCTCACAATGAAGAATAACAAAATTTGTCGGAATTATGAACTTGTTAGCCTTTACATAAATATCATAATGTACACTGATAGGTCACTTAATAGAACGATCCCATGAGAAGTCGCCTTGTGGTTGACTTAGGCTCACCTAGCCCAAGTTGCTTGAAAATAGCATATGGCATCAAGTTAATACTACCTCCCAAATCACACAATGCTTTGGCAAATTTGAACACCCCAATAGTGCAATGTATCGTGAACGCTTCCGGATCATCCTTTTTAGCAACCACATTTAACATAATAGCGCTGCAACTGTATATGGGATACTTCAACCGTGTCAAAGTCAATACTTCTCTTTTTCGTGACCAATTTCTTCATAATTATATATTTATAGAGAGAGACTTAAATACAGAGAGAAACTTTTGAAATTTTGCATTGTCATCTCTCTTCTTCAACCTTTGTGGGAATGGAGGGTTAATTTTAGGCAACGACTTTAGAGAAATCAATTTAGACATATCCCCCACCTTTGACGTAGTAGTTTCACCTGGAGTAATATCATTCGTTGAATCAACATCTCTGTTGGGAACATCGTTGTTCACATCATTATCAAGGCCATCAAGATCATTCACTATAGGTGGAATTGCACTCCGTTTAGCCCCATCGACCTCAGCCACATCACTACCCAAAACTTACCACTTCGAGTCACAATTGCCATACACTGAGCATTCTCATTCTTTGGGTTAGCCAATGTGTCACTAGTATGGCCACCATTTGGTCTTTGATTCAACTGAGTGGATATTTGGACCATTTGTGATTCGAGATGTTTAATTGAAGCTGAGTGAGAAGTCACCATTTTATTTAGAGAAGAAAAATCAGCCTTCATCTCCTTGAGTACTTTTTCCGAACCTTCCACCTTGTGTAAAATATGAGCAAGCATATCTTCAGTCCTAAAGCTTTTCGGATAAGCCTTTGGTTCGATAAATTTTGGATGATCATATGGACGCACATACCGATATCTCTCTCCATCTCTCCAATTGGCACCTCGATCAAGCCACTCCCGATTGTCTCTTCAATCACCACCTTGTTCTTTGTTCCAACCTTGATTCCCACCCAGCCTTTGATAGCTCGGACGAGAACCCACCATTTGATTCGACACAAATTGGACTTCTTCGTTGTACATGGCTTCAAATTTAGGATCATCCGGACTCATTGCAACTGCATTCACAACTTTGGAACCCACACCCATAACATGCTTTGTCAATAAATCTATCTGGGTCATCATCTTAGCCATATTCGCATCATGCTCTTGATCTTTCTCAATTTTCTCCTTAGTCATTCCGACCATAAGAGGTGATACTTGGTCTTCTCTTGTGTGCCATGCCCGGTTGATTTTAGTCATATCATCAAGCAACGCTGATGCAATAGGAAACGACTGTCTCATGATTCCACCTTGAATTAAACGATCAGTGATAGACTTGTTTACCGAATCAAGGCTACGGTAGAAGTATTGCAACGACACAATTTTAGGTAAACCATGAGTAGGACATTGTAGAAGGAGCTTTTAGAACCTAAGCCACGACTCATGAATTGGTTCACCATCAAGTCTCTTGAAATTCAGAATACCATCTCTCAACTTCACCATCTTCGAAGAGGTAAAGAATCATTCAAGGAATGCTTCTATAAGTTCCACCCAAGAAGTAGTTGAATATATTGGTAGTTTCGCGAACCACTTTGTTGCATCCCCAGTCAGAGAGAAGGGAAACAACTAAAGTCGGATTGACTCTTGAGAGATATTCTTGAACGTGAAAGAGCTACACACGTACAAAAAGTTCTAAATATGCTCATTGGGATCCTCATGAGCAAGTCCTGCAAATAAACCTTTGATTTGCAAGAAGCATGGTCCCGGTCACATGAAAGATAGCATTACCCACAGTAGGGGGCAAGCGTGTGGCTCCAACACTTCCAACTTGAGCTGCATTGAACTCATTCAAATTATCAATGCCATCATGCACATGATGCACATAATCATTCTGACTAGTAACACTACCAGCTTCACTCATGTTGTCACCTGTTGAAATTAAACAACGAAAAGACTAATAAGTAAATTCCACTACAATCAAACTAGTTCACTAATACACTTCGATACAAGAATTCTAGACACTATTCCCTGGCAGCGGCAAATTTTTTTTATAATGCTCAACTACTACTATCATGATTCAAGATGTATGCGGTCGCTAGCAATACATACCCAATGGGGAGTTGGGGTCGATCCCACGAGGAATGGTCTGAATATAGAATTCAAATATGAAGTACTAAAGTGATCTAACTTTTTGTATGTTAAAACGATGCACAATGTAAATTATCGAAGGTTCAATTATCAAATAAGAGTAGATTCAAATGATTGATTATAACAAACACGAGTTTAAAATGAACTTAACCAATGGGAGATGGGGCCTTAGGGATGTGTGAGTGTTCAACTACCAATTTCACTAAATGGGTCATTCCAGATTGCTTAAGGATGCTGAATCATAATGGGTAGGCGAGATTCCAACTATGGTAGCTTTTTACAATTAACTATCATGCTTTCAATTGGGTTTTATCAACCACCAAAAGGCAATACATTAAGAGCACAATCTTCTACCTTAACCAAACCCACTTTAACAAGTTGGGTATTACAAGTAAGAACTCATACAATCATCAATTGCTAATTCCACTCAAATGCATCTTCTACAAGCATACAAAGAGATATAAACTAGAGCTGAATTTGCAACTTCAATTCATAAGGTGAAAACATGACATAACAATTGAACCCATTCTAAATCAACGTTTAATTCAGCAATCAAAATGACCCATAAATTAATTAGGTGATTGAACACATAATGACACCCCTAATGCATTAAGGTTTTAGCCATTCATATTAAGAAAGAAGAAAAAGTTACCAAATATATTAGCCATTGATTTCCCAAGTTTTCCAACAGCAAATACAATTAACTAAAATTATACCCAATGTATCAATTCCCAAGAAATTACAAGAATAGTTCACAAAATCATACAAAGTGCAATGTACTTTCTAAGTTCGAGTTCTGGTTCTTTTCTCCATCACTCAATATTCAGTTCAATTCACAAATTTCTATTTGTGCTTTCCCAAAAATTTTACACACTTTCAAATATTAGTATTTGGTGGCGTAAGTCGGGCTCGCCCTTCCACTCGGGGATGCGCCAAATTGCCTGTTCTCGCCTTTTATTGCTAGACTTCAGTACTGATTTCATCCTGGAACATTAGACAATGAACATCGAGCTCTCCATTTTGATCGATAACTCGCCGTCTTGTTCCCATGCTCACCGGCTTGACTTAGATCTTCTCCTTGTCTACTAGAACTTTAGGCGATACACTATCCACTCGGCGTGTCGCCGAGTTGCCTTTGGCGAGTTTCAGCCTTCGTGTTCCTTCAATTTTGCATCATTTTGTCCTTGCCTCATTCCAAAGACTTCTCGCTCCACATAAATGATTTAACATTAGTTATGAGTGCAAAATGGGCATTAAGGACACAAATTTAGTACAAATGAAGCTCTAAATGAGTCAATACTACCGACTCATCAAGGTTCACCTACTGTTCTTTTGAAAGTTTAGATGATGTCTCTCAACATAACCATTTTCGAGGGAAGACATAATCTTTCTACGAAAATAGAGCATAAAATACCCTCGAAGTATTGGAAATGGTACAAAAGTACCCTCCATCCACCTATTGGCTCAAAAATTCCCTTGCCATCCACCTTTGGGTCCAAAATTGACCACTTATGTAATGGTTTTAAATTTAAACTATTTAAATATTTTTTAAATACATGGAGCTCAACTATTGGTTATAATTTAATTAATTAATATAATTATAAACCCACCCATTACTAATTAAACCTGGCCCAATTAATAAACCCACCCAAATCCACCTTAAACAAAACCCTGAACCCTTCCTTTCCAACGTTGTCTTCTTCTCAGTCAATTTCTTAGTCAAAAATATGAGGCTAATATAGCAGGAAACCTCATGTTTTTGAAGTTTAGGTATGAAAAGGAACTGATGCAATCAATTCAAAATCTCTTATCCAGGGAGCTTGCCCGTGGTCTTCTTATCCGGGTAATATACTCAACTCTATTACGATTAATTCGCTCTAGTCTTGCCATTTAACTTATGTTTCTGCATTATAGGTCCAAAAGCTGAAGCTTGATATTGAGGAGTGAGTTAGTGTTACTAATCTTGTCCTATAGATGAAACAACTTAAAGTTCAAGTACCTGTGATTTCTGGATATTCCATATATAATCAGGAAATCACTAATCTTATAAACCTAGGAGAAATTGACTAAGAGGAAGACAATGTTGGAAAGGAATGGTTCAAGTTTTTGTTTAATAGGTTGATTTGGGGCGGGTTTATTAATTTGGCCGGGTTTGGGGCGATTTTAATTAGTAATGGGTGGGTTAATAATTATATTAGTTAATTAAAATATAACAAATAGTTGAGCACCACGTATTTGAAAAAATATTTAAGTAGTTTAAATTTAAAACCATTAAATAAGTGGTCAATTTTTTACCCAAAGGTGGACGGCAAGGGATTTTTGAGCTAATAGGTGGATGGAGGGCAGTTTTGTACCATTTCCAATGTTTTGAGGGTATTTTACGCCCTTTTCTAATTTTTCTAAGAACGCTTCAGTCAACTCCTCTTAAAAAGTAATAAAATCATTTGGCAATTCCGCCAACTATCTTGTAGCTTCACCCGTCAAAGAGAATGGTAATAATCTCAACCTTATGGACTCTTGTGAGATATTACTGAATACAAACGTTCACATGTATCCATAAAATTTTGAAGGTTTTGATGAGGATCTTCATGAGCTAAACCTCTGAACATTCCTCTTATTTGAAGAAGCTGTAGCATTGCTCCGGTTACATTAAAAATTGTCCTCCCTATTTTGGGAGGTAACCGGATGGCTCAAGTGGTTTGAATGATGTTCATGTGCATGTCATTCAAGTCACCGTTATTGTCATTTTGCTCTTAGTGAGTATCGTTATCACTACCATGGTCAATCATGTTTTATACCTACAAATCAAAAAACGACAGCACATAACAACAATTTTATACAACTAAACAAATTTACAAACTTATTTCTCAAATGGAATTCTTAGCCACCACTCCCCAGCAATGACTCCATTTTTGATAATGCTCAAATTATCCTCAAAAACTATTAAGAGAATAAGCGGTCGTTATCAATAAAAATACTAAACTAAGAGTCGGGGTCGAATCCCACTGAGAGTTATATAGTGCAATGAATTCTATCAAGAAATGTAGATCGTAAATTAGATCATTAGCAGTCATTAAGAACAATGGGTGGATGATTCAACCAAATTTACTAAGAAGAAGATTTTTGTATCAAAAGTCACAATTAAACTAGAAATTTAGAGATTCAAAAAATTATAAGGAAATTAATGGGTTCAGTGATTGGAATTGATGTCACATTGGGGTAGTTGTGTTGCTCAATAGTTCTAAAAATCATAGATAGGCTGGGTCATCATCAATGGCACTAATATTCTGTCGATCTCATAGTTTCAATTCATAGAATCTCCTTTCGATCTCATCTATGTGAATTACAAATAAACCCATTACCTTACGATATCGCTTTTTTAAGTAGATTTGGTCAAATAGATCTGACCCATAATTTCTTTTTCTAGCAAATCATAGACATCAAACCTAAATTATAAGCATTAGATTAATGACCCACTCGAATCAATCTCTTTCGAGCATAACCCAAAGACCTAAACTAGGATTAAGTGTCCAACCTTAAACAATGAATTAATTTCATGCTAATTAGTTTAATTACATGAATAAATATCAATAAAATAGAGCAAAACACAATATCCACTACATTAAATCAATACCCAACCCCATAAATGCACCCTTAGAGTTGGGGTTTTAGCCACCCGTCACAAAAAGTAAAGAAATTATACCTATCATCAAGGCAGCAATGGATGTGATGAAATTAAGTGATTGTAATCAACACTCACTGGGATTTTAAGTTCAAATTGTCAAATTCAAGAGTAGAAGTTAAAACGCCAAAACTAAGAATATTTCTTTCACACTCATACAAAGTTAAGAACTCAAAAAGTATTCTAAAAATTGTTCTACAAAAGTCATTTTCACAAGTCTATTCTTTCTCTTTCCTTTAGGCTATTTATAGATTCCCAAAATTTGACCTAAAATTAACTACACGATCACTTCAGTGACGATAGTTGGGCTCGCCAAGATGATTCGGTGGATCGCTGTCTATGCCTTAGCACACCTTTCACTTTCTTTAGGCTACAAGTGTTTGAACCTCAGTCGGTGAGCTCATTTGAGTCTGCCTTTCACATTTGGTGAATCATCGAGAACCACATTTTTTTTACTTGTAAGACCATTTTTTATTGAATTCCTGTCACCATCGGTGGTAGTCATTCAATTCACCCATCACAATCAATGAGACACCATTTCATTGTTTAGTTCGCCGACGTGCGTTGACATTTAAACTATGAACACTGTCACTTTAGGCGAGGTTGTGCAAGTTGGCGATCCGCCCTTCTTGTTAGGGGAACAAAAGTGTGGAGTTTACACTTCTTTTCATATTTTTAGCCTTTCTTTCAAATATTCATCATTTCCTTGTCCCATAGCCTTTATAGCTGCAAATCACCAAAATATCATCTGAATAGGACATAATTAGTCATTGAAGACACTAATTGGTGAATTAAATAGGCCTCAATGAGTGTAAATCTACCATTCATCATAGTTATAAAGGCTAGGATGAATACATGAAAAAGAGGGCAAAAGCCTTAAAAGAGTGAAAACTCAAAACTAGGGGTCTCCTAAAGAAAAGGGCGGATCGCCAAAATGGCCTGACCTCGCCTAATATGACAGTGCTCACAATTGAAAAATTCAAGGCAGGTCGGCAGAGTGAAAGAATAAATGATGACTCACCAAAGTTGAATGGGCGAACTAGATGACCATCACCGAAGGTAATAGATCTCAGAGTTAAAATGAATGATTAAAGGGTGAACAAGGTGGTAATTATGTGAAAGGTAGACTCGATAGAGTTGTCCAACTGAGGTTCAAATACTTGAAACCTGAAGAAGATGAAGGGCGAGCTGAAGGACGAACTGTGATCCACCGAACATGTTTGGTGAGCCCGACTGATGTCACTGAGTTTATCACTCATCAAATTTCGATCTAAATTCTAGGAAACTAAAAATAATCCTAAAGAGAGTTAAAATGGAGGACGTTTTGAAATCAATTTTTGAATATCAGTTTGAGAGTTAGTTTTAAGAGAATTAGTCTTCCTACCTTTTTAATATACTCTTAGTTTTTAGGATTTCAAATTAACCTTGTAATTGACAATTGGAGGTTCAAATTGAAGTGGGTTTTAAAGATTAATGCTAATTAAAATTCCCCAATGGCTTAATTCATCATGGGTATACTCTCTTTTCCCTCTTTGATGCTTGGCTAATACCCCAAATCTAGTGGTGTGATTATAGGGTTGGATGTTGATTTATTATATTGTATATTGTGTCTTGCTTAATTTTATTGCTATAGATTCATGGATTTAATCTAATTACAATGGGGTTAATTCATGTGTTAAAGTTACAAACTTAATCCTAGCCTAGATCTTCGATTGATGCTCAAACAAGATTAATTGGAATGGTTAACTAGTTGAAGGCCTACGATTTAGATTTGTTTACCATAGTTTGCTTGGAAGAGAAATTGTGGTTAAATTCTTGTTGTTTAATCTGCTTGAAAGAGAGATTCTAGTAAGGTATTGGGTGTATTTTTAATTTACATAGATTACACCGAAAGGAGATTCTATGATCTAATGCTATGAGATCGAAAGAAGATTAGTATTATTTAAGATTACCCCAGCCTATCCATGATTGTTTAGCGATAATGAGAAAGAACAATTAACCCTACATGACATTGATACCAATCCCCACACCCCTAAATTGTCTTTTATTTTATTGAAACCTGTATTTTAGTTTAATTGTGTTACTTAATACCTAAACTCATTTCGAAAATTTGGTGGAATCATCCACCAATATCTTTTTAATTGCTACAAATGAATTTGTTTACACTTTCAATATCCTGATTGAATTTTTGCATTATATAACTCTCTGTGGGATTCAACCCCGACTCTTGTTGGGTATTTTTATTGCTAATGACTGCTTATTCTCTTACTTGTTTTGAGGGTAGATTGAACGTTATGAACCCCCTTGCATCCAATCATGATACTTGGCATGAAGGTCAAGGAAATAAAGTTTGGAATTACAATAACTACAACTAGGAAGGGAACTATAATTGCAACAATAATTACAACTGGAATGGGTATAAAGAAAGAAATTGGGGCCAAGGAAGAGAAGGCGATTTCGGATAGATAGACAACAACGGAAATGGTGAAGGAAGGAACCTGAAGATAATAAAGTTGAAGAACAGGAGAAACCTAAAGATCAAGTTTGGAAAGAAGAGGAAGCCACTCAAAAGATAATTTTGATGCCCAAAGATTAGTCAAGAAAATTGAGGAAGGTAAATATCGCAAGTTCATCTTGATGTTGAAAAAACTGTGAATCAACGTCCCTTTGATTGAAGCACTAGAACAGATGTAAGGATATGATATGTTTAGGAAAGATCTAGTGACTAAAAAAAGGGCAGCAGGTTTTGAAGAAGATGACAAGTCTCAATATTATAGTGCCATTTCCACTAGATTTTCAGTACAAAAGAAAGAAGATCCTGGAGCGTTCACCATTCCATGTAAGATTGGCACATTAAATTTTATGAAAGCCCTATATGACTTGGGTGCTAGCATTAACTTGATAGTTTTATCAGTGTTCAAAAAGTTGGGCTTGGGAGCTCCCAAACCTACTTCAATGCGGCTACTTATGGCTTATGGCACCATCATGAAACAAATTGGTATACTTCAAGATATCTTGATTAAGGTCGAGGTGTTTATATTCTCAGCGGATTTTTTTATTTTGGACTGTGAGGTTGATTTTGAAGTGCCCATCATCTTTGGAAGACATTTCATACAACCTGGTGTGCTTTATCTGATATGGAGAAAGGGCATATGAAGTTTAGATTGAACAATGAAGAGGTACCATTAAATATCTGCAAATCAATGAAGAATCAAAGCAATCTCAAAGTGGTGTCCATTGTGAACTTGATGATTGAAGAGCAACCATAAGTCCCAATTGAAGGAAGATTAGGTGTTGAGGCGTTAACAACTATGATCATGAATTTATATGGAGAGAACATTATGGAATATAACAAGATGGTGAATGCACTTGATGGAATTAGAGAGTTTAATAATACACCAAAGAAGGTAGATTTGGATCTGAAGAATAGGGAGACCCCGCATGCAAAACCATCTACTAGTGAGCCTCCGAAGTTAGAGCTCAAGGATATTCCATATCACTTGCGGTGTGTATTTTTGGAGCAAAACTATACCCTGCCAGTCATCGTTGCTGCTTATCCTGATGAAAGGCAAGTAGAAGCTTTGACATTTTTGTTGAAACATTTCAATAGAGCGATTGGTTGGACTATTGTTGATATCATTGGAATCCCACCCGACATTTGTTCTCATAAAATCCAACTCATGCCTGATTGTAAACCTAGCATTGAGCACCAAAGGAGACTTAATTCGTCCATGCAAGAAGTTTAAGGAATGAGATCATCAAGTGGTTTGATGGTTTGGTGGTTTTATCTGATTGCGATAGTAAAAGGGTAATCCTAATTCAATATGTTTCGAAGAAGGGAGGAATCACCATGGTTCCCAATGCAAAAAATGAGCTCATACCTATGAGTTCAGTCATGGGTGGGGAGTATGCATGGATTGTGACAAGTTGAATGCATGGACAAAGAAAGATAACTTCCCAATGTCCTTCATGGATCAGATGTTAGATCGTCTTGTGGGTAAATGATGGTTATTTAGGCTACAATCAAATCTCTATCACACCTAAGGACAAAGAAAATACAACTTCACTTGCTTGTTTGGGACGTTAGGTTTCAAAAGGATGTCATTCGGGTTGTGTAATGCATCAACAACTTTTTAATGTTACATGATGTCCATCTTTTAATACTTGGCGGATGAAACTATTGAGGTATTCATGGATGACTTTTTTGTTATAGGTGACTCGTTCTATGAGTTCTTGGTCGATTTATGTGATGTACTGAAATAGTGTGAAGACTGCAATCTTGGGCTGAACTGGGAGAAGTCTCATTTTGTGGTAAAAGAGGGCATTATTCTTAGTCATTGGATCTCTAACAATGGAATTCAAGTGGATCAAGCTAAAATTGATATGATTTAAAAATTGCCCCTACCCATCTCTTTGTAGGGTGTTAAAAGCTCTTTAGGAAATGCTAGATTTTATCGAAGATTTATCAAAGACTTCTCCAACATAGCACAACCATTATGCAAGTTACTTTAGAAGGAGATGAAGTTCGAGTTTGATGAAGCATGTCTGAAGGCGTTTGAAGGATTGAAAGATTGAAGGAGAAATTAATTTCTTCACCTATCATTATTTCACCCAATTGGTGAGAACCGTTTGAAATTATGTGTGATGCGTGTGGGTGCCACTTAGCATATTGTAAGGTAAATGGCGTAAGAAGATTCTTCATCCCATATACTATGCTAGCAAAGCCCTAAATGTTTCTAAAAGGAACTACACAGTCACTGAGCAAGAATTGCTTGCTGTATTCTTTGCATTCGAGAAATGTATATCCTACTTGCTTGGCATCCAAGTCATTGTGCACACTGATCATGCAGCATTAAGGTACCTTCTGGAAAAGAAGGATGCTAAACCAAGGCTCATTCGGTGGGTTCTATTGTTGCAAGAATTCAACTTTCATGTGAAAAATAGAAAAAAGGGACTTAAAATCACTTTGTTGATCAGTTGTCCAGATTAGAATAAGAAGCAATGTTGAAGTTGGCCGATGGAGTTGAGATGGATGATACATTTCCCGACGAACAAGTTTTGGCTGCCTCATATGATATTATCCCTTGGTTTTTATATTTTGCTAAATACTTAGTGAGTGATGTGGTATCTTAAAATATGGCGTTCCACCAAAGAAGAAAATTCATATCTGATGTGAAAATGTTTTTCTTGGAAGAGCCATGCATATTCCATTTTTCTACCTATTGGATTATTCATCCCTCTGTACCCAAAGTTGAGATGATGAGTACTTTGGAAGATAGTCGTTCGTCTCCTGTTGGTGGTCATTATAATGATATCCAAATTGCCTATAAAATCTTGCAATGTGGGTATTACTTGCCTATGAATCGCAAAGATGCTCATGATTTCACCAAGTCTTGTGATCATTGTTAATGAGAAGCAGATATTTCAAGAAAGCAAGAACTCCCACTTACTCTGATTTTGGTAATTGAATTGTTCGATGTTTGGGGCCTTGACTTTATGGGTTCCTTTGTGAGTTTAAATGAGATGAAGTACATACATGTAGTGGTTGACTATGTGTCTAAATGTGTTGAAGCTATTGCGCTTTCAAACATTGAAGGAAAGATTGTTACCACTTTGCTTAAAAGAAATTTCTTCTCCAGATTTGGTAAACCAAGGGCAATTATCAGCGATGGAGGTTCTCACTTTTCTAATAAGATGTTCAAGGCATTTCTTGAGAAATATAGTGTTCAACATAGTGTAGCAACTCCTTATCATCTGTAGCCTATTTGGTAGGTTGAAGTTTCAAATAGGGAAATCCAGCAAATCCTAGAAAAGACTATGAATATGAATAGAACAGATTGGTCAAGGAAGCTTGATGATACATTTTTGGGCATATCAAAGTACATTCAAGACTCCCATAGGTATTTCTCCTTACCAACTTATGTTTGGGAAGTATTGTCATCTGCCTACAGAGCTAGAGCATAAATCCTTGTGGGCTCTCAAGAAGCTAAATCTTGATTTGGGTGTTACATCAAATCAAAGGTTTAATAACATAAATGAACACGATGAGTTTTGTTTATAAGCCTATGAAAGTTAAGCTTTATACAAAGAAAAGATGAAGAATTACCATGACCGAAAGAGTGAGAGGCGGGAAATTGCACCTAGAGACTTCGTCCTTCTCTTCAATTCAAGGTTGCTCTTGTTTCCTGACAAAATCTAATTCAAATAGCTGGGACCATTTTGAGTGCTACAAGTATTTTCATATGGAGCAGTTGAATTAGAGAATGATGATGGAACGAGGTTCAATGTTGTCACGACCTAAAGTACCCCTTTGACGTGACATGGTATACAAGACCCTGAAAGGCCCTATACAAGCCACTTAGCATACATCATACAAGATAATAGTAACTAAGAAGTTCAAAGACAATTTGATATCACAAGAGCGGAAGTCTAAACAGAGTCTCAAAGTCATCTAATACATGAATGGAATGAAAGTGGGACGTAACCCATAAAAGTCTTTAAATGAAAATGGCATGGAAGGTAAATATGGCTATGTCCTTGAACATATTAGGACTCACTAAATCTTCAAAGTATCTATCGAAATGAACTAGCCTCAAACATGTACCAAGTATGATAACTATGCATATAGGTTATAAAGTCATGCAAAAATGCTATACATAAAATATAACGACCAAGTTAAATCATACGATGACATGATAGAAAATATGAAGTAAAGAGCCATAGTCAATGCAAGGAAATCATCTTAAAACAACATATGCTTGAAAGCCTTTAGAAGTTAACCTTAGTTCATTATTGTGGGAAGTGAGTCTTAATCGACAACACCATGTGAGCTATAACATGGAATCTCATGTCTACCCCACATCGAAAAGTGGTGTCCTTACTTGCCAATGTAAGAACCATAGTTTCTAGCTTAGGCGGATCCACTAGCTAATGTCTATCTAAGACAAACCTGTAGTGGCACATAGTTATGGGATAAGGAGATTGCTACAAGAAACCCGGCCTCTACTAATGGGAGGGCTTCCATCTCAATATCCACTCGGTGCTAAGCATAATTTCCACTGATTAATCATCATTCTTACCATATCTTATCATTATTACGGAACATGGGTAATCGCCTCTTGTTCTTCATTATGATAGCTCCTTAATATTTGATACAAAGTTTAGTTGAGAAAATCTTTCAACCCTTATGAATCCTTCATGTGAGAAAAGTCCTTTCAAAAATCAATAAGAACATTTATGCTTCAATCTCAAAGCAAATCTTAAATCATCATAATTTCATATATTAAACATGTATATCTTCATAAAATTCATTTTTTTTATCATTCATAGACTTCATCATAGAATCATAGCTTGGAAACAATAAATCATGCATGGGCTCATAAAATTTCATCTTAAAATCATTGAATAAACTCAATTCATGCATAAATAAACACAATTCAATCAATTAGATCATAATTTGAAAGAACCCATAAGATAGAAGAAAACCCTAATTTCAACTGGAGAATTCTAGCTTTGCAAATTTCAGAATTTAGGAACCCTATGGAGAAAAGGAATCCATAGGTGAAACATGTCATACCTTGATGCCGAAAGCTTGAAATCAATGGTGAACATAGGAGATTTGAATGGAAACCCTAGAACCTTCTTCTGCTTCAACCTTCTAGAGAGAGAAATGTTTAGGGAAATTTTGAGGGATTTGGGTGAACTTGAAAAGTGATTAGAAAGTGGATGAATTTAGACTTAGAGGAAATATATAGGGCTAAGGGTTAGAGCTTAACCGACTTAGATTAGGAATAGGTTAATTAGGGAAAAGACCAAAAAGCCCTTAAAAATAACTATCGGTTCTCGACCTACGGTTGCGACCTACGATTCGTAGGTCCAACTATGGACCATCCTATCCAACCGTAGAAAGATTCAGAAACTAATGCTTTGGACCTTCAAACAACGGGACCCCATGTACGCTCCGTAGGTCCATTGACGGACCGTACATACCAACCGTCAGTCCAACCTTGAACCTTTAAAATTTCACCAAGTCTTGAGGAACCTACGGGACCTGCCTAAGACTCATTTGTGGAGTGACGGGCCATCCTGGCAAACCATCAATGGGATCCTTAAATTTGACATTTTCAATACATTTACACTGCCATCTACGCTTCCCACCTACGGCCTGTAAGTTAATCTACGGTCCGTAGATGGCTTCCGTTGGTACTGGCACCACTAGAAAACTAGAATTTTTTTCTTTTCGAATCCGAGGTGTTACAATATCTCCCCCTTGGGAACATTCATCCTCGAATGAGAATCATGAAATTATAAGGAGAATAGGAACTAAACCAACATGAATGCAATCACATAAATGCACATATCCGAGGAGGAAACATCAACTCCAATCTAAAGCATGTTCAAAACATCTCATAAGGTCTATATGAAACATATACTCAAATGCGCATAAATATGAACAAGTCAATCAAGTCAACTCATTTTCTCAAAATCTAACCTTTTTCATGAACATGCATAGATGAGGAATCATGGGAATATCTAAGACACGTAAGACCAAAAGAGTAAATCATGAGGACCTAACTACCTAAAGCTAGAGTAGGGACGGAGGGAAAGAGTTGAGAATAACGGAACATCATATTGGCCTCGGCCTCCCAATTAGCACCCTCAACTAACTGATTCCTCCAAAGAACCTTAACATAAGCAACTTCTTTATTTCTCAACTTCCAAACTTGCCGGTCTAAAATCTCAATCGGAACCAGTTCATAAGAAAGACTCTCCTTTAGACAAAGACTCTCCAATGGCACTATAGATGCCGGATCACCAACACACTTCTTCAATAAGGAGACATGGAAACCGAATGAATTGATGCCAAATCATTAGGCAAGTCAGGTTCATAAACGACCTTGCCAATTCACCTCAAGATCTGATATGGGCCAACATAATGGGGACTAAGGTTCCCTTTCTTCCCAAACCTCATTACACCCTTCATGGGTGAGATTTTCAAGTAGACCCAATAATTAGCATCAAATTCTAGATCTCTCCTTCTAACATTGGCATAGGACTTTTGTTGACTTTGAGCCATTTTCAACCTTTCTCTAATAAGCCGAACTTTCTCCATAGCCTTATGTACAAACTCGGGATCTATCAAAGCAACTTCTCAAACTTTGAACCAACCTATAGAAGATCTACATCTCCTACCATAAAAAGCCTCAAATGGAGCCATAACACTGGAATGATAGTTATTATTGTATGCAAACTCAATCAAAGGCAAATGATCATCCCAATTACCCTTGAAGTCAATCACACAAGGTCTCAACATATCTTCCAAAGTTTGGATAGTACATTTCACGTGCCCATCGGTTTGAGGATGAAAGGCCATACTAAGATTAACACGGGTACCAAGGCCCTTTTGGAAAGATTTCCAAAATTGAAAAGTAAATTGTGTACCACGATCAGATATAATGGACAGGGGCACTCCATGCAACCTAACCATTTCCCTTAGGTAAAACTTAGCACACTATTCCACCGAATAAGAAACCTTGACGGGAATAAAATGAGCCGATTTCGTCATACCATCCAGAATAACCCCAATCGAGTCATGTTGTCACCAGGTGTGTGGTAGACCAACAATAAAGTCCATATTCAAATCTTCCCACTTCCAAGTAGGAATACTAATGTCTTGGGACAAACCTCCCGGCTTTTGATGCTCTACCTTTACTTGTTGACAATTTGGACACTTAGTCATGAATTTTACAATGTCCTTCTTCATCCCATTCAACCAATAGACCTCCCACAAGTCACGGTACATCTTGGTAGCTCCCGGGTGGATGGAATATCATGAACTATGGGCTTCTGATAAGATCTGCTCCCTTAAGTTATCAAGATTCGGAACGCACAAACAACCTTGATATCATAGTACATCATCTCCCCCTTTGGAGAAAGCCTCAACGGACTTTTTAAGCACCGCTTCCTTCAACTCCATCAGAATTTGATCAAGACCTTGCTTTGCTTTCACATCCGACACAAAGGATGATTCTAAACTATTATGAACAATCACGCCACCTTCATTAGAATCAATCAACTAAACACCTAATCGGGCCAATCTATGAACATCTCGAATCAATTCCTTCTTACTATCATGAAAACATGAATAACACTACCCATGGATAACCCACTAAGGGCATCCGCCACCACATTCGCCTTGCCGGGGTGATAGAGGACACTCATGCCATAGTCCTTTAGCAATTCAAGCCACCTCCTTTGATGAAGATTCAGATCCTTTTGCTTGAAGACATATTGTAAACTCTTATGGTCAGTGAAGACATCGACATGGACACCACACAAGTAATGCCTCCAAATCTTTAGGGCTAATACAACCGCTGCTAGTTCTAGGTCATGGATAAGATAGTTCATTTCATGAATCTTAAGTTGCCTTGAAGCATAGGCAATCACCTACCCATTTTGCATAAGGACACATCCCAACCCAATTCTTGAGGCATCACAATAAACAACAAATCCATCAAACCCTTCCGGTAGAGTCAATATCGAAGCGGAGGTATGCCTATCTTTCAATTCTTAGAAGCTCTTCCGCATGCTTCAGACCATAGAAACTTGACTTTTTTCTAGGTCAATGCCATCAATGGAGATGCAATCAAAGAGAACCCCTCAACATACCTTCTATAATAAGCAGCCAAACCCAAGAAACATCGAATATCTGAAGGGGATAGAGGTCTAGGCCAACTCTTAACCACATCCATATTTTTGTGGTCTACGTCAATCCCCTTACCGAAAAACCAAAAAAAATGTGACCAAGAAAAGCCACGGACCTCAACCAAAACTCTCATTAACTAAATTTCGCAAAGAGTTGTTGGTCCTTGAGTACTTGCAACACACTCCTCAAATGATCTGTGTGCTCACCCTCACTTCTTGAGTAATTCAAAATGTCATCAATAAACACAATCACAAACATACCAAGGTACTATCTAAACACCCTATTCATCAAATATATAAATGGAGCTGGAGCATTTATTAAGCCAAATGACATTACTAGGAATTCATAATGGCCATATCTAGTCCGAAAAGCTGTCCATGGGATCTCATCTTCCTTCACCCTCAACAAGTGATAGCCTGACCAAAGGTCAATTTTAGAAAAGTAACTCGCTCCTTGAAGTTGGTCAAACAAGTAATCTATCCTTGGAAGAGGATACTTATCCTTAATAGTAACCTTATTCAATTGTCGATAATCAATACACATGCGAAGAGAAATATCCTTCTTTCGTACAAACAATACTGGGGCACCCCATTGAGAAATACTTGGTCGGATGAAGCCCTTATCCAAGAAATTTGTAATAGCTCCTTAAATTCCTTAAGTTATGCCAGAGCCATTCAATAAGGAGGAATAGAGATAGGTTGCATATCTGGGAGAAGGTCAATACCAAAGTCTATTTCCCATTCGGTAGGAACACCGGGTAGATCATCGGGAAACACTTTCGAAAACTCATTAACAATGGGAACCGACTCAAATATAGGAGTCTCGGAATCCATATCCCTAACCAGAACAAGGTAGTATCTGCAACCCATAGAAATCATCTTTCTAGCTTTAAGGCAATAAACAAATCGACTCTTAAGCATAGAATTTCCCCATTTCCACTCTATGATAGGTTAATTTTGAAACTGAAACTTGATCACTCGGGTTCTATAATCAATAGAAGCATAACATGAATGCAACCAATCCATCCCAATAATAACATCAAAATTTAACATATAAAGCTCTACAAGATCAACATGTGTGACTCTATGGGATAAGGAGACAGGACAATTTCTATAGACTCTCATAGCCACGATCGATTCACTAATAGGAGTAGAGACGGAAAAAGGATCTAACAACACATCTGAAAGAACATCAAACCTCAAAGCCACATATGGCGTAACAAAACACAAGGTAACACCGGGATAAAGCAAATAATAAACATCAAGATTTAAGACTTTCAACATACCGGTAACCACATCGGTAGAAACCTCTTGTTCATGTCGAGTTTAGAGTGCATAGAATCGGGTTTGCTTGGGGACATTTGAACCCGAATGACTAGGTGGAGCTTGTCTACCGTCTCTTCCCTTAGTCGTAATTGATGGACAATCCCTTATCTTATGACCATTCTTACCACAACAGAAGCAACCATCCATACCGGCTAAGAATCTACCCTCATGCTTCTTTCCACATTTAGCACTAGTAGTCTATAAAGATCAACTAGCATTCCCTCCTAGAGGCTTAAGGTTAGACACCATATATTTTTTGAACCTAGGGGAGGAACCTTGACTGGAAAATCTTTGTTGAAACTTAGGACAACCATACCCATCGAACCTTGAGTGTGAAAAGTCACCATCACTGGTCTTAGCCCTCTTTGCTTCCCTAGACTTTTCCTTAAGCTTCTCCTCTTCTATTTTTTGAGCATGAACCATTAGAAGAGAAATTTCCATATCATTGATAATCAAGGCCGTATGCCATTCTTTGACTACTATTTTGGATACTCTTGACACAAACTTACTCATCCTTGCCCTTGGATCGACAACCATAGTAGGAGAATACCTAGAAAATTGTGTGAATTTCAAGGCATACTCTTTCACACTTAGGCTTCCTTAATGAAGGTTAATGAAATCAATCACGCTTGCCTCCCTCATCTCTAGGGGAAAGAAACCTTAAACTTCTCCCAATCAAGAGAACTCGCATCAACCGCCCTCTCATTCTTCCATTGCTCAAACCACACTTCAGCTACACCTTTGAGTTGATAAGTGGCCAACTCTGCCTTTTTCAACAGGTTTACACCCATGATCATTAGCATCTTATACACCTCATCAATGAATTCTTTTGGATCTTCCTCAACCTTGGACCCATGAAACACAAGAGGGTTCATCCTAGGGAAGTCCCTTACTCTAGATGCCATCGTACCCACATTTGGGTTCACGGGAACTACAACCTCCCTATTGGCTTGAGCCATCATGGCTTGGGCGAGCACTTTAAAAATAGCCTTAAACTCTGCATTAGTTACTTGTTCAGCCAAAGGGTTGATCGAAACTTGAGGAGCTTCTTGTTCCACATTCTCTCTCGCATTCCTCCTAGCATATGCCTTTCGAGTGGCCATATCCTGAAAAGCATCAGATAGGGATTAGGAGAGAGACATATTGAGTTAAACTCTATCACACAACTTTAGAGCGATGTAAGAAGTCGAGTTTCCTAAACATCTTATAGCCTCTCATTCATAAGTGTGGCGCACTTCACACCCATGAACAAGACTCTACTCGACGTGGCTTATGAGACATCCTAGGACCTTTCTAAAATCTTGTGCTCTGAATACCAAGTTTTTCATGACCTAAAGTACCCCCTAGACATGACATGGCATATGAGACCCCGAAAGGCCCTATACAAGCAACTTAGTATACATCGTACAGGATAATAGTTTGTAAGAAGTTCAAAGACAATTTCATATCAAAAGAGGGGAAGTGTAAACATATTTTCAAAGCCATCTAATACATGATTAGAATGAAAGTGAGACGTAACCCATACAAGTCTTTAAATAAAAATGACATGAAAGGCAAATGTGGCTACGTCCTCGAACATCTGAGGACTCACCAAATTTTCAAAGTCTCTGTCGCAGCGAACTAGCCACGGGAGGATGGGGATGAGCCGGATCCTACACTAAGGAGAAAATGTAGGTAAGAGTATGCGGCAGTACAAAATGTACAAAGTATGATAACTATACATATTGGTTATAAAGTCATGGAAAAAGCGTTATACATAATATATAATGACCAAGTTCAATCATACGATGACAATGATAGAAAATATGAAGTAAAGAGCCATAGTCAATGCAAGGAAATCATCTTAAAACAACATATGGTTAAATGCCTTCAGAAGGTAACCTTAGTTCATTATTGTGGGAAGTGAGCCTTAACCGACACAGACCATGTGAGCTATAACATGTAATGCGGTGTCTACCCCACACCGAAAAGAGGTGTCCTTACTTGCCAAGGTAAGAACCATAGATTTTAGCTTAGGTGGATCCACTAGCTAATGTCTTTCTAGGACAAACCTATGGTGGCACATAGTTATAGGATAAGGTGATTGCTACTAGAAATCCAACCTCTACTAACGGGAGAGCTTCCATTTCAATATCCACTCGGTGCTAAGCATAATTACCATAGATTAATCATCATTCATAGCTTATCTTATCATTATTAGGGAACATGGGTAATCACCTCTTGTCCCTTTATTAGGATAGCTCGTTAATCTTTGATTCAAAGATTAGTTGAGAAAACCTTTCAACCCTTATGAATCCTTCATGTGTGAAAAGTCCTTTCACAAATCAATCACAACAACATTTATTCTTGAATCTCAAAGCAAATCTTAAAGCATCATAATTTCATAAATTAAACATGCATATCTTCATAAAATTCATCTTTTGATCATTCATAGACTTCATCATAGAATCATAGCTTGAAAACCATAAATCATGCATGGGCCCATAAAATTTCATCTTAAAATCATTGAATTAACTCAATTCATGCATAAATAAACATAATTTAATCAATTAGATCATAATTTAAAAGAACCCATAAGATAGAAGAAAACCCTAATTTCAATTGGAGGATTCTAGCTTTGCAAATCGGAGAATTTAGGAACCCTATGGAGGAAAGGACTCCATAGGTGAAAGCTATCATACCTTGATGCCGAAAGTTTGAAATCAATGGTGAACTTAGGATACTTGAATGGAAACCTTAGAACCTTCTTCTTCTTCAACCTTCTAGAGAGAGAAATATTTGGGGAAATTTGGAGGGATTTGGGTGAACTTGAAAAGTGATTAGAAAATGGGTGAATTTAGACTTAGAGGACTTATACAAGGCTTATGATTAGAGCATAACCAACTTATATTAGGAATAGGTTAATTAGGGAAAAGGCCAAAAAGCCCTTAAAAATAACTGCCAAATCTCGACCTACAGTTGCGACCTGCAGTTCGCTAGTCCAACTACGAACCGTCCTGTCAAACCGTAGAAAGATTCAGAAACTAATTTTTTTGACCTTCAAACGATGGGACCCTACGGTCCATTGGTCCATTGACGCACCGTACATACCAACCGTCAGTCCAACCTTGAACCTGTAAAATTTCACCAAGTCTGGAGGGACATACGAGACCTGCCTATGACTCGTTTATAGAGTGATGGGCCATCCTGGCCAACCGTCAATGGGATCCTGCAACTTGCCATTTTAAAAATAATTACCCTGCCTTCTACGGTTCCCATCTATGGCCCATAAGTCAACCTACGGTCCGTAGATGGCTTCCGTTGGTACTGGCACCATACCTAAAAACCTGAAATTTCTTCTTTTCAAATCTGAGGTGTTACAAATGTGAATGGGCAAAGGATAAAGTACTAATTGGGAAATTCGTAAGAAGTAAAGAAGATTAAGGCTGGGTTCTTGATGATGTCTGAGTTATCAAGAAACCAGTGTCGTGCCACGACGTTAAATCAAGCGATGCTTGAGAGACAACCTAAGATGTTTAGTTTAGTTAATTTTTCATTTTTCACTTTTCAGTTTTGGTTTTTAGGCTAATATATGCTCATTTGGGTCCATGTAAAAATCGTGTCAAGAAAAATTAAAAGGAAGGCCTAATGTTGTTTACATATACAGGAACTAAAAAACATCTTGAAAAAAATTAGTGGAGAAGGGTCCTGTGGATGGGTCCTGCGGGCCGTAGAGAGTTCTACGGATCGTAGGCTCTGTTCTTAGATCCTTTTTTGAATAAGTTCATTAAGGACTTGTTGTACTGGTCCCATCTACGAGTCATTGTTCATTCGATGAATCATAGATTGTGGTCGTAGAAACCTAAGTCCCATTAAAGCTGCAACTTTCAGTGTACGAGTGCAAAGTACGATCCATAGGAATGTCTATAGTCCGTAGTCTATACTCGTACACTCCATGTACATTTTAAAATTTTTGCTAAGTGTTGTGTCACCCTACGAAAGTCTTCTACATATCATAAAAATCCTACATTCCGTAGACGGGCTTTTGTAGAGCCAGCAAGGTTAAATGCATTCAATATGACCCCTGACCAATTTGAATAAAACCTTTCAAAATTAAATTTGTTCCATTTATCCCCCCTTCTCCAACCGTTACGAACCCTCGATCTGCCTTTCAACCATTCCCATTTCCCTACCTAAGCATTAAAATGGCACAATCCCATTATCATCATCCTCTCAACCTTCAAATTGCCCATTTCCACATTCCATCATCTCCACAGTGTAGTGGGTTGCATAGGAAGAAAGGAGTAAAAAGATTTCGAGTAATCTTCTTGTTCAAACACACTCACGCAACCTAACTTCACGGATTAAAGTATGGATGCAAATCCTCATTACAATTTTTGATGTTGAAATTAAAATGCACTTAACCTAGGGTTGAAACTTTTTGTTGTGTAATTGGTTTTGTTAAATTGTTAAAATCAACCATAGGGATGATACTATATGTGAGTGTATTTAGTAAAAATTATGCATATCCATGTTTAAAATTAGGTTGGATTGTTAGTTCATTAGATTTTTTTTGTGCATTTGAAATAGCAACACTGGTCTGGGACTTTGCAACCTACGAAGGTCTTTTACAGACCGTAGAGATTTCTCCGATCCATAGTTTCCCTTCGTAGATAAGCCTACGAGATAAGTCTTACCCGTTTCATACGCGTTCTTATACAAAGTCTATCTACAATTCGTCAAACTTCCTACGGACCGTAGATATAACTCATACAAGAAGCTTGAAAGATTGAAAGTTAAGTTGGGAAACAATGAGCCTTTCTAGGATCCCTAGACATTTCTATGGTCAATGATCCGTCTCATACTCCTAATATGCATTTCTAGTAGCTAAGTTATGGAACTACAACTTGACCTACAATCCATAGAAATTTTGACGGACCGCACTGGTAATCCACAGTTTAAACCTCTGATATACAATTTTACGCCTAACTTCCTATGATAGGGTACTACGGCCCGTACAACCTTCTACTGTGCATAGAAACCATTCCGTAAGACCAAAAACAGTACGATACCTGCGAATTATTTTTTTTTTGCTTTGATTTTTTTAGTTTTTCTGCTTTCTTGTTATTCTTTATGGGCACTAATAGTCACTCCTCATGTACTATGCTTCCTAGAGGAAATCAATTGCATGAAGGCAAAGCGGTGTTTAAACCCAAGTTTCGACTCACCGATCGACCATCTGATGAAGAATTGAGTGAGTCAGAATTTAGTGGTGACTTTGAACTTCATAGATGAGTTGTGGAAGATTTATAAAGTAATGCTTGGTAGAGAGACCGAAGGAGTTAAAGTTGGTGCTTGTCGACTCAAGGACATAGCAAACCTCTAGTATGAGAATTCAGAGGAGAATCGTGGTGAGGATACTGATGCGATTATTTTTTATGACTTTGAGGAGGACTTCCTAGACAATTTCTTTTCTCAAGAATTAAGAAAGGCTAAGTAAAAAGAGTTTGTGAATTTGAAATACGATGAAATGAATGTGAAGGAGTATAGTCTCAAGTTTGTGAAATTGGGACTATGCTCTAGAGATTGTTGCGCACAAGATATTTAAGATGACGAAGTTTGTCTCTAGGCTTGCACGCATGTGAAAAAGGATTGCAAAACTTCCTTGTTTACAATGACATGGCTATCTCAAGTCTCATGTTGTACCAGAAAAGGTTCAGGAAGACAAGAAGATGGATAGGGAAGAGATCCAAGACAAGAGGGAAAGTTCAGCAAGTCATGAGCCCAGTCAGCAAAAGTTTGGAAATGGTAACAAGTTCTTCTTTTAGAAAAAGTTATTTGGACCTTCCCCATGATTTGTTTAGTGCACCTGCACAAAGGTTTTTGAAATGATCAGAGGTTTTAAAGTAGTCATTACTTAAAAGATCAGGTTTTCAATCGCAAGGTAGTATAGAACAAGGACTTATTTGGAACCCACCCTGTGGTAAGTATGGTAGGCTCCATATGGGAGAGTCTCGTGATGGCACAAGTTGTTGCTATAAGTGTTGACAGATGGGTCACGTTCTGAGAGACAGTTTGATATGGAAGCAAGGTAATAGAGGCAATAAGGCCAAGAGTCTTTTGAGCTCCTTTTCATCCCAAACTCCCCATACTTTTGTTTCTTTGCTTGTGCGACCTCTTTTGCATGGATTCACTTTCTTGGAGTGCATTTTGGTGTTTGCTTCTTGATCCTAGACCCGTCTAATTCAATTTGTGCTTACTCATCATCTTTGAGGTTTGTTTTCGAGTTCTATACTATTAGTTGTGCTATATCTTGATGTTTTTTATGTGAGCTTTGTATTGGTATTGATATATTGTTGTCTGATTTGATTGGGTGTCGCTAAATATTATCGATTTAATTATGCCCATGAGTTAGATAGTTGAAAGTGCATAAAACTGTGAAAATTGAATTTGAAGATTATAATTTGAAATAGAGCCATTGAATATGTTGGTTCTTGCTTAATTTGAACATGGGTAAAGTCTGATTAGCCTAGTGTTGCCCCGAAGGCTTGTATTTTCCTAAGGATAGATAGAGTAATGACTTTCTTAAGGGCAAATCATCAATTTAGGCAACGCTTTGTGTAATTTCGGGAAAGTTTGAGTACCTATGTGTAGAATAGCATGTGGGTAGATTGTAATACTGATTGGGTAATGGGTATTGTTGCCTATTGATGTTGAACTTGTGAAAATTTGACATTGGGTTGAAATTACCTGTTCAGTGGACTTGTCTTAGCTCACCAAATTGATAAGGTTAATCACCAAGTAAGTTCCAAATCACCTTTGGTGTTTGAATATGTGACCTGGGACCTGTCTCATTTGGCGAGCTTGTCTTAGCTTATCAAAATCAACTCGGTCGATTGCCAAGTCAGAGTAGACATCACCCTTTGTGCCTGTCTCTTTTAGCTGAACTCTATCACTTCGGATATCTTGTCTTAGCACGCCAAAATCGACTCAGTGTGTCACCGAGTTGGAGTTGACTCCACCTTTTATGCTTGAGTAAAATCAATTTGTGCACTCTCGTCTTTGGCAAGCTCGCCTAAGCTCACCCAATCTATTTGGTGAATCGCCTTCTTAGTCGGTGAGTGATATACTGTGGATTGACGGTACTTGTAATGATTTAAACATGGAGTTTTATGTTTGTCCTAAGGATTTGTTAATAGATTTAATGGTCTTTTGCTTGCATTTTGCAGGAAAAAAGGTTTTGGAGCAATCGGGATGAAGATAATGCCACAGAGTTTTTGTGTTTTTACAACTTAACCTATGAGCCATAAGCCTTCCTACGAGCTGTAGGAATGAGTCTTTGTTTGAAGAGCTAATTTCTAGAACTAAGTGTAAAATGACGGAAGCTGATGACGAGCCGTAGTAACTTCTACGAGCCATAATATTGAGTCTTGGAAAAGTTTAAAGAATTTGAGCTCCACTAGTTGGTTGACGAGATGACAGGATGGTTCATACAAAGCTTTATGGGTCGTAAAATATAATCATAGAAAGTTCAGAAGAAAAGTTGAAGCTGCTGATTGACGGAGGGTTCCTACGAACTGTAGGAACTACTACGAGTCATAGGAACAAACCATACAAAGGACTGACAAAACAAAATTTTCCTATATTTCCTTTTCCTACATTACTTAGGATTTTAATTTCTACAAATATTAGTTGTAATTTTCGTGTTTTAGAGTACGGGAAAATTTAATACTTTTGTTTTTGCTTTGAGAATTAACTTACGAACACTTTGTCCATTTAATTCTTGAAGTTTTGGTTTTAATATAGCTTTTGTTCATAAATTCAAGATTTTGGATTTCAACTACTCGCATTGTAAGTTCATGATTCACTATAACTAAATTATTATTAATTATGATCACCTAAGCATTAGTAGCTAAGGTCACAACTAGGGTTGTGGGAACCATGATAAATTAACAGCGTAGACGTAATAATTAAGTTATCCTTAAATAGTGTTTATGCATATATTGTTAATCTCATCATTTTGATTACTTTTAAACGGTGGCCAACGTTAGAACCTTCGTTATTTCTATTTGCCCGACCAAGGAAGTAACGAATTGGAAAAGAGATAATATAACAGAGATTTGGAGAGAAGTTCCGCAGTCTAATAGTTGGAACCATATTTGTGAAGGCTAATTTGGGGTCAAGGGTAAGGGTTAGTAAAGTATACATATGAAGACCGACCAAGTTGTGTGGTAAAATTTCCTATTTGGATGACCAATCACTTAGGAGATACCTAACTTACTGACTTTGCATGTTAAACACTAGATACGGGTTACTATTATAAGGTTTACTGCATTAAGAACTTGTGGGAAACATGTACAACCTAGTTTTATCTTTTATTGACTTAGCCAAACATTAAATCCTGTTACTTGATTATATTTAACTGAATCAATACTACTTTTATGCTATAAATCCCCCCTTTTTATGGAAATAATCTAACTAAAAGTACAATTAACAATAAATTGGCCAAATTCTAGACCTTGTTCCTCGTGGGATCGACCCTAACCTTTGTTAGGTTTTTTTTTTACAACAACCGCTTATACTTATTTAAGGAGGTGCAATTTGGGCGCATCAAACTTTGGCGATGTTTTTGGGGAATAAGGCTTTTGCATATCAAACTTTGGCGATGTTTTTGGGGAATAAGGCTTTTAGATAAGACTAATATTTTTAATGCACTGTTAGTCAATTATTTCCTAATTTTATGTTTTCTTTTGTTTTTGTTTCTTATGGGTTTGGTTCGACGTGTATACCCAATACACAAAGTCAAGGAATTCTCTGACACCTTACGACCTAGAGCTAAGAAATATACTACGGAAAATGTCCATCATCGGACGTGGCCAAAATTTGGGACTAGAGGATAATACAGGTGGAGATGGGGATCAGGCACCTCAACTCCCACTTCATAGTGCCATAGTTTTTCATTCATTACCACCCAGACATACATTTATGGTTACGAGCAATATAATGCAAATGCTTACATTCAGAGGTTTATTTAATGGCATGCAATCTGAAGACACATATGCTCATCTGAGTAAATTCATCAGTGTGTAAGAACAATGTGGGAAGGCCATATTTAGACATGGATGCAATCGGGCTATGTGTGTTTACATTATAATTGGTAGGTGATGCCACCGTGTGGTTATCTGAGCTCCCATATCACTCAATTACCACATGGGCAGAGCTGCATAAGTGTACCTAGAAAAATACTTCTCGTTGTCTATGAATTGAAGCTCCAAGATAAACTCAACAACTTCATAGCTCTACATGGGGAGTCAGTCAGTGATTCCTAGGAAATATTGACAAGGTTGAAGAGAAGTGTACCAAACCACTATATTGATGATAAGTCGCTTAAGGAGTACTTTTACAGAGGACTAGATTACAATGGAAAAGCAGTGTTAGATACTGTTGCCAGAGGATCTTATGGGGCAAACACATTTTAGGAAATTATGAAGAAACTTGAAAAGATCACCAAGAATAAAATGGCATGCAACACTAGCACTTTGGCTACCGTAAAGATTACTTTTTCAATAAAGGCCACACCTAATTAATCAAATGATAACTGTCACAATGAGATGATACAGTTGAGAATAGAGGTTGGCTTAGTTTTAAAACTGTGACTAAAAGTGCAGAGAAGGTCAATGCAGTGAAATATCAAAATAGAGTGCCACCGGCTGATGAGTTTGTATGTGAAGAGGATGCAAGCTTTGTGAAAGAGCAGACAATGGGTTCTGGATTAACGCCCAAGCATTCAATTAGGATAATTGGCGCCAAGGTCAAGGAAATCAAGGTCGAAACTTTATTAATTACAATCGTGAAGGGAAATATAATCATGAAGGAAACTACAACCATGATAATAACTTCAAAACAAATTGGTATAATAATATAAATGATAAGAGTTGTCCATATGTCCCACCAGAAAATCACGATGGAGGATCAAGTTTAAATCGCATATAGGATATGATGGCTAACATGATGAAAAGGTTTGACTCAATTAATGACCATGTGTAAGAGACGCGTACTGATCCCTCAAGCATTGGGCAAAAGGTAGATTCGCATGCAGTATCTATTAAGCATATTGAGCAAAAACTGAGTCAATAATCTTCAAGTGTTAATCCGTGTCAACACGGAATACTTCCTAGCAATACAATCCAGAATCTGAAGAATGATGGGAATTGCATTGCAGCTATTAATCAGGGTGGAAAGTAGACTATCGACCCTCCTATGCATACTAAGGTTGAAAGTATGAAGGTGCTGGAAGAGGATGAAGTTGAAGTAGTGGAACAACCTAAAGGGCCGAATGAGAAAGAAGTGGAAGTGACTCAAAAGATCATTTCAATTCCTAGACTTCCGCCTGCTTTTCCTCAAATATTTTTCAAGCTAACTGAGGAAGGAAAATATCATAAATTTATCTCCATGTTGAGAATCCTAGAGCATTTACTATCCCATGTACTATTGGCTATTACATATATCTAAGGCCCTGTGTGACTTGGTTGCTACCATAAATCTGATAACGTTGTCTGTGTTAAAAAAGTTAGGCTTGGGAGCCCCCAAACCGACTACAATGCAGCTACTTATGGCTAATCGAACTGTGAAGAAATCAATTGGGGTCATACAAGATGTTCTTGTTAAATTTGAGGCATTGTATTTCTGGCAGAGTTTGTGATATTAGATTGATAGATTGACTTTGAAGTGCCAATCATCTTATGGAGTGCTTTAGTTTATATTGAAAGAGGACAGATGAAATTTCAATTAAACAATGAAGAGGTGACATTTAATATCTACAAATCATTGAATCATCAAAGTGATCATAAATCGGTATTCATTTTGAATTATACAGTTCAAGAGAAACCAGAGGTATCCATTGGGGAGAGATTAGGTGTAGAAGCACTAGGTACCCTAGTCATGAACTTTGATGGAGAATGCATTGACTAGTATGGTAAGTTAGTTGCTTCACTTGATGGGGTGAATTATATTCGTCGCTACCCAAAGAAGTTGGATCTAGATCTGAAGAATGGAGAAACTCCTCCTGAAAAACCATCTATTGATGAGCCTCCGAGGTTGGAGCTAAAGGCTCTCCCATCTCATTTGTGGTATGTTTTCTTGGGCAAAAATAGTACTTTACCCATTATTGTAGCTCTTGATTTGAACGAGGGGAAAGTAGAGGGTTTGATATCGATGTTGAAGCGGTTCCAAACGGCAAATGGATGGATGATTGATGACATTATTGGTATTCCACCGGGTGTATGCTCTCACAAGATCCAAATCATGCCTCATAGTACACCAATTATTGAGCAGAAGAGAAGAATGAACCCACCGATGCAAGAAGTTGTGAAGAAGAAGATTATGAAGTGGTTAGATGCGGGAGTAATTTATTCGATCAGTGACAGTAATTGGGTATGTCTGGTCTATTGTGTGCCAAAGAAGGGAGGAATCACTGTGGTTCCTAACGTAAAGAATGAGCTTGTCCCGATGAGGCTATTGCTGGTTGGAGGGTCTGCATGGATTACTGCAGGTTGAATTCATGGATAGAGGAAGATCAATTTTCAATGCCTTTCATGGACAAAATGTTAGATCGTCTTGTTAGAAATGGTTGGTACTAATTTCTAGATTGATATTCAAGCTACAATAAGATCTCTATAGCACTGGAAGACTAAGATAAAAGCACTTTCACTTTTCACTACGGGACGTTTGCTTTAGAGAGGATACCATTCTGATTGTATAAGGCACCAGCTACGTTTCAACGTTGCATGATGTCTATTTTTTTTGATATGGTAAAAGATACTATAGAGATATTTATGGATTATTTTTCAGTGGTGGGTGACTCATTTGATGATTGCTTAGCACACTTAAGTGACGTTTTGAAATGGCCTGAAGAATGCAATCTGTTGCTAAAATAGGAAAAATGTCACTTTATGGTTAAGGAAGGTATAGTTCTTGGTCATCAGATCTCTTGAAAAAGCATCGAGGTTGATATAGAAAAGGTCGTGGTGATTTAAAAGTTGCCACCATCTATCTCTGTGAAAGGTGATAGAAGTTTTCTGGGACATCATAGTGTTTATAGAAGCTTTATTAAATATTTTTCTAAAATTATGCACCCATTGTGCAAGTTGCTAGAAAAGGAGACGAAATTTGAGTTTGATGATTTGTGTCCAAAGGCATTTGAGGTGTTGAAAGAGAAGTTGATTTTTGCATCAAACATTATTTCATCGGATTGGGAAAAACAGTTTGAAGTTATGAGTGATGTCAGTGGGGTGGCCCTTGGTGTAGTATTGGGCCAAATGCAAGAGAAGTTACTTCATGCCATATATTATGCGAGCAAAGCCCTGAATATTGCTCAAAAGAACTATACTATCACTGACCAAGAATTATTTGTTGTGGTCTTTGCATTTGAAAAGTTTAGATCCTTTTTGCTTGGCACAGAAGTCATTGTGCACACTGATCATTCAACATTGAGGTATATTATAGAAAAGAAGGATGCAAAGTCGAGACTGATTCGATTGGTGTTATTATTGCAAGAATTTAATTTTGAGGTAAAAGATCGAAAAGGGACAAAAAATCAAGTTACTGACCACTTGTCCAGACTAGAGGAAGAGGCAATGTTGAAGTTAACTGATGGAGTTGAAACTGATGATACGTTTCCAGATGAACAGGTTTTTGCAGCTTCTTTCGATCTTGTCCCTTGGTTCGCAAATTTTGCTAATTATTTGACGAGTTATGTGGTACCTTCAAATTTGCAATTCCCCCAAAGAAAAAAAATTCATGTTTGGTGTGAAAATACTTTTTGGGAAGTGTCTTATTTGTTTCACATCTGCGCTGATGGGATTATTTGTCGCTGTATTCCTGAGGGTTGAGATGATGAGTATATTGGAGGCTTGCCATTCGTCTCCTGTTGGTGGCCATCATAGTGGTATCGGGACTACTCATAAGATCTTCCAGTGTGGGTATTATTTCCCAACTATCAACCAAGATGCTCATGATTTTGCCAAGTCTTGTGATTGTTGTCGAAGAGAAGAAGGTATTTCAAGAAAGTAAGAACTCTCACATACTCCTATTTTGGTGATTGAACTGTACGATTTTTGAGGCCTTGGATTTATGGGACCATTTGTAAGTTCGATTTGGATAAAGTACATACTTGTAGCGATTGACTATGTCTCTAAATGGGTGGAAGCTGTCCCTCTTTCAAAAAATTAAAGAAAGAGTGTCACCACTTTCCAAAAAAGAATATATTCTCAAGATGTTTTACACCTAGGGTGATTATCAGTGACGGCGGTTCTCACTTTTGTAATAAGTTATTCAAGGCATTGCTTGAGAAGTATGATGTTCAACATAGTGTAGAAAGTCCTTATAATCTGTAGTTTAGTGGACAAATTGAAGTCTAAAATAGATAAATGCAAAGACTGTGAATGCGAATATAACTGATTTGTCGAGAAATCTTGATAATGCTCTATGGGCCTATCTTAATGCATTCAAGACTCCCGTAGGTATGTCTCCCTACTAACTTGTATTTGGGAAGTCTTGTAACTTGTCTATTGAGTTAGATCATAAAGCGATGTAGGCATTCAAGAAGCTGAATCTAGATTGTGATGCTGCATCAAATCAGAGGTTGAACGAGTTAAATAAACTTGATGAGTTTCGCCTAAAAGCATATGAAAGTTCACCCTTGTATAAGGAAAAGATTAAGAAGTACCATGATCAAAAGATTGAAAAGCGTGAATTCCCTACCAATGATTTGGTCCTTCTATTCAATTCGAGGTTGCACTTGTTTTCTGGGAAGCACAAATCTAAGCAAACTGGACAATTCAGAGTTGTACAAGTGTTCTCACATGGAGCGGTTAAACTAGAAAATGAAAAAGGAACAAGATTCAAGGTAACTGGTCAGAGGATCAAAATCTATTTGGGTCAACCAGAGAAAGTCAAAGAGGTGATTGAAGAAACGGATCTTGATGAAGTATAAGTAGTCAAGGGGTCTGTGTCGTGCCGAGACGTTAAATCAAGTGCTGCTAGAGGCAACCCAAGATGTAATTTAGATACTTTAGCAAGTTTTTTATGTTTTAAGTTTGATTTTTTGCTAGAATAGGTTATTATAGTGTCCATGTCAAAAAAGAGTCAAGAAAATGTAAAAGGAAGTCCTAATGCTTTCTACATGTGCATTTAAGAAAGAAAAATGTGGAAAAATTCAAAAGTCCAGAGGGACCTATGGTTTAGGACTACGAGTCTTAGGAAAACCTACGGACTGTAGCCCTGACCCATAGAATGCTGGTGAAAGGTAAGAAATTAAGGATTAGTTTTACGGTTCCCATATACGAGTCATCGTTCCTTCATAGAATCATAGATGGCATTTGTAGAATTTAAAATCCAAATACAGCTACAACTTTATGTCTATGGGTGCATAGTACGAACCGTATAACATTTGATGGTTCGTAGTCTCCACTCGTATACCCCAGGTATGTTTCCTAAAATTTACTAAGTGTAATGTCAAATGACATAAGCTTTCGATGGAACGTAGGATTTTCTATGGTCTAGAGATGGGCTTTCATCGATACTTGTCTGATTTAATTAAAGGATACAACCCGCTACCCCTCCCAATAAAACCTCCATTTTTCAAATTCACCCACCATTTCAAATTACCCTAACAATTAGAACCCCTAAGCCATTGCAACTCTCGATATTTCCCACCCTTTCATATTAAAATTCCACCCATCCAAATTCTAACTCTCACTATATAAAACCCTCTTCCCATCTCCTTCCTTTTACTTCTTCCTTTCTTAAATCTTTTCCAAACTTCCATTACCCATAATCGAGGCAAGTCGTGGGTCAATTCAAGGCATTTTAAAGAAGGAATCCATTCCAAATACTCTCACTGCTTCAATCTCACACAAATTCAAGTATGGGCTAATCCCTATCCCTTTAGTGGTTAGAAATTGGAGTTGTATTAACTTAACCTAGGGTAGTATACAAGTATTCAATTATTTTGATATGAAATGATTGAATACACCTTGGGAATGGCGGTTATTGATGAGTATTATAATGGCTTACATATTGATCATGAAATTTGCATAATCTACAGTGAAGTATTCGTCGACATAGGGTTGTCATGGTGTTGATTAATTGTTATTTTTTTAATTAGCCCTGCTTCACCCTTAGGATTACACAATTACATGAGCAATGCGTGAATTAGGATAGGTTGGATTGTTAGTTAAAATGAAATTTTGATTGCATAAGAATCTGGGTATTGAGCTGCAAAAATTGGAATTGAAGACTTTGATCTACGGGTCGTAGGATTTCCTAAGAAGCGTAGATAAGTCCCATCATCTAGAATGTAAAAAATAGTAGCATAAGCTAGGAATGACGATTTGGCTTACGGTCCATAAAAACTATGACGAACTGTACTGGTGAACCGTCATTCAAACTTCAGAAGCTGAAATTTGACTTCCTGTTCTTTAGATGGGTCCTACGTCCCGTAGACACTTCTACGGTCTGTAGGATTTCAACTGTTGGACCAAAATATTGTATTTTGTCAGTAATTTTTTATTTTTTTCTTTTGGTTTTGTAGTTTCATTTTTACTTCTATTGTTTCCTTTTTGCATATTTTCTTACTAAGAAGTGTGCCACAGGCACAATGCTGCCTAATAATAAAAAAAATTATCATCTAAGAAGGAGTTCTAAGTCACCAACAACTTCGGCTTGGCTGTAATTAGTCAATGAGCCTACTAAAGATAAGTTTATTGGATCTGAATTTGACCCAGACACAGATAATGATTCACCAAAGGCACCTCGGACTACCCGCCAACAAGCTATATTACTTGATATAGTATCGGACTCCACCAGTCGAGCTAGTGCTTCCCAATCTTAGGAAGGAGCACAGAGCTCGGGAGAAGGGAGTGGGGAGTCATAGCCCGGAGAAGCCACAGGTTCACAACATGTAGCCCAGTACGAGCGTAGGTCAAGCTTAGATTCAGTTGCACCATCGACTTATGATGCATCTGAGATCTAAGAGGCATATGACCCACTACCCACCCAACCTTTTATGCCAATACAGATCATCGGTGAACTAAATAGGTGGTGTGTATGGGGTATGTTTAAGATATACTTGGACGCCATCCACACGAATGTTTAGCAGAAGCATTCCCATCCCATTACGGAGGATTGATAGGTTATTAAAGGCAGCCTCTACACTGTACCATCCATACATGAGCTTTTTTGGAGGCACAGGTGTGAGTGGATAGAGGAGACACCAGGAAAATATACCTCTATTATGGTACGGGAGTTCTATGCTTCCTACACTGCCTAAGTGAAGAATGCCCTACGTCCGAGGGCCAATGAGTTAGACTAACCTCCACTTCTCTCCACACTAGTACAGGACATCTCTGTGAGTTTATCAGAGCCCACAATTTGCCATTTTATTAATGGCCCATCACATGTGTAGTCGATTCATATGGGTGAGTTTGATTACCGTATACAGCTAGTCCGGAATAGAGTAGCTATGAGGGATACATAGTAGAGTGAGAGGCTTTGCTATGATGGGTAGCAGGTCATATTGCTGAGTAGTGGGTTGATACCGAGTGGGTTCGGGACTTGACGCTCCCTATCAAGAAGGCCACCCTCAATTTCGTAGCCAAGTTTTGGTGGTCTAATGTTCGGGCTTGATTGTCTCCTACGATGGTGGACAATTAGTTGACTCTTGATCGGGCAGTGATGATAGCTTGCTTGATGATTGGGTATGAGATTGATTTCACCCACATGATTATAGCTGAGATTCATGAGAGGGAATTTCGGAAGACCACTACACTTCCATTATCGTTCTTGATATTTAGGTTGTGGAGAGAGGCCACTGCCCTGGTTTATGTTATTGATCAGTACATTAAGGTGACAAAGACCGTGGATGTCGGCCATATTTGTGATGAGGCTAACCCCGGAACACCTAGATAGGGTATTCAGATTGGCATGCCGCTTAGTCGTAAGGCACTTTCACTGTAGCAGCCCGAGAAGGGCACCATTCGAGCCACTACTATAAAGCCTGCTGAGACTGCTCCTCCATCTTCTTCCAGCACGAATGAAAGCACACCATATGCTCTACCTACCCCTGGTTACTCTATGGTGCCGTTAGCCAGACTCCATAAGTTGGAGACTCAGATGGCGAAAATACTGCAGCATATTAGGGCATGGTTGTTTAAGGTAGTTGAGCACTCAGAGACGCAGATGATGGCTATTGTTGAGGAGAAGTTTCATAAGGTCCATAGGAGGATTGATTCATTCGAGCTACAGATGCTTGACCTGCCCTCGACTACAGAGACTGTGGATCTCTCAGGCTTCCTGACAGAGTTAAAAACACTCTAGGCCGAGATAGATGCATTGACTTCTACTTGCTCATCTTCACCAGGTCCTTCTCCTATGGATGTCAGAGGTGATGTTATCTTTGTGCCATTTGGTGATGAGGACCCTACTCTTGACCCTCTTCATGTGGCTGGGAAGCATGCATGGACTTTTCATGATGCTTATGTTGATCCTAATGAGGTACGGCGAGCCCAAAAGAGATAGCGGAGTGAGCGAGAAGCTTCCCAAGGACATTCGTTGGTAGATGAGGAGATATGATAACAGAGAGTACAACAGATGGTAGCTGGTGGATCAAGATCGCGGGGCACTAGTGATGGTGCTTCTCGAATTGTTACTGGGGGCACTACTGATTGTGCTCCTCACATTACTCCAGAGGGCGTCACTGATGGTGCCACACAGGTTCATACATAGGATTTGGGGCTACAAAACCCACCAGCCTCTTAATAGCTCTTCGGTGCTTGAGCGCCACAGGTTTGTCTCACCCTAGCTTTTACATTTTTAGTGCATTGAGGGCATAGCACAGTTTTCTATGTGGGGGTGGGGTGAATGGATTATGAGTGTTGGGGTAAATTGTGAATAACTTGGACACCCGCAATACTTTTTTGGGGTTTTCTTGCTTGATTTAATTTTCCCCAAGGAACTGTTTAATTTCTATTGAACTAGCATGTTTAGTCTGTATATTATACAAGTAGACTAGAAATAAGAGCATGATGGCAATAGAGCATGATTGATACCCTTAAAAAAATTTGAAACTATGTGCCATATCTGTGTGATGAATAATTCAACTATGAAGGATATTTGTATGACATGATAGGAATCGATTAGACAACATGACTTAAGTTATAGCATGAACCAGATACACTGGTAATTTGATATTGAAACGATGTGCCATGTGCATGTGAGGATGTTTGTTTGTTAATACTGTATATGCCAATCTTGAACTTCCCCCGTTAGTCTTGCTAAAGATGATTTAACTGTTACATGGGAATGAATCATAGACCATTGTTGAAATTAAGTCCACTTAAGCCTAAAACAACAAACCAAATGAAACATTTCTCCCTTCAATCAAAACTGTTAAGCTTGAATTAGACTATTCTTTCAATAAACCCAATTCACCTTCCCAATGAAAATTATTTACCTTTGTTTTTGCCCTAGTCCCTTCTTGGACATGATGCACCTCAACTCAGGCTAAAAGCCTAAGTTTAGGGTGGCTACTTTAGATGAAAATTATTTACCTTTGTTCTGGCGCTAGTCCTTCCTAGGACATTGTGCACCTTAACTCATCTAAATACATAAGTTGAGCATGGCTACTATAAAGGAAAAAAACAAAAGAAAGGGGTATGAAAGTAGTTGTGTGTTGAGAAAAAGAAAATCAATTATGTAAAAATGTGTAAAATGGTGCGGCAGAATAAAGAAAATTCGAAGTTAAAAGAATGAAAAAGTTGAAACAAGCAAGAAAATAAAGTCAAAGTCACACCCGAGCTTCAATGAACAATACAGATAAAAGGCAAAATTAAAGCTATGTCAGGATTGGTTGTAAAAATGGAAAATAACCAATTGAATGTCAATGAGGACAGAACAGTTACTTAAAATCCAAATATATCATACCTGACCCTGAGCCTAAGCTAAAAGCTAAAAAAGTTATATAGTGATCCTAAATTAGAAATTTTGAGAGTCTAAGCATAGAAGACAAGGGCAAGCCTATGGTATTGTGCCTATACTGTATTGAATTCAATTATGAGTGTGAGCGTATAATTAGTCCCTAAAATTGAACTATAACTCAAATTTTGTGTCAACAAAGGGATTTCTTTGGGGTGAGGGCACAAGTTACATTATTGAAGAGTTGATATCTTTGTGATTTTTATTTGTGTCTGTGAATATGTCTATTGGTACTTCTATGTCATAAAGTGATCCGCATGTGTTAGCTTGTTGTTTAACTTAATGATTGCACTGTGCTGAAAAGTAATGAGGGTTGATTATTAAGAAAAATGACATGTGATTGCTTGTGTTTTTGGTTGCTTCTGCATAGTGTCATTTGGTATAAATAGTTTATTTTTAGTTGATAGTGTTGCTTGAGGACAGGCAACAATTTTAAGTTAAGGGTGTTGATGTATGGTGGATTTACGGTACTTGTAATGCTTTAAACTTGAAGTTTTGCGTGTGTCCTAAGCATTTGTTAATAGATTTAATGGTCTTTTCTCTTTGATTTTGTAAGAAAATAGGTTTTGGAGTAGTTGAGATCAAAAGAGATGATGTAGAAGATTTTTTGGGTTTTGACGACTCAACCTATGAGCCATAGATCTTCCTACAAGCCGTAGGAATGAGTCATGGTTTGAAGAGCTGCTTTTTGGAGCTAAGTGTAAAAAGACGGAAGCTGATGACGAGCCATAGTAATTTCTATTAGCCATAATATTGAGTCGTGAAAAAATTCAGAGAATTTGAGCTCTAGTACTTGGTTGATGAGATGACAGGACGGTTCATACTAAGTTCTACAGGTCATAGAACATAACAATAGAAACGTTCTGAGGAAAAGTTGAAGTTGCTGATTAACGGACGGTTCCTATGAACCGTAGGAAAGAACAGCACAAAGGACTGCCATAACCGAAATATCCTAGATTTTCTTTTCCTAATTTACTTAGGATTTTGATTTCTATCAATATTTGTTCTATTTTTCATTTTTTAGAGTACTAGACAACTTATTACTTTTATTTTTGCTTTGAGAATTAGCTAGGGAACACTATGTCCATTTAATTCTTGAAGTTTTGATTTTTAATATAGCTTTTGTTCATAAATTCAGTATTCCAAATTTCAATTACTCGCATTGTAAGTTCATGATTCACTTTAACAAAATTATTATGAATTGTGATCACCTAAGCATGAGTAACTAAATCCACAACTAGGATTGTGGGAAACATGAGTAATTAACTAGGTAGACCAAATAATTAAGAAATCATTTAATTGTGTTTATACATGTATTATTGATTTATTCTTTTTGATTGCTTCTTAAGGGTGGCCAATGTTAGAACCTGACTTATTCCTACTTGGCCGACCAAGGAAGTAACGGATGGGAAAAGAGATTAAACAACATAGTTTTTGTGAGATGTTCTGCCATCTAATAGCTGGAACCATATATGTTATGGTTAATCTTGGGTCAAGGGTAAGGGTAAGTAAAGCATACACGCGTCGACTGACAAAGTTTCATGGTAAAATTTCCTATTTGGAAGATTAATCACTTAGGAGATACCTAACTTATCGACTTTTCATGTTAAGCACTAGATATATAAGGATTACTATTATAAGGTTTATTGCGCTAAGAACTTGTGGGGAACAAGTACACCCTAGTTTCATCTTTTATTAACTTAACAATACAATATTAAATCATGTTACTTGATTGTTTGTTAATATTCAAATGAATCAATATTACTTTTCTGTTACAAATCCCCTTTTTTACGAAAATAATCTGACTAAAAGTACAATCAACCATAAGTTGACCTAAGTTTTTACCTTGTTCATCGTGGGATCGACCCTACTCTTTGTTAGGTTCTTTATTTGTCAACAACCACTTATTCTTTTTTAGGGAGGTGTAATTCGGGTGTATCTTCGATCCTTAAAATTTGATGTGAACTTTGTTTGTGCTTAAACTTGTTTCAACTGACCTCCCGATCTATGTTTGGAAATGTTGTGCCTTGTAGAAAACGACAAAAACCAAAGGCAAAAGAGTAATGTCCTCCGACTCAGAGCCTTAAAGGGAATATCATCCTCACCCCTTCAAAATGAAACAAGGGGATCTCTTTTAATGAGCCTTCTAAGGCTCCCCAACAACAAGCCACTCCACGTTATTCTACGCGCGTGGGAAAAAAACCAAAGAAGGGGATTGCCTAGAAAAGAATGGACATCAGGTCCAAATTGGCACCAAACCCTATATCTAATGTGAGTGCTTTATGAGTTCTCCCAATTATCACTCCAACAGCCCTTAATAGGCTCAAAAGAGATGGAGAATACACGATCCTTGAAGAGAGGTGAATCTCGATTGATGGGGTGATGCGTGATTATCAAGGTTTTTAGGAAACTATCAAGTTTCGTGGGTTCAAAAGGTTCATGAGAGCCCGACTTCTTTATGTCCCAGCATTGGTGAGAGAATTCTACAAGGCCTATGTAAAGTCCTTACCAAAGAAGAGAAAGGGCATTGTTTGGAAGCCCTTCGAAGAGGTAGAAGTTCATGGCAAGATGGTGCATTGCAATGCAGGTGCCATTAATGATATTTTGGGTACCAAAGGTACTAGAGCTGATTACTACTAGCTCCGGATGAAATAGGGCCTAGATGCACAAAAGGGGTGGCTGGCACCCCTCATTTCTAATATCTCTCCTTTGTGGATTATCGATTGAGCACAGATAGGAAAGGAAGATATGAACATCACCTCCAGATATTGGTTCAACTTCATTACTAGCAATCAGATGCCATATTAGAATAAGTCCCACCTTCAACACCAGAAGGTTGTCTTAGTTGGTAGCATCATTGACCAGGCAAAGATCCATGCTAGTGGGATTATTTCTAAGGAGATGTTAATGAGAGCTTTACAGGAGCAGACATCCATTCCCTTTAAAGTTTTGTTCAATCAGATGTGTGATGTTGTACAGGTTCCTTTTAGGGAGAAGACAGATGCATGGATCACCCTCACCTCCTCTAGTGATATTCAGAGGATTGAGGCGGACTACTTGAGAGATGATGCGGCTCGGAGGAAGCCTCCACCACAAGATACTACTCCTATTATTGACCCTGCTAGCCTTTGAGAGGATGCCACTTAGCCTGCTCCTTCTATGGAGCCATCAGGACCCCTCAAACCTTCTATGTGCCTTCTATTTCCACATCCCTTGACCAATGCCTTAAACTATCAAATAGGAAACATTGCCCATTCTGCAGATTCTAGGGTGGCTAGGGTTGAAAAATAAATGCTCAAGCTAATTGAGAGGGTGATTGATGATGTGTTGTGTCCCATTATAGGCCTGATAGTATGGTACTAGGCCACCCTGGTGTCATATGGGGAGAGGTTAGAAAACCTCACGGCTAGGATATAGGCTAGGGATAAGAGAAAGGGTATCTCCAGTGAATTGATTACTATTCGAGGTGATATTACAAAGTTACGGGTTGATTGATGTACCGTGAATGCACGATACTTTTGATTCATTAAACTTAGAGTTTTGCATGTTTCTTAAGCATTTTATTAGTAGATTTGAGGGTGTTTATGATGAATTTTGCAGGAAACAGATTTTGAGCAGTTGTTGGATGAAAAAGTAGCAGCAAGGTTTAAGTTTGGTGATTTACGAAAGGACCTACGAGCCGTCATTTGATTGACGAGCCGTAGGTGAAGGTCGTGGTTCAGAAGCTGAATGAAAATGGCTAAGTATGGAACGACGGTTGCCAACAACGAACAATCATTCTTGCTACGAACCGTAGATAGGAGCCGTCAATAGATTCAGAAAGTTAGAGTTGCAGGACTTGGACGATGAAATGACAAGACGGGTTGTGCTTAGACCTACCACCCGTAGGTCATGCCCGTAGATGAACTTTTTAAAACTTTTTGTTAACTGCTGACTGACGGTTACAACCTATGAGCCGTCGTTGCTATGACGAGCCGTAAGTCGATGCCCGTAGGTGACACTGCTCAAGACCGGATTTCCTTCGTATTTCCTTTTCCTAGTCTAATTAGGAATTATTTTCGATAAATACCCAATGTAAATTTCATTTTTGGGTTGTTGAACAAGTTTTGAATATTTAAGTTTGGCTTTGGGAATTATTTTGCAACTTTTGTGGAAACTAATTCTTAAAGTTTGCTTTTGGTTTTCAATTCAAGATTGCGGATTTCATCAATTCTCACTGTAAGTTCATGATTAATTATTCAAATCCTAATACGAATTGTGAACACACAGCATGAATAGCTAATTCCACAACTAGGGTTGTGGGAACCATGAGTAATCAACAAAGTATGACTAATAAGTAAGAAATTCTTGATAAGTGTTTATGCATGCATTTGTTAATCTCTTCGCTTAGAATTCTTTTTATCGGTGTGCAATGTTAGAACCTGCATCATTCCTACTTGCCGGACAAAGGAAGTAATGAATGTGAAAGAGATTGAACAACGGAGATTTAGCATTGATCTAGTCCGCTATCTAGTAGCTCAAACTAAATAAGCTGAGGGCTAATTTGGGTCAAAGGTAAGGGTTAGTAAAGCAACACACATAAACGAACCAAGTTGCGGGATGAAATTCCATATTTGGAAGACCAATCACTTAGGGATACATAACTTACCGACTATGCATGTTAAACACTAGGAAAAGAGTTATGATTATTAGACCAATCCCTTGCTTGATCTGCCCGAGTGTGTGCCTACCTCTCTGCCGAGAGCTGATGTACCTAGTTGTGAGGTTGTGTAGCCTGGTGATATTGATGATGTTGGTGATAGTGAGAGTGTTGAGGATGAGGTTGATGATGATTCAGCTAAGGAGACAAATGAGGAGGAGATGCGGAAAGAGGATGAGCAACAAATTTCTATGACACTTACAAAGTTGCAAGATATCGAGAAGATGATGGTGCAGGCTGTGATAGAGAGATCTCGTGTGGAGACCTCCGTAGTTGGCACTAGTGAGGTCTCTTTAGACCCCACCATTCCTCCTACAAATGTGTCAGGCACTGATGTTTTAGTTGATGCTACTGTGTCCTGCCTCTTGTTCCTATCTTGCCGGGTATTGATTCGCGTTATGATACCATTCCCTTTGAACTCCATATCAAAGCACTCCACAGGCATAGGCAGGGGGATTTTTATACCACTCTTCTCCCTTACCTACTTTTTATCTCATTGAGGACTCTATGATTTTATTTTGGTGGGGTGAGGGCACTTCTGCCAATATTCTCTCTTTTGACTGTATTTTGTTGTTTTGTATTTTCAGTTTTAGTTTGAGACATTTGAAGTACTTTGATATTTTGGTTTTTGTTATTGCTGATGGTTTTGACTCATTTTTTCTTTCTATCCTTTGCCCATAAGTTTGGAAGTTCCTTAAATGCTTGAGATTTCATTATGATATTCAAGGTTTAATTGTGTTAAGTATCGATGTCTCGGATAGTACTTATGATGAGAAATGTGTTTTGTGCTAATAATTTCAAGAAGAAAATAGTTTGGCTTTACTTTTGAATGATCTGCATGATTCTTGTGTTGGCTAGATGTGTTTTTATGTGAGCTTTGCAATGAACATCCCACATAAGCTTTTGATATTGTACGGATGTGCTAAATGATTGTGTCAGAAGTGCCATTCGTGGTTAGGTTTTACTTGAAATCATGCTTGTTGAATCCTAAAAACTACCTTGTTAGTGCAATTGTCTAGCTTTGGTGAATGCAAGAAATTATCTTAGGCACGAATTTTGAGAAGAAACCTAAATGTCCATACCTTTTGTGACTACCTTGTAAGGGTGTACAACTATTTTGCACCATTTGAGCCTAAACCATTAGTTGTCAACCTTGTTGGAACCTCTTGAGCAAAACTGTCACTAATTTCTCACCCATAAATCCTTTTTTAAGCATTGATTTCTTTGAATAGCCAACTTGGGCAAAGGTGGAAAGAAAGGAGGAAACAAATCCAAGTGAAAGAAAAAGTGAAACTCAACTTTAAAGTTTGCTTCAAAATGAAGGAACCCCTCCTTATAAAAAAGAGAGAAATAGAGAATGAGCAAAAGTTTTAAAATTGAAATGAAAAAGAAAAGTGTGAGGAAATAAAAGAGGTGTCCAATATATTAAATGAAAAATTGAGTTTTGAGTCTCCGAGTGAAAAAAATGGAAAGAACTTGAGAAGAGGTGAAGATGAGTATAACAATTCTTTGAAAAGTTAAAGTCACTAAGCCAAATTTACAATACTTTTACCCTCAGCCCCATAAAAATCCTAAAAGACCCTTGAGATCTTGTATAAACTAGGTTGTGTGATGATTGGAAAATATGGACAAACCTATGGGATGAAGCTTGCATTTTTTTCTCTTTCGCAGTGTGAGAGTTGTTTTAATTCCTAAATTCTTTATTGACTTTCTTTATGAGAGAATGGAATTGTTTCCTTATGTGAGGTCACTTGAATGCATTTGTTGAAACATGGTTTTGCAATAGTAAATAAGCTATAGTGAGATTGAGGTTTGATTGATAACGGCTAGTACTCATTTGAAGATTTTTGATCATGATTGAGTGTTGCATTTTCTTGAGGATAGTCTTATAGTGGAACTTGCATGTTGGAACTCATTGAGAACTATTGTAGAAACCTTTTTTGAACTATTTATTATTTTGATTTACTTGAGGACAGGAAAAAGTTTATGTCGGGGGTGTTGATGAATGGTAGATATACACTCATTTGAGGCCTTTTTAGTTTAACAATTAGTGTCCTCAATGCCTAATTATGTCATATTCTTATGATATTTTGAGGATTTGCAGCTATGAAGGCTAAAGGAGAAGGCAAGGATGAATACTTGAAAATAAGCAAAAAAAAAATAGCGAAACAAGTATAAACTCCACAATGGCAGTCGCCTAACCAAAAGGGCGGATTGCCCAAATGGCCTGAACTCGCCCAAAGGGATAGTGCTCAAAATTTAAGATGTACTACCTCTAACTCTTGAGGTAACTCTAGCTCATAGGAAACTTGGCTTATCTATCTCAAGATATGATAAGGCACAATGTACCTAGGGTTTAGCTTGCTCTTTTTCTCATTTCTCATAACACCCTGCATAGGTGAATCTTTAAGAAAGAACCAATCATAAACATCAAGCTCTAAGTCTCGCTACCTAACATCTGGTAGGATTTTTAATGGCTCTAAGCTATCAACAAGTGCTCTCTAATTAACTTAACTTGTTCCATGTCCTGCTACAATAAGTCTAGTTCAAACAATCTTCATTTTTCAACCTCGAACAAACCTAGAGGAGATCTAAATTTTCTTCCATAAAGAGCCTCATACGACACTAAAATGATGCTAGAATGATATATATTATTATAAGAAAGCTCAATAAGTTGAAAGTGATTATCCAAATTTCTTTTGAGATCTAGAAAATATGTCTATACCATATCCTACAGCATCTGGATTGTATGTTAAGCTTGGCTGCCAGTTTGAGGATTAAATGTTGTACTATGGTTTACCTGCGCCCCATGACCCTTTTATAAAAATGTTCAAAAATTTATTGTAAAATGTGCCCCTCTATATGAAAATAATCAATGTAGGGACAGTTTAAAACTAACAATCTCTCTAATATGGAGCCATGCATAATCTTTAGCTAAAAATTTGGTCTTGACCAACAAAAAATAGTTTGATTTTGTCAGCCTATTGATAATCACCTAAAAAGAATCAAACTTCTGTTGCCAGAGAGGTAATCCTATAAAACAAAGTGCATATTTATGGCCTCCCACTTCCGCAATGGAATGGGTATCTCTTTAGTCATCCCACCAGGTTTCTGGTGCTAAGCATTCACTTGCTGACAATTAGTACATTGCGCCACAGACTCATCAATATATTTATTCATCCCATGTCACTAATAAATCACTTTAATATCATTATACATCATCGTAGAAATTGGGTGAATAGAATAACGGGGATAGTGTACTACCATAATCATTTGAAAAAGACCTACAACATCTGGAATACACAATCGATGTATGTGTATAAGGATTCAGTCTTTTGCTATATTAAAGGCCAAAGCCTCCCGTTGCTGAGCCTTTCCCTTGAAATGATCGAAGCTAGGATCTTCTTGTTGTCATGCCTTCACCTCCACAACTAGAGATGATACAATAGCGACCCTAATTGTAACCCCATCATTAGAACCTAATGTTAAAATTGCATCCCGAATCGGTCTATCTGTCTCTTCTCCAATCTCAAATATGATAAGTTGCCCATAGATTTATGATTTAGGGCATCCACTTCTTCATTTTCCTTACCTTGGTAGTACTGGGTATCGATGTCATAATATTTCAGAAACTCGAGCCACCGACATTGTCATAGATTCAAATCCTTTTACCTAAGAATATAATGTAGCATTTTATAATTTGTATAGACAGCAACATGCACTCTATGCAAGTAATGCCTCCAAATCTTCAAGGAATGAATAACTGTAGCCAACTCTAAATCGTGGGCCAAATTGTGTTTTTCATACTTCTTTAGTCATCTAGAAGCTTAAGAAATTACCTTATCATGTTTAATCAGAACACAATCCAACCTAATGCTTGAAGCATCACAATACACCTCATAGCCCTCTAGACCCTCTGGCAAAGTCAGAATTGGGGCTGAAATCAATCTGTCTTGAAAGCTCTGTTTAGAAGCTGCGGTCCACAGAAACATAGTTTCTTTATGTGTTAGCTTAGTCAAAGGTGTTGAAAGTGAAGAGAATCCCTTTGCGAACTTATGATAATAGCCTGCTAACCATAGAAAGCTACGAATATCTTTCAAAGTCGTGGGTTTAAGCCAAGTCATCACGACCTCAATAGTCTACATATCAATTTCTATACCAATATTTGATACAATATGGCTCAAAAAGGCCACCCTATGAGAACTTAGCATACAATCTTTAACCTCAGAATACGTGAAATGCTGATAGAAAATTGTCTCTATGCTTCCCTTTTGATCGTGAATATACCTGAATCTCATAAATAAGCACAATCACGAAAATGTCTATAAATGGCCTCAATATGCTATTCATCAGATCCAAAAATAATACTGGTACATTTTTCAATTCTAAACACAATACAAAAAACTCCAAAATGAACATATCTGGTCCTAATGGCTATCTTCGAAATATCAGTATCCCAAACTCGCACCTGATGGTACCCTAAGCTTAAATATAACTTTGAGTAACATCAAGCACCGTGTAACTAGTTAAACAAGACATCAATACTTGGCAACGGGTATTTGTTCTTTATAATCACATTATTAAACTATCGGTAGACTATATACATTCTCATTGACCCATCTTTCATGCACAAACAATACTGTTGCACCTAATGGTGGAACAATTTGCCTAATGAAACCCTTATCTAATAAGTCTTTCAGTTGCTCCTTCAATTCCTATTATTCAGCTAGTGACATTCTGCATGGTTGAATTGATATTGGTTGGACATCTGGTAATGTATCAATAGTAAAGTTAATTTTCCATTCTACGGAGCTCACCTAGAAAGACATATGTTACTTCATTAACTACTGGAATAGACTGTAAGGTTGGTGGTTATACGTCAACATCCTGAACCCTACCAATATGATAAATCCATCCTTTAGCAATCAATTTCCCCACTCAAAGAAATCTAATAAATGTACCCTTCGGAGTTTCTGTATTACCCTTCCACTCTCAAACTGCTTCTCCTGGAAAGGGGAAACAAATAATCATTGCTCTGTAGTCGACATTCGTTTAATAAGACGTCAGCCAATCCATGCCCATAATAATGTCAAAGTCTAGCTTCTCTAACTCTGTAAGGTCTAAAGGGGTCTGACGAGCAACAATCTCTACTATACAACCTCTATAATGCTCTTGGCAATAATAGAGTCGCCAGCGAGGGTAGATACCATAAAAGGTCATTACAATGACTGTTAATATAGAAAACATCTCAACAATAAACTGAGTAACATACGGTAATATGGAGCCTGGGACTATCAAGGCATAAATTGAGTGACAAAAAATGGTCAGTATTATTGTAAATGCATAAGTACAATTCTAGCAACTCCAAGAATTTGATGCTCCCCCTCTAACAATTCTTGCCACTACAAGAATAAAGTGCACCCCCTCTAACTCAACATCTACCTAATGAAGAATTTGATCATCTCTTTGTAGAATGAACTAAAGTGGATGACCCTATTGTTGATCTAGCCCTCTGTCTTTAACCCGGCTAGTCCCGTAATGGTCAATATCTCTATGTATTACTCTCAAGGACATAAGAGAAGCATGCTATGGACACCTAATGACATCTCCCAATGTGTGATCCACCACAAATATCACAATGCAGCACAACTTATCTTGATTTCTTTAGGCTACGGTATTGATGCAAGCATGACGTTCGTGAGCTTTCATCAAAACCTAACTACAACTAGCGATCTAACCGGGTGCCTTGGAATTGTTGTAGTCATGCACATAGTGGTCTCTTTCAATACCAGTGTTGGGTCTACCCTTACCGTTAGTTTGAAACCCTGTGGGCCAATCTCCTTCATCGAGTCTCCCTTTATCCTCTCAGTTATATATTGCTGATGCCAGAGCCTATTTATATTTTTTAATAGACTGAATCTGTGATATGTTCATGTCATTAAGAAGTGCAACTATAGTGCAACACTAATAATAATCATAATCCAAAGAACTCGACCCTTATGACTCAGCTCTATTGTATAATTTGAGCGAAAACGCGTATTTTTCCTGAATGATGTCTATAGCTTCTTGCTTATAGAGTGTGGTGCACAAAAATTTATAATCAGGAATGCACTTAACATGTCTTATAGACTTATCGTGGGTATATTTATATTAAAAATTACTATAATTTACCCACATTTAGCATATGTTTCAAGGATAGTCTTGAGACTTATTGATGTCTTTTGATTAGTATTATGATAATTGGACACTAACCTATATGATTATCTATATGCAGGGGTTCCTAAAGGAGTACGAGCATAATGGGAGAAAAGGAAATGAGTACGACGAACATGCATTGCATGGAGAAATAGTAGCACGCCGCCCAAACCCTGAATCAACTGGTGCCCAAATTAGGTGCACTGGCAGTGCAGGGCGCCAGCCTTGCCTCGACTAGGAGTTGTTTTTGGAACATTCCTGGGGCCTTTCTCCTGATTTTCCCTACGAATTTCCTAATTTTTTATGATTTCAAATCCAACTATGAGAAGGGATTAGTACCCTAAACTCTATAAATAGAACCCTATGTTTATTTTTGGGGTTACTTATTTTTTTTCAAGTGCAAGAGCAAGGGATAAATAATTCATCTTAGGTTTCAATCTTCTACTTTTTCTTTAGTTTTGAATTACATGAAAACAAACTTATTTGTGTTTTGATTATAATAAGTGGCTAAAGGCCTTTGTTCTGGGGTTGTAGCCATGGGTGATTGTTGAACATCGATTTCTATGGATTAATTTGGGTATCATAGAAATTACTCTTGTATTCTTATTTTCGCATTTCATGATTGGCCATAATTGACATAAATATATTGTCTATTCTTAAACTTAAGAGACAAGTAGGTAGATATACCAAAGTATACAAGAAGCACGATCTTTTTTGCATATCACTTGTTTTATTTCGTATTTAGGATTGACACCCGAATGAAAACCGTCCTTGGTTAAGAGATAGGATGAAAAATAAATGCTCCTCAATTGAATATGCCTATCCCCACTCAATGATGTAGTAAGGCAGTCAATTGAGGTAGGTGATTATAAGCCAAGAGATCATGATCATAATATCAACCCTATAAATCAGTATTTTCATAACCATAAGAAATCCAAGAAAGAGATGCAATACATGAATTCCTGATAAGCTACAACCTTGGAATTATCCCTTTATTGTTTAAACACAGAAGTCGAAGTTGTTCATTGTTAGTTAATTTTAAAGCTTTAATTAATTGAAAACGTAGAATAGAAAATACAAGTTTCTTGAAAACACTTTCTTTAATTTGTGTAGTTAGTTGAATTGAATATAAATTAATTATCAGGTTTTCAAAGAGCCACTTTATTACTCTTGCAATCTCATATACTTGTGTGTGCAATTGGGAGCAATAAGTTTTTTGCACCGTTGCTGAAGACTTTAAAAATAATTTATATTTAATTCTTCAAGGTCTACTATTTTATTTTTCTAATGTATATAAAATGATCTTAGTAGTTCTGAAATTACAACTACTCAAAGCAACACGTTTTTGGCGCCGCTGCCAGAGACTTTAGAATTAATTTATATTAAATTCTTCAAAGTCTACTATTTTATTGTTCAAGTGTTGATAACTCTATCTTAGCTTTTCTAAAATTAGAGGAGCTCAAAGCACAATCTTGCCTCGAGGAAGAAAACTCGTTGAACCATTGTAAGAACTTGAACGATTTTTCCATTGACAAAGAATTCATGCAGCTCTAGACCCTCTTCAGTAGATTGAGTAAGGCACCGAGTAAAACCCTGAGGCAAACATGGTCGACGAACAGGAAGAGGTATCCTTAGTGATGGCAGCAAGACTCATCAGTGATGTGGCACTCCCTCTTACAACTTTTGTTACTTCCAGTATTCGGAAAGCACCGCAAGAAGGTAGATTCAAGATGAAACAAAACATGGTGCAATTGATCAATACTACTAGGTAATTTACTGGTTTACCTCATGATGATTCCCAACAACATATCTGTAACTTCTTGGAGATAAGTAAAACATACATACCGACTTGGGTCTCATATGAGTATGTGAGATTGACTCAGTTTTCATTCTAACTATTGGGAGAGGCAAGAAAGGGTTAGCATCTAAACCAGCAAACTCAATCACTTCTCGGGATAATCAGGAAAGAAAATTCTTAATTGAATTCTTTCCAGCTGGCAAGAATGCATTGTTAAGGAGTGAAATTTTGAACTTTAAGTAGAGAAGTGGAGAGATCATGTACCAAGCATGGGATCAATTCAAACAATTGTTGATTGCTTGTCCTCATCACTACCTCGCAAAATTAGGTGTTCGTTCACATATTCATAGTGGTTCTCAAGCATAATGTGAAAGAACTTCTAAATTCTACTGAAGGAGGACAAGATGTAGAAAATTCTTGCGATGAGCTTTTTGAACTCCTAAATAAAATCTCGGAAGGCAACCTGGAATAGAACGGAGACATTATGAAAATCGTGGTGCAAAATTCTGCTCGAGTGCTAGAGATGGATGCTATAACTATAATAGGAGCACAAATGGCTGCTCTACGAAATATGATAACCACTCACTTCAATAAACTAGTAATTGGGCAGTAGCAGGCTCAAGTGAGTATGGTACAGCAACCTCAAGGGTGGTCTGAAGTTTGTGGAAGAGGTGAGCACAGGACTGAGTATTGCAGTCTAAACGCAGACTCATTGAACTATGTTTTGAATGCAAAGAGAAGTGGAGGAACACATAATTATGGCAACACATATAACCCAAGATGGAGAAATCATCCAAATTTCACATGGGGTGGTAGTCAAAAACCAAGTAATCAAGGCGGCCAACAAGTAACAATGACTAATGACGAGATGTTTAAGAAGATAATGGCAGAGCTAGCAAAAAGTAATGCAATTATGGATAAGTTTGTAATAGAATTGAGAAACAACCAGTTGTCCACCAAAAATATGAAAAGGCAGGTTGCAAAACTAGCTAGTGTAATTAATATATATCCACAAGAGGGTCTTCCAGGTGACACTGATCCAAACCCAAAACGAGTGAATGATGTGGGTATGATAAGTTGTTCACAGTTAGAACAGCTAGCTCCAAAGAAGAGAAATATTGAAGTAGTGAGTGGGGAAAAGAAACAAGGAGAGGTTTATCAGAGTTCGAATGTCGAAATGGTTTCACCTCATCTAAAACCACCTCCTTGATGAGTTTTTAATTTCCACTCATTTGATACTTTTTTCTTATGATTTTGTGGCACTCAAGTAGAGAAAGAGGATAATTATCCATTGAATTGTGTTGATTTCATGTATTTTTTCGAGGAAGGAAGGTGAAAGAAAAGAGTGGAAATGAAGCTAAACTTGAAAAACAATTGGCCTCTATTTTGGCACCTGTGAAGCCATGTTCGCTTAAGAAAACGTTCAATAGAGGCCAACAGACCGCTTTTGCCACCATGCAGAAGTCACTTTTGTGAACAAGCCACAGAAGTTGGGGTTTGCTTAAGAGATATAATCGTCATTTTAGTGATGTTGACTTTTGAATTCTCCCGGTCGCTTTTGAGTGGCCCGGCTATTTGGACAAGGGTAGAACTGGAATTTCACAATCTTTTAACCCAAATTCTCACAAAAGGATTTAGCAGATCTATCATTCCATATTAAAAAAATTTTAGACATTATTGAATTTTATCTTCTTAGCTTAGAGTAGAGAAAATATTTGTAGATTTCTTAATTTTGGTTGAGTCTTTTAAGCCAAGTTACCTCATAATTCACATTTGGGTTTGAAGATTGTGTGCTTAATAGTAAAATCTCTTTTTTTCTTCTTCTTTCCTTACTTTACATTGCAAGAAATCTATCTGTAATTGCTAATTGAGATTAGAGTTTTTTTGCTAGAAATAGACAATTTATTTGGGTCTTTGATTTCTCTTTCTATTGCTTTTGTATGTGATTCCATTCTTTTAAGAATTGGGTTTAATTTAGTTTTCATGTTTTAATTTATAATTTGAGAGTGCATGCTCAAATCTAGGTTCCAATATTTGTGGGTTTCTTGAAAGGGAATTCGTGAGGTGGAGAATTAGATTGATAATTACATTTTAGCATTGAATCTTGAATTTGCTTGAAAGAGAAATTTAGGTTTTTATTTTTCAATGTAAGGCTTGGTTGAAAGAGAGGTCTAAACTAAAGTATTTTATTGCTTTGTTCTTGAACACGATTGAGACTGAAAGGAGATTTTGCGATATAACACTTCGAGACCGAAAAGAGATTAGTGTGGATAGATAATGATCTTCCCTACCTTTGATTGATTTACATGTGTATAGATGGCAATGGATTGTTGAATGAGTGTTGAGTTCTAAATTTTCAAATCCCCAATTATCCCTTTCTTGATTTGTTCTTTGCCCAAAATCTTAATTGTGTTACTAAACCATTCTCTTTTTCATAATCTTGTATATTGTGCATTTAGGTTCAAACTTGTATCTATTTATCCTTTGTCATTTCGATTAACGGCAAAATTTTCCATGTCGGATTCTGCCTCGACTCTTTTGTTGGGTTCTTATTGTTGATGATCGCTTATTCTCTTACTTATTTTGAGGATAAATTGAGCGTTATCAAAAATGGTGCAGTTGTTGGGGAACAATTAGGCATATTGAATTGATTTAGGATTTTTAGTTTACTTGTTTCTATCTAAATTGTAAGTAGTTGTCTTTACTTTCTTTTTCTTTGTTTCTATGGCTTTTGGTGATCATCATATTTAGGAGTAGTATACCCTATTCCGACTCAAGGCCTTAGCGTGAAAAGAGTGTGATAAGCCAATTTAGGCTTAGGGTCATGGGAGAAAAGCTCATTTGGGGTGAGAAAGCCCTACACCTACTTTCCCAAGAAAAGGAAAAGCTTCTCAACATGCACCTCATTCGATGCCATGAGGAGGTAAAATTTGAGTTCAAACTCGCAACTCATAGGGCTAAGGTGAGAAAAACAATGGATGTAGAAACGTCTCCTTATCCAATGGTCGGAAAGAGAGAAGAGGAGTCTTGTGACTTACACCAATCTAGGTGCTATGAAATTGTCGAACACGAGTTTGGGATTGTAACTTAGGAAGCTACAACGAGAACAAGAAGAGGGGTTCTTGTAGATATAGAATATATCTTTAGCCTGTGCAACCAATCCAAACCAATAACCATTCAAGAAACCAAAATAAATGAGATGATACTAAAGTTGTAAGAAAAAGTCAAAAAGATCATTAATGGAAACTTTAGTTCATATGGAATCAATAGTATTACTTAACTATGGTCCAACAATGAAAATCAATGCTCAAGTGTCCTAGTGACTCTCTCAATCTTTCCCAAGGATCCAAAATGAAAAAGTGATTCAAAGTTGGGTTAGAAATCAAAGTCTAAAAAATGGAGAGATCGACTCAAACTATTGATGCTCTCATGCATTCCACATGCTCTTTGAAGAAAATATGATCCAAAGTTAGAGAGATGGTTCATTGCCTTGAAGTGGAAAAATAAAGGGTGATGTACCAAGCATCGTGCCATGACATTAAATTGTGCGCTTGGTGTGAGGCAATCCATTGGTATTCAAATAAGTTTAATTTTGAGTTTTTGATTTTTAGATTAGATATGATTTTTGTTTTTAACTATTCCTCAGGATTTTAGAGTGTTTGGAGTTAATTTGAACAAGTTTGGAGGTAAGGATCTTGAAGGAAATGAAGTTCGGGGCAAAAACTCCTTTAAAATATGACTTGGGGAACTTTTTAGGTGCCCAAGCTCACCCAATCAGGCTAGGTGGATAACCTAATTGACCCCGCGTCCACCAAAAAGGACAAGGATCAACCTGCAAAAAAGGCATATAAAGTCGCAAAAGCGAGCATAGGTTCACAAAAGTGAAGTCTGCAAAAGTGGCACCCTTTTGCAAAAGAAATATCGCTTAAGTGGAGTGGCACTCACAAAATTGAACCCCACTCTTTAATGGAATGTCGCAAAACTGACCAGAATGTCGCTTAAGCAAAGGTAAGGAATTCAAAAGGCAGTGGGCAGAATCGAAAAGGTAAAAAATGAATAATAAAAGGTCCAAACTCTTGCTCTCTTTCTAACTTGTCTCAAATCGATACCAAAACTTTTGGTCTTCATTGTGGAAGAACAATCCGGTATATCTCTCTGACTTTTACTCTCTTGAAGTGGTAAATTTATCCTTCAAATCGTGTTTCTTTTTTGAAAGTTAGGGGTATTATGTGGGTGACAACTTCTAAAATTTTGGGGCTTAAATGTATATGTGTTAGCCAATTCTTGTTTGTTACTTGTTTAATACATGTGTGTGGATTCATTTATTGTATTTAGGGAAGTCTTGAGTACCTATTACTTGATCAAATTGAAGCATTAATAGGAAACCCACCATGTGTTTGATAAAATGCCAATAAGAACTCAAAGATCATTTTCGAAGTTTTTATGCTGAAATGATAAAGTTTTTCAGTTGCTTGTTTTGTCATTGTTGGAGTTGAACATTGAAATTTGAGTTTTGTGCAAATATTGTGTAATAGTTTTTTCGTTCATGCTGAGGGGCGATAGGTCACGAAAGCGACCTCTCTGTCCCAAAAGCGAACTCTGCTTAATCGACCCCTCATTTTTTTGTGATTTCCAAATAAGCGGCCAGCTGGTCCCTTTTGTGATGTTAAGCAAACATGGTCTTGCTTTTGAAAGGTCAAAGGCCATTTCCTACTAGTGTCAAATTTTCCAATAGACCTATTTTTGTCCCGGATTGTTTTCTATTCTTATTCTTTGACTTATACCAATAAAATAGCATTATTTAACACATGTTTCTTACACTTTCATTGCTATTGTGATTTTTAGATTTCTAACAAGTCAAGAATGGCACAAGAACTTGGTTTTGAAAAGGAAGTTGAGATTGAATATGACCAACATCAATTTGTGTCTCTCCGAGCTCAAGAAGAGTATTATTCTAATTTTATTAAGAAGAAATTGCTCCTTGAGAGAGGCATTGCATTGGACAAGGTTGAGGAGATGCTTCCAAACTTCTACAAATGGTTGGAAAACTCTTGATGGATTTGTTTCGTTGTCGAACCATGCAAAGAGAACGAGAAATAGGTGAGGGAATTCTATGCGAACCTCATGGAAACTGGCATGCCTACAAAGTTGATCGCTATTGGGGGCAAGGTTGTTGGTTATGAGTCGGAAGATATAAATGTCATCTATGGGTTACTAAATAATTACATTGAGGTCTTGACGGCTAAGTCTTATGAGCCGGGAACTTGTCTAGAATTAAAGCTATGCCCGGGCAAAAAATTGGGCTATAACAAAGGCTGGAATTGTATGCTCATATTTGATGACTAAGGCAAGAATAGGGATGTCTATTATATGTTGCCGCGTCTCCCTAATTTGGAACATTAGAAATATTCCAGCATATATTGAAAGCACAGATCAAGACATGTTTACTTGATGATGTTTCATTGAATGTTGGCCTCTAGATTGTGAATGAGTTCTGAGAGTTCAAGCTTTATGACAGCCTCTCTCTTGTTGTCCCTTCTTTGATCACGGAGCAATGCAAATAGGTTGAAGTGGAAGTTCTACCGGTTGATACCTTGATGGAACATAAAAATAAAATATTTCCTCTAAAGATGTGTGGTTAAGAGCAAGAAAAGGAAGATTGATGCAGGAAACTTGTGCATGCAGAGGAGGATTCTTTTATACCTTCGATTTTGGGGCCATTTGGATCTTTTGCTAATGAGTTGAAAATTGTGAAGGAAATTGTGATGAAGCTGCTTCAAGGGCTGGGTGAGTCATCTTGTGGGCCAGTATCATATGTGCCACAACATGAGTTTAATGCTTACTTGAGAGATCAAAGGAAGAAAAAGCTCAACTTGCAAATTTAGAGAAGGCATATGCCAATTTTTCGAAGTCACATAGAGAGTTGAGTATCTCACATAGCAGAATGAAGAAAAGGCAGAAAAGTCGAGACACGTTCTTTACACGGATGTGGAAAAGGGTTAAAGGCCTTTGGAAGAGGTTGAAGGCAAATGAGCCACACCCGACATTGCTACTAGAAGAATATGGAGATAAGCCACCTGCGTGGAGCAATGGTGATGGAGCTGGGGATAGCAAGGCCACCGAGAGTGAGGTGGATTGAGACAGCCTAGGGATCCACTTCACATTCTCTTTGTCATTTTCATAGTGGTGCTGTGAGGACACAACACCATCTTTAATTTAGAGTGCTCCCCTTTGGGTTGTCTTTATTGTTATATTGTTGTTTTAGATTGATATTCTCGATTGGTATTTTTTTTGCACTTGGAGGGCTTTTGTTTATGTTGTATATGGATGTGTCATTTTTTAATATTTTTTGGTAGTGTTTCTTTGTGAAAATAAATTTTCATGGTGGTGTTCTTTTTGTATTCCTTGGAACAGAGGGAGTCTGAGTTCATGTAGCTTGTGAGATGGGAAGCCCTTCTAAAAACTCAATGAAAAGGCTTTAATTTGCCAAAGGATAGATTGGGTGACATCATTCTTAAAGGCTAATCGTCATTTTGATTGAGTGTTGTTGGATTTTTGGTGCTTTGATGTGAGGTTGTGACTTGTTTAGTATTAATAATGTCAAGCCTTGTGAATCGTAAATGAGCACCCCTCCTAAAATATTGTGAAAAAGGAAGTTGTGGAAGTGAATGATGTTGTGACAATGGTTTAACTCTTTTTGTGACTCTAACTTACTAGGTGGTATGTGTGATAAATAGGTCCTTTATTGTTGACTAGGAAGTGAAATGGATCCATCTTGAATTGTTTGCATGCCGTGTGTGGCGAGTTGTTGAAATAATTCCTTGTGTTCACTTATTTTAACTAGAACTTGATCGGCTGGTCTTGAGATGTTGGTCTTGATTGAGTTTGTTTGGAGAAATAATATTAGGCTTTCTTTGTGATTGTTCTTGAAGTTAACTTGGCCAAAAAAATCAAATCTTTGCACTAAATCTATCCTTAGTTTTCTCCTCTTAGCCTAATCCTTTTATTGGAAACCTCATTACAAGCCTTATCCTTTTTGAAAGAGTAACCCTTTTTGAACCCTTTCCTCTTTGAATCAAAGTTCTGAAAGTTCAGGCTAAAGGCCTAAGTTGGAAGTGCCGATAATGCTTAAATCACCCTCCAAAACCAATTAAAAGAATGAGCGATCGTAGCCAGTAAAAAAGCCAATGAAGAGTCGAGGTCGAATCCCACAGGGATTGGTGCATTGTAGAGAATTCCTCATCCAGAAAATTGGATTTTAAATTAGCTCATTTGAAATAGTAATAACAACTGGGTGGATGGAACCACAAACTTAATAGAAGCTTTGGTTATTAATTATCGCAATTAAACTAAAAATTGAATGAAATCAAGAGTTAACAAGTAATCTAGGGGTGCATGGATTGGAAGTCAATCTCACATAGGGGTAATTGTGCTGAATATTCATGAGTTGGCTAAGTCATCTTCATTGATGCTAATCATCTTCTGATCTCAAAGCATCTATGCATAGAATCACTTTTAAGTCTCATCTATATGCCAATCCTAAGCAACACAATACCTTACTCTATTCTCTCTTTGAAGAATAGGGCAAATAGATCCGACCCATAATCTCTCTTTCATGCAAGCTACAACCATCAAACCTAAATTACTGGTATTAAACTAATAACGCACTCCAATCAATCTCTCTCGAGCATAATCCAGAGATCAAAGTAGGAATTAAGTTTGCAACCTTAATCCATTCGTTAACCCCACGGTAATCAGACAAAATTCATGCATGAACAGCAGCAAAACAGAGCATAGCACAATATCTACTACATTAAATTAACACCCAGCCCCATTAGAACACCCCTACATCTTAGAGTTTTAGCCACCTATCACAAAAAGTAAAGAAATTATACCTTTCATTGAAGTAGTCATGGGCAACATAAAATTAAGCAATTACAAGCAAACCCCTTTGTATTAAACTTCAATTTGTCAAATTCAAGCACAAAGTTGTAAAACCCCAAAAGCTAGCAAAGTAATCTTAAAAGGTAAAGCGTTCTCCAAAACTCTACAGAACTCTTTCAAAAACATCACACATAAACACTAACTCAAAAAAACTCTATAAAAATTACAATCTTGGGATATTTATACTTTCCCAAAATTTGGCCTAAAAATCCACTGTCGGACAACTACAGTGACATTAGTCGAGCCAGCCAAACCTACTCGATGGATTGCCCTTCGCTTCTTAGCTCGCCTTTTGATGCTCTAGGCTTCAGGTGTTTAAACCTCAGTCGGTGACTTCTCTTGAGTCAGCCTTTCATGTTCGGCGCATAGAGGAATACTACCTTAGTTCACCATTTGAACATTAAATCTTTGTCTTGCATAGTGACACTTTAGGCGATGTTCATCAGGACAGCCGTTCTAACTCGGCGCATCGCCTTTTCTACTAGAGTTCGCTGTCCTTTTTTGGTAGACACAAGTGCTTTTTATTGTTTATTTGGGCGAGGTCATGCTAGTAGGCGATCCGCCCTTCATGTTAGGTGATCAACAATGTTCACTTTGCACTTCTTTTTGTATTTTTGGCCCTTCTTTCAAGCATCAGTCCTTGCCTTGTAAAATTTCCGTCATAACTTCAAACCATAGATATTCTATTAGAAAAGGATAAATTAGGCATTGAGGACACTAATTATTGAGCTAAATGGACCTTAAATTAGAGGAAATCCACCACTCATTAACATCCCCAACTTAAACTTTTGCTTGTCCTCAAGTAAATCAAGAACACAATAAGCTTAATAAGGGTGTCTACAATAGTACTCAATGAGAGCTAGCATGGAAGTTCCATAGAAATATTACTCTCAATAGTATGCTGCCCTAAATCATCATCAGAAAGCTTCAAATGATATCTAGCTAGTGCCAACACAAGCTCAAGCTCACTATAGCTTCTTGTCTAGTGCAAGAACCAGTTTCAACAAGTGCATTAAAGTACCCTCACATCAAGAATGATTCCATGCTCTCACAAAGGAATTTCAACAAAGGTGTAAGGAATAATTGCAACTCTCACTCTCTCAAAAGAGTAATACATGCAAGCTTTGTCGCACAGGTTTTCCCATATTTTCCAATCATCACAAAATCCAGTTCATGTAAGATCTCAAGGGTCTTTTAGGCTTGTAATGGGGCTGAGGGTTAAGGCATGGTAAATTTGAATTTGTGACTTCACCTTTTCAAGGCATTTCTGCAATCATCATTACCTCTTCTCAAGTCCTTTTTCTTTCCTTTTCATTTGAGGATTCAACCCTTGACTTTCCATTCACTTTATTTGAATCCCCTCTTTATTTAATTCACTCCTCTTTTTCATTTTCATTTTTCTCTCATTAAACAATTTTTTTATAAGGAGGGTTCCTTCTTTTTAGTGGCACTTTCAAAGTTGAGCCTTATTTCATCTTTCTTTGCCTTTACGTGGCTTTCATTCATCCTTCCTTTCCACACCCCCAACTTAGACTTTTGGCCTAAGTTTGCTATTTAAAAATCACAATCCTTCAAAAAGGGTTTTTGGTAAAGGTAGGGATAATTTGGTTCAAGAGGCATCTCTTGGTTGATAACAAATGGATTAGGCTCAAATGGTGCCAAAATGGATTCAACTCCTCACAAGGTAGTCACAAATGGTTTATGAAGAATTTGGTTCCCTCATTGGATTTTTGCTCAAAATCATGACTCACATTCGCCAAGATTCACACAATTAGACTAACAAGGTAAATTCTAGGACTCCACATACATCATTTCAAGTAAAACTTCCCCACACATGGCACTTTGAACTACACTCATTTAGCACATACCAAAAAAATCAAAAGCGTAAGTGCGATGTTCATTATAGGGCTCACATCAACACGCAGCAAGTCAAAAAAAGATTCAAAGGGATCATTTAAATATGTAACCACATCAATTTCATTCTTGCAACACCTACACTATTCATCATGCTCATCATGTGTACTTTTTAAGACATAGATATTGAAAAAATCAATTTTAAAATTTTTATCAATGAAAACTTCAAGCATATCACGATTTTAAAACTCATAGGGGGTTGCAATCATCAAGAGAAAACGAAAAAGAAGTAAAGAGACACATTTACCCAAAAGAGCACTCTAATATGAACAAACATCCAATTACAAATGTTCAAAAGAAGAAATATCCAAATACAAGCAAAAGGGGAATATTAGAACGAAGACCCTCACCCCACAAAAAACATAATGCAGTGTCCTCAATGAAAAATAAATGAAAGTACTGGGAGGCTGAGATATAAGGTCTCCTTGATAAGCTATGCTTGTGGAGCACTCTCATCCGGAGTCTTAGGTGGAGAAGCCTCAAGAAGAGCATGAATGCTAGGCAAACGGATCATTGAGGCAATAAAGAAGCATCAACTAGGGCATCAATGCCCAACTCAGCAGCAGAAAGTATGATGGAGTTTTGAGGGAATCCACTGTACCCGGCCTCTATAGTCTCTCAAAATTATCTCTCCAAGGCAGCCTAAAGGATGGCCTCCTCGGTATCTTGCAGCTTTGTCAGTGTCTTAATAATTTCATTCACTTTCTCTTACAATCCCTCCTCACCAGTCTCCTCAGCCAACTCCTTGTTGGCACTATCATCCTCATCGTCAACAACTGTCTCAGCATCTACGGCTGCTCCACGAACACACGAGGAAGGCATAGTGCTCGACTTCTCAGGCATAGGGGCAGCAGTTTCTAGAAGCGAAACCTTGCCCCATATTGTGGAGATGTCTATAGACTGTATCTGGACCACCTTTTCCCTCAATGTAGCAACATTAGCCCTCACGGTGTCTAAGGCACTAGAAATACCCTCAGCCTCCCCCCGATTCTCTATACTAGCCATCAGATCATCTAGCCTCACTATGTGGCCCTCTATTGTCTCCTCGCACTTGACCACCCGCTCATTCATAGGAGCCAAGGCCTTCTGGATGGCCTGGTCAATGAGCCTGGGCAGGTCCTTCTAAACCCGGGCAGCTCTAACATTAGCTGATCGAGCAAGGCTGCCCATCAAGTATATCAATGCCTGGGTCAAGGGGGGACGGGCCTCATGAGCGGGGGAAGGCCTCACAGTAGAAGTAGCAACATCATTAATAGAAACAGTAGAGGCAGTAGTTGAAGGTGGTGCAGAAATACTTGCCTACACAACAGAAGGAATAGAGGTTCTGGCCCTAGATGCCAGTGTAGCGGGATCAACCACAGGTGTGGACTCTGGTGGTTGTAGCTTCTTTCGAGCCACATCATCTCTCAAATACTTGGCCACGATCTTCCAAATACCACTGGAGGATACTTGTGTGATCCTGAAATCAGTTTTCCCTCGAAAGGGAACTCCCACTCTCTCCCATAGATGAGTATTGTGCACCGGGAAGGGAAGGGAGGTCTACTATTGTGTTGCCCGAAGTAATATCTCTTCCACAATTATGTTCCCCACATTAACCTTCTCCCTCTCAATAGTAGAACCTACTAACACATCATTTGGATGCCGGAGTATAGAGTCATTTTTGGATGGCATGACGTTCCTACGGAAAAACATAAAAAAGTATCTCAGGACGAAGCTGAGGTGTTTATTCTCTATTTTGACTCCTTCAGCCATCCAAGACGGTGCAAGCTTAACGGAAATTAGAGGGCCTAACAATTCCTACAGTGCATCCAATGTCTTCGTCATCTGAATCTTGTACCTATCAGTCTGATCCGGGTGCCTAACAGTTTATTAATTGCACTAGCATGATACTGAACCCTTTTACCTCTCACATCCACTTCTACTATCTTCCCAACAGTTCCTTTCATCTTCTTTGGTAACACCTTAGCATAGGCGTCGTAAAATTCTCATACCAACTTTGGTATAAATGGTTGCCAGGCTTTTGTGAACCGTTCCAGCTTGTGGAATTTAATTGCCACCCATATTGCTGGATACTCGCTCATAACCCCATAAATCGAGAGTTGGTGCTCATCCAAAATTGTTTGATCCCCATCTGTGTTGAGCCTATTCAAACCCCTTGGAGCTATAATTGATAGAACGCGAGAAGCAAGGTTGGTGTCTTGTGAGGGAGACACCAATTTTGAGTGGATATTCACCTGCTTTTTGGAAATATGCTTCCGTATCTTTGTACCCCCGCTGGTAGGTGTTTGAGGGTTTTTTTGCTAAGCATGCGAAGCCTCAAAAGGTTCAGTGATTGACATGCCCTTTTGCTTCTTCAGAGGAGGAGGAGGAGAAGGAGAGGACTCTCTATTTGCTGGAGTGGTAGAGGCAACTTCTTTTTTAATCTTGGTTTTCACCATTACCTTCAAAGAACAAATTACAACACATGATTTGTGAAGGTTAGTTGAAATTTAAGGCACACTAATCATGTTTCAAAAACACTATTGAGGCTCGCCTAATGGGAAGGCGTACCACACAACAGGATCAGCAAACTCCAGTGAGCCTGTTGAAATGGATAGAAGCAAATTTCTCAGGATTCAGGCATAAAAGGCGAAGTGAATGCCAACTCGGTGATTCACCAAGCTGGTTTTAGTGAGCTGAGACAAGTCCAATTCTATCGAAACTAACAGTACAAAAGAGAAAGACATAGGCATCAAGGGCGATATCTCCTTTAACTCGCAATATGCAAAATAGGCTTCAGTGAACTAAGACAAGCCCCTGAATAAAACAGTACCCAAGGCCATGCACATACTAAGTGGGCGATTTGGGGCTTACTCGATAATTCCCCTAACTTCCTTGGCGAAGTAAGACAAGTCCACCAAATAGGACATGTTCAACCCAGTGCCTAATTTTCCCTTCAAATCCAACACACACAACAAATATGACTTTCCCCCCAACATTAAAATTCACCTATATATTTTTCTACCCATGCGTACTCAGACTTCCCCTAGATATCACTAAGTTTTGCACTTATTGACGATTTGCCCTTAAAAAGTTGTCACCTTGTCTATCATTGGGCTAAATCATGCAATTGGGTCAACACTGAGCTACTCAGACTTCACTCTCCATAAATTAGGATTAAATGATAGCACTTACTGAAGAGTACAAATAAAAAATCTAGAATAGAATACCCACAAAGTTGAAAGATCTGGGTAGCTTCACTGTACAAATTAAAATTGGGCAAAGTATCCATGCCTGTGGGTTACTTGATTTGGGTGAGAGAATAAATCTCATGCCTATATCTTTATATAAAAAATTTGGGCTGGGTAATCCAAAGCCAACGACTATTATCCTACAGCTTGAAGATAGATCTGTTGCAAGGCCAGACGGGATAGTGGAAGATTTGTTGGTACAAGTAGGTTCACAGATTTTTCCTACGGACTTTGTGGTCCTAAACTTTGAGCCTGACCCTGGTTTACCATTCATCTTTGGATGACCTTTCTTAGTGACTTGGTGAGTATTGATTGACGTAGCAGCTGGACAGTTAACTATGAGAGCTCATGACAAGGTAGAAGTCTTTGACGTTTATCGCGCATTGAAGTTACTAGTTGTTTACGAGGAGTTGTCTTTTATCATTGTTGTTGATATAGCCATGGAATCACATTACATTGCTTCAAGAGATCCATAGCAAAGAGTATTGGTAGGTCATGAAATTTTTGGGGATGCAGAGGCACAAAAATTTGGTACTTGTCGTGATGTGGCGCTTACAGGAATTCGAAAAGGCGTGATGAAACCATTAGGCCGAGTTTTGGGATCTCTACCCAAACCATCAAATGTAGAAGCACCTAAGTTACTGTTGAAATCTCTTCCAATGCACCTAATATATGCATATTTGGGTGACAACGAAACCTTACCGATGATACTTTCTGTAGAGTTATCGATAGTACACGTTGATGCGGCATTGAAAATTCAGAGGAGGAGGAAGAAGGCTATTGGGTAGCAAATATCTAATTTTAATGGGATTATCTGGCGTTGTGTATGCACATGATCTATATTGAGGAAGACCACAAGTCGAATGCATAACATCAACGTTGACTAAATCCATTGATGAAAGAGGTGGTAAGGAAAAAGGTGATCAAGTGGTTAGATGCTAGAATTGTATATCCTATCTCCGACAGTATGTAGGTAAGTCATGTGTAGTGTGTACAAAAAAGGAGGTATGACAGTGGTGAAGAACGAAAAGAATGACTTGATTCCCACAAGAATTGTACCTGGTAGAAGAATTTGCATGGATTACAGAAAGCTTAATGATGCCACGAGGAAAGATCACTACCTTGTCCCATTCATTGATCAAATGCTTGACCGGTTATTAGGGCTGAAGTACTATTGCTTGTTAGATGTATATTCTAGATATAATAAGAATTTTACTACACCCAAAGATAAAAAGATGACTACCTTCACTTCTCCATATAGCAGATATGCTTTCAAGCGTATGCCATTAAGACTCTGAAATGCCCCTGCAAATTTTCAAAGATGTATGATGGCTATTTTTCATGACATGCTGGAGGACCTTGTAGAGGTATTCATGGATGATTTCTATGTCTTTGGGAAATTTTTTGAGGTATGTCTCGAAAACCTTGATAGAGTTCTTGCTCGTTGTAAAGATACAAATTTGATAACTCATTTGGGAGAAAAGTCAATTCTTTTTTTGCGAAGGAATAGTTTTGGGTCACAAAGTTTCAAAGCATGGGTTAGAAGTAGATAAAGCCAAAGTTGATGTGATAGAGAGGTTTCCGCCTTGGGTTTATTTTAAAGGAATGAGAAGTTTTCTAGGGTATGCAGGTTTTTACCAAAGATTTATCAAGGGATTTTCAGTACTGCCAGACCTATGTCCTCTTTCTTAGAGAAAGAGATGAAATTTGAGATTGACGAGAATTATATCAAAGCATTCAAGGTACTGAAGAAGAATTTAATTGAAGCTCTAATCTTGATTACTCCTAATTGGGAGCTACCATTTGAACTCATGTGTGATGTAAGCGATGTAGCAGTGGGTGCAGTATTGGGACAAACAAAAGAGAAGGTGTTCCATTCGATTAATTATGCTAGCAAGACCCTTGATTCTGCCAAAACGAATTACACAGTGACTGAGAAGGAGATGTTTGCTCTTGTGTTCACCTTGGACAAGTTCACATCGTATTGGTAGGTACCAAGATTATTGTCTTTACTGACCATGCAGTTATTAGGTACCTATTGAACAAGAAGGATGCTAAGCCAAGGCTCATTTGGTGGATATTGCTTCTACAAGAGTTTTACATTAAAATCAAAGACGGGAAAGGCACAGAGAACCAAATTGCTAATCATCTTTCGAGGTTCAAGGATTTCTCTCATGTGTAAGAAGGAGGCTCAATCTGTGAAGAGTTTCGGAATAAGCACTTGATGGCCCTAGATATCTCCCAAGTGCCATGGTACGCTGACATACTTAATTTGTTGGTGAGTGGAGTGTCCCCACCAGGCGCAACCACTCAACAAAGAATGAAGTTGAAACATAATGCAATGTTCTACATCTTAAATGAGCCACTCTTGTTCAAGCAAGGGGTAGATCGAGTGGTGAGAAGATACATTCTGGAAAACAAGGTCAGGAAAGTGCTAGATAATTTTCACACAAGTCAATAAGGAGGAGATCATGAAGGAGAGCGCACGTCTCACAAGGTACTACAATCTAGATTCTTTTGTCCCTCATTGTTTAAAGATTATATATCCTATGTGAAAGAATGCAACCAATGCCAACGGTTGAGCAGTATCTCCTAAAGATATGAGATGCCTCTAAATAATATTCTTGAAGTAAAAATCTTTGAAGTCTGGGATATTGACTTAATGGGTCCCTTCCCACCATCACATGAAAACCAATACATCCTAGTGGCGGTGGATTATGTGCCCATGTGGGTTGAGGTTGTAGCTCTTCCAACTAATGATGCCAAGGTGGTGATTAAATTCATAAAGAAGCACATTTTCACTCGATTTGGTACTCTAATAACGCTCAACTACACCTCTTATAATTCAAGGTGTAGGCAGTCACTAGCAAGTATAAACCCAACGAGGAGTTAGGGTCGATCCCACGAGGAGTGTTCTAGTAAAGAATTCAACTACGAAGTGTTATAGTGATCTAATATTTTGTAGGTAAAAGTAAGTGAAATGAACCATAATGTAAATCTTCAGATTTGAATTATCAATAATGAGAGAATTTAGTAACCAATCTTAACAAAATGAGTAACACGGGGTTTTAGCAGTTAGAGATGGAACCTTCGGAGTGTGTGAGTATCAATCACCAATTTCATTGATGGGTAATTACCAATTGATATAAGTTGTTATATCTTAATGGGTAGGATAGATTAAGGCTATAAAAGTTATTTTCAATCAGTCATCATGCATCAAGTGAGTTCTAACGAACCTCAACAAGCATAGCAATAAAAAATAATCTAAATCCTTAATTCAACCCACTTTCATAAGCTAGGAAGCAAAGACTACAGTATAAATGATTATCAATTGCAAATTCCAGTCTAATGCCTCTTTTCCATGCAAACATAGAGATCTAAACTAAATCTGAATTTGCAGCTTCAGATTATAATTGAAAACATGTATTTATAACTGAATCCATTTTAATTCAACATTAAATTCAGCAATTAGCAATACCCATAAGCTCATTAGATAATTGATCACATATTCACACCACTAAGGAGTTGGGGTTTTAGCTACTCATAGCAAAAGAGAAGAAATCATTACCACAGAGGTTCTCCATTGATGAGCAAAGTCTTCAAAGATCAAATACTACAAATTAGAATTAAACCCAAAGTCTCCAATCCAAAAACCACACAAGAATTGTTAAGAAAATTCACCAAAGTAAAAGTTCTACTTCATCTAGCTTAACTGATCCCTTCTCCCTTTTCAAAAAATCAATTTATACTTCCACAAAAATTCCACACATTTGCACATGTGGGTCAAATAGGCGAGATAAGTTGTGCTCGTCAATCCACTCGGTGATTCACCGAGTTGTTCCTTCTCGCCCTATAGAACTTGATTTCAGCACCATTTTGTTCTTTCTGAACGGCAAGTCACTGAAATGCTCCTGGGCTCGCTGAGTTGACTTGCCTCCTTAGGCAACTTGCTGGTTATTTAGTCGAGCTGCAGGCCCACTCGGTGAGTCACCTAGTGGCCTTTTGTGAGCTCCATCTTCTTTTTCTTTCAGGTTTTCCAGATTTTTTGCTTCTTTTTGCATCATAATGTCCTTGCCGTGTTCTCACGCCTCCCTGGCTACACATCAACAATTTCTCATCAGGTTTGAGCACAAAATAGGCATTGAGGATACTAAATCGATGGATAACAAGCCCTAAATGAGTTAAAATTCCCAAATCATCTGCGCCCCCAAATTAAACTTTTGCTTGTCCTCAAGTAAAACAAGAGATCAGTTTGTTCAACAGGGATGTCTAGAAACAGTGCTTCTTGAGAATCCACATGAGAATGCACACAAGGTTCAATTCAAACATGCAAGGTTCAAATGTGCACTCAAAGTTTCAAACCCTGACTAGCCATCACCAATTAGAGTTCATGATCACAAATGGTCACCTAAAACGCTAATTCATGTCCAACAAAAGTATTCAAATGCCCTCACATCAAGAATGATTCAATGCTCTCACAAAGTCAATCAAAGATCATCATTAACGAATCAAAAAAGAACACACACTCTAAATGAGAAAAACATGCACGACTTTACCCATAGGCTTGCCCGTATTTTCCAACTAACATCCACAAGGCTTATGTATGATCAAAAAGGTCTTTCAAGGCTTGTAATGAGGCTGAGTGTAGGGTATGATCCTTTAGTCTTAGTGACTCTACCTTCATGAAGCATGGCTCCAACTTCATTTCCTTTCCTTTTCCTTCAACTTTTTTTTTATTTCCCAACTCATCCATGACCTATTCATAGCACATAAAATTTTGCAGTACACCCCTTTTTATTTACACACAATGCACAAGGGCACACTTTTATACAAAACTTTTCTTTCTTTTCTTTTCATCTCTTTCTTTTCTCTTTGCCAAGGATCGAGTTCATAAACTTCTTCTCAATTTCTTTCTTCATTCTTACCACACAAAAGCCTAAGTTGGCTATTCAAACAAACCAATGCTTCACGAAGGTTATAGGTGGGAACGACATGACAATTTCAAACACCGGCTAAACTCATTGAGTTCATGTTTCAATCAAAGCAAAGGATAGGCTCGAATGGTGCCAAGCTAGGTTCACACACTCACAACGTTGTCAAGCAAAGGTATAGCAATTAGGTTCTCTCTAAAAAATTAATGCCTAAGACCGTTTCTTTCATTTACCAATGCTAATCAATTGGACAACCGAGACCAGTTCTAGGTATCGTCATGCACACCTTCCAAGTAAAGCTCACCACACATGGCATCAAAAAATTATTGTGGATCACAACTCTACGAGTCAAGCTTGCGTGCACTGGTCATTGCAAGACTCACTTCGACATTCAGCTATTCACAATGAGATGATAAGAGTTCACACAAGACTATGCAACTAAAATTACCTCGTTGGACTCACAAAAACATATCGTTCATCAAGAGCACTATTCAATTAACCAATATTGATCATGTTCGATACTCGAATGTACAAAACAACAACCACCAATAATTTACATTGCCCACATTCATCAACAATCATCAATAGAGAGAGAAGAGTCGACATTCATTACAAATATCAAAATAACAACATCAGTCATAGCATCAAAACAAAATAATCAAGCATACATTCAAAAAGGGGCAGGGCTAAATGTCTCCACCCCACAAAAAAAAGCACACAATGTCCTCAATGAAAAATAAAATAAAGTAACAACAAAAATAAAAGTGGAGTGCAAAGAGAATCCCCTGTCAGGCTAGGCTTGAGGTGAACTGCCGATTGGTGGTGTAGCCTCGACATGGGCATTAGTCCCCGTCTCCTCCTCAGTAGTGGCCTTGGACCCATTAGAACCGATCATCAAGGTCTTATGCAAGGAAGCCATAGTAGAAGCCCGCAACATGTCACTCTTCGAATCATCAAAATCAGGATAGACCTCTCGCTCATGAGCAAATTCCTCCTCATCCATCTCAGTAGTGGCAGCTTCCATAAGATCATCATCGGCAACAGCAACTCCGGTGGTAGTAGGTGTAGGGACCTCAGAAATTGGGCCCTCAGGGACATCAATACTACCCCATAACATGGAGATATTTTTAGACTTCAACAAGTCCACATCCCGACGTAGTCCATCAATGTCAGCCTTCACGGCTGTCAACTCTGTATTGTTGTCCTCCTTTTTCTCACATTCCACAACTCGGGTAGTGAGGCCATCCAAAGCAAGTCCATGGAATGTGATCAACCGGCACTGATCCCCCAACTCTTCTCTAATAGGGATAAGTGTCGTATCTATGGCACACTCAATCATGGATGGGACAGCCACCTCGACTCTCGAAGCCCGGACATCAGCCGAATAGGCCAGGTGGCCCATTTTTAGAATCTTGGCCTGAGTTAAGGGAGTGCAGGAACTAGGAGCAGGGGCAGGCACCGGAGTAGAGGAAGTGGTAGGGGTAGGGGCAGAAGTAGTAGAAGCATCGGGGGCAGGCATACCTGACAACTCAACTGTGGGAGGAGAAGAACCAGTCTCTATAGCATAGACCTCCATAGCAGGAGAGGTATCTACCGGGTGTCTCCTCCCCCTCTGCGCCTCATCCTTGAGGTAATCGGCCTCAATTCTCTGGTGTGACAAGATGAGGTCAAAGTGACCTCAACATCCCTCTTTTACTTGAAAGGCGCTGCCTATGCCGACATAATTCGCTGATCAAGATCGGGAAGGTCAAGGAGGTCTGATTTTGCTTCGCCCTCAGCAAAATCTCCTGCTCGATGATAGCACCCAGATTCAGCATCTCTCGCCCCATGATGCAACCTAGAAGTGCGGACTTCAGGTGTCGGATGATGGATTCATTCCGTGATGGCATTAGGGAGCTGCAGATGAACCAAAACCAATATCCTGAGGTGATGTTCAGGTCCTTCTTCTCTATAATCGCTCCCGGATCGATCCATGAAGGTGTAGCATCACTAATCATTGTTTTACTGCACTTGACCTTCTTACCCCGAACCATCACAAACTCTACCGAAGTCATTGACTGGGCTTCTTTTTCTCTTTCGGGATCAATTTTGCATAGGTAGCATAAAACTCTCGCACCCAAGTAGGCACGTAGGGACTCTAAGGCTTTGTGAAAATTTGGAACTTGTGGAATCTTAAAGTGTCCCACACCTCTGGATACCTGTCCACTACCCTATCAGTGGACAACCATTTTTTGCTCGAGGATAGTCTGTAAACACTCGGTTTTGAGCCTATTCATCGATCTTGGAGGGTTACCCAGAGTAGGAGTTGGAGCTGGAACTGGAGCAGGGGCCGTCTCAGGTGGGGCAACATGAGCTGATGTTGTCGCTAGTGAATGGTGAGCTGCTTTAGAATGCAACTCGGAGCACTTCCTTTTTATCAACTCCACAATGGGAGCCCTGGAGTCTCCTCCATCCTCACTCTCGGATTCGGTGGAGATGAACTGAATGGAAAGTTCACAACTCTCCGAGCTCGAGCTCTCGTCCATTTGTTGCTTCCCTTTCCCCTTTTATTTTGAATTTTGCCGATGAGTAAGCCTAGGTTGATCAATTTCTGAAGCTATGACCACCCCTCTTTCCTGCTTTCAAGGTGATCATCTAACAGGAACCTTTTTTTGAGGCATACCTGTAGAGAAACAAAAAACACAAGAGTCGATCAAAAATATGTTGGAAAATAATCATGCTAGAAAAAAATGCAGAAAGACTTGTCGAACTCATCGGCGAGTCACCGAATCTAATACGTGAGCAAGAAAAGCATCGCAAAAAATTCAAGAGTAACAGTGGCAAAAATCTAGTCTAAAAAAGGCGATGACACATCTAGTCGATGAGTCACCGAGTCCACTCGGTGAGTCGCTGAGTCCACTGGGCGAGCTCGATGGAGCTCTCTAAACGGACCCAATGCATTACCTCCCTAAATTGATTCGATTTCGAACTAACAGCCCACGACACTTCAATTCATCCTCAATCAAAAATAAATTTCAGATACCCACAACCTAATTTCTACCGAGGGTACTTAGACTTCCCTCAATCGAATTGAAATCTACCAAACGATGATTTGTCCTGAAGAAAGTCATCACCTAATCCATCATAGGGAAAATTCAAGTCATTTGATCGAATTCGGGTTACTCAGGCTTCACCCACATGCAACTCAACTACTAACAAGACAAATCAACATCTACCTCATGAATTCAGGTCAAACTCACTCAATTAAAAGGGATAGAAACATGCTCAAATTGGGATCAACATAATACAAAGCTACGGGCATCAATTTAAGCATACAAGGAAACCAAGAAATCAAACAATTAATACCCAACAACAATCGCAACAAAATTGATACAAGAATAAAATAATCAAAAGACACCAACCTTAAACTCGGCATGAAGATAGTAACGGCAATGGGGATTAAGAGATGGGTCCAATCAACACCCCGGAAGCAACACACACTACTCAAAGTATGAAAGTAAAATGCTAAAGTATGATGGAATAAGTAGGGAAGTCAAAAATTTCAAACAAAATGGAGATTTTAATTTGAAAGAATTAAAAACCATTCAGTTCACGCCCACATAGGCAATGGGACTAATGTCGCCAATCAATTCGGCAATGTGCCGAATGGCCTCTCAGCTCGCCGAAATTTACAGATTAGCCAGCCTCTCAAGAAGTCCAAAGGGCGAGTTAGATCAGGCTCACCGAACTACTCAGAGACACGCCGAGTTGCAAGTCAGCTCACCTAAATTTCTAGGAGATACATCCCTAATGGCTTTCAAGGGGCGATGTATGTGGGCGATAATAGGGGCAATTTTGTGACTCGCCAAGTACTCCAGCCCCCTCGACTTTCCACATTTTCTCCAAAATATGACTTCAACCTACAAAACCAACAAACGTTATTCAAACAACTAAAAGTAAAACTTGGGTAAAGTCCCTAAGATGCGCCTTATTAAACGTCGTGGCACGAAGTCGACATGCCTTCAAGCATCGTCCAAATATACCACATCAATCAATGTCACATTGGGGCGCTCTCCAAAGTAAAGTTTAAGTTGTTGTCCATTCACCTTGAACATCAACCCATCCACATTTTCAACTTCAATTGCCCCATGTTAAAACACACGATTTACCTTAAACTGATAAGACCATTTAGACTTGACTTTTCTCGAAAAGAATCTCAAATGAGAGTTATAGAGTAATACACGATCACAAACTTTAAACTCATGATAAAGGATTTTGGCGTCATGCCAATTCTTCATTTTCTCCTTATGAAGAACTGAACTCTCAAAGGCTTGAATCCAAAAGTCTTCCAAAGCATGGAGTTGATCAACACGATCCTTGGATGCATCTGCCCAATACAAGTTCATGGTCTTCAAGGCCCACAACGCCTTATGCTCAAGTTTAACCAGCAGATGACAAGCTTTACCAAACACCAATTGATATGGGGACAAGCGAATTGAAGTATTGAATGCGGTTCTATAAGCTCAAAGAGCATCATCTAACTTCCGGGACCAATAAGATTGATTAGCATTAACGGTCTTGGCAAAAAACCCTTTTATCTGCCGGTTTAACACTTCCACTTGTCCACTTTTTTACGGATGGTAAGTGTGGCAATCTTATGCTTTACTCCATATTTTCTCAACATTGATGAAAAATTCAGTTGAGAAAATGAGAGCCCCCATCACTACTAATTGCCCGCGGAGTACCAAACCTTGTAAAAATGTAATACCCCAAAGCTTTCCAAGAAATGAAAATGAAAATTTTCAACTTTGTGCCAGTGACTACGGAGGTCATCTACAGACCGCAGGTGGAATGACGGGCTGTAGGTGGGAACCGTCGTTGGCACTGTGAACTTTTAGGATTTCCAAGTTTTGGAACCTCGACCTATGGAGCAAAAGGACATGTCATCATCCGGTTGACGGTTCATAGATGGGTTCCGTAGATCCCTTCCAGACTTAGCCAAATTTTCAGCCCCAACCAATGTCTCTGAATCAATTGATGGAAGGACAGGACGGTCCGTCGATTGATGTACGAACCATAGGTCCTGCCTATAGTTTGCCCCCAACAATTATTATTTAACGGCTTTTTGGTCTTTTCCCTAAATGTTTAACTATTAATCGAAGTCGGTTATACCCTTAACCCAGACCCTATATATATTTTCTAAGCCTAATTTCACTCATTCAAACTCATTCCCAAATTTCTCCTGTCTCAAATTATTCTCTCTCTAAGAAAATCCTCTCAACTCTCAAGGAAGAATAAAGATAAGATCCTCCATTAAAGGCCATCAATTTTCATCAAGTTTTGGTGGACTTTGTTGAGGTATGATACTGTTCACCATTTGGAGCCCTTTCCTCCAATGGGTCCTCAATTTTCTTCAAGGTTTTCAAGGTTCAATTTTCCCAATTGAATTATGGTTTTTGATCAATTCTTATGGGTTCTTCAATTATGATTTCAATTGTTGATTTTATTATTTCTAGTGCACGATCTAGCGTGATAAAGTAATTTAGTGCACGAATTAGCGTGAATTATATGATTTGATGTAAAGATTGAATGAATCCCCATGAACCCATGCTACTTCTCCCCAATTTCCTAATCTATGCTTTGATTGGTGGGTGAGCTGTGAATTGAGGAATTTTATGAAATCACTATATAGCTATGCATGAAATATGAATGAATTGAGGATGATTTAACGAAAGTTAGTATGTTCAAGTCAAAATCATTACTTTTCCTCTATTATGTGAGTTCCTTCAAGTATGGGTAAATTGTCTTATTTATGGATTTCTGAGCATTAGCTTGCATTGAATTGCATGATTTAAGTTGAACTTTTATGAACTCTATGATTCATGACTTATGAGCATGATGAACTACGTAAAGATGAAGCTTATGAACTTATGCATGTCTCATATTAATTTAATGATGAATTAAGGGTTCTTTGAGAGTGAAGTACCAAAATTGGGACATGATGATGTTGTGTTGAGTTGTGAAACGGTTTCTCGGGTAATGCTCACACTATGAATTAAATGAATAAAAGGCGATTACCCATGTTCTTAAGGAGCTTTTCTAATGAAGGGACAAGAGTTGATTACCCATGTTCCCTAGTATAGAGAAGAGGCGATTACCCATGTCTACCTATGACAAATGAACTATGATTAATCCGTAGGAAAATATGCTTAGCACCGAGTGGACAAGTGGAGATTACCCATGTCCCATAACCTATATGCCACCATAGGATGATGGTCTATGATAGACACTAGCTAGTGGATCCACGTAAGCTAAGAAGTTATGGTCCTACCTTGGAAAGTAGGGCAACCCTCTTTCGGTGTAGGGTAGACACCGGATTCCATGTTGATAGCTTACATGGTCTAATATGTCGGTTAAGGCTAATTCCCCACAACTAATGACCCACAAGTGTTGTTATGATAATATAAAGTAAAGAAAGATCATTTAGCTTGATTTGGCCATGGTTTATGCTTCATGCTTCTTATGCTTTATCATGCTTTAGCTTGGCCATTGCATGTCATGATTATGTCTCATTGTAGCATGTTTTAGGTGATTTATGTGCATTGCTATCATACTTGGTAATTGATTGTACTGACGCATACTCTTTCCTACATTAACTTCTTTGTTGTAGGACTTGGCAATTCACCATCCACTCGTGGCTAGAGCTTAGTAGAAGATTGATAGAAGACTTGGTAAGTCCTCATCCATCCGAGGACATAGCCTAGTTGTTTTTATTTTCATGTTATTTCATTTCAGATTTGTTTTGGGTTACGTCCCAAACTTTATTTTCTATGTTAGATTGGGTTTGAGACATGAGATACATACTTCCGTTGTTTCTTTTAGAAGCTTTGATATGAAAATCTCTTTTGAACTCTTAATCTATATTATCTCTTATGTATCTATGCTAAGTGGCTTGTATGAGGCCTCTCGGGGTCTTGTATGCCATGTCACGTCTAGGGGGGTAGCTAGGATTGTGATAAACTTGGTATCAGAGAACAAGGTTTTAGAAAGATCCTAGGAAGTCTCATAAGCCGCGTCAAGTAGAGTCTTGTTCATGAGTGTGAAGCACAACACATTTATGAATGAGAGGCTATAAGACGTTTAAGAAACTTCACTTCTTTCATTACTCCTAAGTCGTGCCATATAGTTTAACTCTATATGTTTCTCTCCTAATCCCTATCCTACGCGTTTCAGGATATGGCAACCTAAAGAGCTTATGCTAGAAGAAATGCGGGAGAGAATGTGGAACAAGAAGCTCCTCCCCAAGCTCCTCAAGTTCCGGCCGACCCTTAGGCCGAACAAGTGACTAACGCGGAGCTTAGGGTTGCTTTTCAAGTTTTGGCTCAAGTCGTGACAGCTCAAACAAGTAGAGAGGTTGTGGTTCCCATGAACCTAAATGTGGGTACGGCGGCATCAAGAGTGAGGGACTTCACTAGAATGAACCCTCCGGAATTTCATGGCTCTTAGGTTGAAGAAGATCCTCAAGAATTCATTGATGAAGTGTATAAGGTGTTGATGATTATGTGTGTGACGCCAGAAGAAAAGGCGGAGTTGGCCGCTTATACACTCAAGGGTGTTGCCCAAATCTGGTTCAACCAATGGAAAAGTGAGAGGGCGGCTAATGAGGGCCCTCTTGATTGGGAAAAATTCAAGGTTGCTTTCCTTGATAGGTTCTTTCCCCTTGATATGAGGGAGGCAAGGGTGCTTGAATTTATCAACCTTCGTCAAGGAGGCATGAGTGTGAAAGAGTATTCTTTGAAGTTCATACAATTGTCTCGATATGCTCCTTCCATAGTTGCCGATCCTAGGGCAAGAATGAGTAAGTTTGTCTCGGGAGTGTCTGAAATGTTGGTTAAAGAGTGCCGCACCGCTATGCTTGTTAATGATATGGATATTTCTTGCCTTATGGTGTATGCTCAACAAATAGAGAAAGAAAAGCTCAAGTAAAGGTCTAGAGAGACTAAAAGCGCTAGGACCGGTGATGGTAACTTTTCACATTCAAAGACCGATGGACATGGTCGTCCAAGATTTCGACAAAGGTTCTCTAATCAAGGTCCTTCCAATACTCCTCTTAAGTTCAACAAAGATAGGGAGCCTAACCCTAAGCCTCAAGGAGGAAATGGTGGTGGTTCTTCATCGACTACTTGTACTAGGTGTGGAAGAAAGCATGAGGATGCATGTCTAACCGGTTCTAATGCATGATTTGGTTGTGGCAAGATGGATAACAAGATAAGGGATTTTCCCTTAGTGGCTAAGAAGGAGGAAGAAAATTGTCGACGGACTCAATCTCAAAATCCATCAACTTCTAGTGGAAATCAGAAGCAAAACCGATTTTATGCACTTCAATCTCGTCATGAGCAAGAGAGCTCTCCCGATGTGATTACCGGTATGTTGAAAGTTTTTCGCTTTGATGTTTATGCCTTGCTTGATCCCGGTGCTACCTTTTCTTTTGTGACGCCATATGTGGCTATGAGGTTTGATGTTGTTCCGGATGAGTTGTTAGATCCTTTTCGTGTCTCTACTCCAATTGGTGAATCTATCGTGGCTAAGAGAGTCTATAGAAATTGCTCCGTCTCCTTATCTCGTAGAGTCACTCATGTTGATCTTGTATAGTTTGATATGTTAGACTTTGATGTTATTCTTGTGATGGATTTGTTGTATGCTTGTTATGCTTCTATTGATTGTAGGTCCCGAATGGTCATGTTTCAATTCCTGAATGACCCTATCCTACAGGGGAAGGGGGGAAATTCTATGTTTAGAGGTCAATTTGTTTCTTACCTAAAAGCTAGAAAGATGATGTATAAGGGTTGCATATACCATCTTATTAGGGTGAGGGATACAGATTCCGAAACCTAACTCTTTGGATGGTCCCCGTTGTTAATGAGTTTTCGAAAGTGTTTCCGGATGATTTACCCGGTATTCCTCCCGAAAGGGAAATAGACTTCGGCATTGACCTCCACCCGGATACGCAACCTATTTCTATTCATCCTTATAGAATGGCTCCGACGAAATTTAAGGAACTAAAAGAGCAATTAAAAGACTTGTTGGATAAGGGTTTCATCTGACCAAGTGTCTCTCCATAGTGTGCTCCGGTCTTGTTTGTAAGAAAGAAAGATGGTTCACTCCGTATGTGTATTGACTACCGCCAATTGAACAAGGTTACTATTAAGAATAAGTATCCTCTTCCAAGGATAGATGACTTGTTTGATCAACTTCAAGGGGCTAGTTATTTTTCTAAGATCGACCTTCATTCGGGCTATCACCAATTAAGGGTGAAAGAAGATGATATTCCGAAAATGGCTTTTCGGACTAGGTATGGTCACTACGAGTTCTTGGTAATGTCGTTTTGATTGACATGCTCTGGCCGCATTTATGGAGTTAATGAATAGGGTGTTTAAGCAATACCTTGAATGTTCGTGATTGTGTTTATTGATGATATCTTAATCTACTCAAGGAATGAGGATGAGCATGCTAATCATTTGAGGAATGTATTGCAAGTCCTCAAGGACCAACAACTCTTCGCAAAATTTAGTAAATGTGAGTTTTGGCTAAGGTCCATGGCTTTTCTTGGTCACATTGTCTCCGGTAAGGATATAGAGGTAGATCCTAAGAAGATGGATGCGGTTAGGAATTGGCCTAGATCTCTATCACCTTCGGATATCCGCAGTTTCTTGGGCTTAGCCGGTTATTATAGGAGGTTTGTAGAGGGGTTTTCTTTTATTGCTTCTCCATTGACATCTTTGACACAAAAGAAGGTTAAGTTTATATGGTCCGAGGCATGTGAATAGAGTTTCCAAGAGTTGAAAGATAGACTTACTTCAGCTCCGATATTGACTCTACCGGAAGGATCCGATGGGTTTGTGGTTTATTGTGATACCTCGAGAATTAGGTTTGGATGTTTTCTTATGAAAAATGGGAAAGTTATTGCTTATGCTTCTAGACAACTCACGGTGCATGAAAAGAACTATCCTACTCATGACTTGGAATTAGCGGCGGTTGTGTTTGCTTTGAAAATATGGAGGCATAATTTGTATGGGGTACATGTGGATGTCTTTACGAAGCATAAGAGTCTACAATATGTGTTTAAACAAAAAGATCGGAATCTTCGCCAAAGAAGGTGGCTTGAATTGTTAAAAGACTATGATATGAGTGTCCTTTCTCACCCTGTTAGGTTAATGTGGTGGCGGATGCTCTTAGTCGACTATCTATGGTTAGTGTTGCTCATGTTGAGGAAGGTAAGAAAGAGTTGGTTCACGATGTTCATAGATTGGCCTGATTGGATGTTCGATTGGTTGATTCAACAATTAAGGGTGAAAGAAGATGATATTCCGAAAATGGCTTTTCGGACTAGGTATGGTCACTACGAGTTCTTGGTAATGTCGTTTTGATTGACATGCTCTGGCCGCATTTATGGAGTTAATGAATAGGGTGTTTAAGCAATACCTTGAATGTTCGTGATTGTGTTTATTGATGATATCTTAATCTACTCAAGGAATGAGGATGAGCATGCTAATCATTTGAGGAATGTATTGCAAGTCCTCAAGGACCAACAACTCTTCGCAAAATTTAGTAAATGTGAGTTTTGGCTAAGGTCCATGGCTTTTCTTGGTCACATTGTCTCCGGTAAGGATATAGAGGTAGATCCTAAGAAGATGGATGCGGTTAGGAATTGGCCTAGATCTCTATCACCTTCGGATATCCGCAGTTTCTTGGGCTTAGCCGGTTATTATAGGAGGTTTGTAGAGGGGTTTTCTTTTATTGCTTCTCCATTGACATCTTTGACACAAAAGAAGGTTAAGTTTATATGGTCCGAGGCATGTGAATAGAGTTTCCAAGAGTTGAAAGATAGACTTACTTCAGCTCCGATATTGACTCTACCGGAAGGATCCGATGGGTTTGTGGTTTATTGTGATACCTCGAGAATTAGGTTTGGATGTTTTCTTATGAAAAATGGGAAAGTTATTGCTTATGCTTCTAGACAACTCACGGTGCATGAAAAGAACTATCCTACTCATGACTTGGAATTAGCGGCGGTTGTGTTTGCTTTGAAAATATGGAGGCATAATTTGTATGGGGTACATGTGGATGTCTTTACGAAGCATAAGAGTCTACAATATGTGTTTAAACAAAAAGATCGGAATCTTCGCCAAAGAAGGTGGCTTGAATTGTTAAAAGACTATGATATGAGTGTCCTTTCTCACCCTGGTTAGGTTAATGTGGTGGCGGATGCTCTTAGTCGACTATCTATGGTTAGTGTTGCTCATGTTGAGGAAGGTAAGAAAGAGTTGGTTCACGATGTTCATAGATTGGCCTGATTGGGTGTTCGATTGGTTGATTCACCAATTAAGGGTGAAAGAAGATGATATTCCGAAAATGGCTTTTCGGACTAGGTATGGTCACTACGAGTTCTTGGTAATGTCGTTTTGATTGACATGCTCTGGCCGCATTTATGGAGTTAATGAATAGGGTGTTTAACCAATACCTTGAATGTTCGTGATTGTGTTTATTGATGATATCTTAATCTACTCAAGGAATGAGGATGAGCATGCTAATCATTTGAGGAATGTATTGCAAGTCCTCAAGGACCAACAACTCTTCGCAAAATTTAGTAAATGTGAGTTTTGGCTAAGGTCCATGGCTTTTCTTGGTCACATTATCTCCGGTAAGGATATAGAGGTAGATCCTAAGAAGATGGATGCGGTTAGGAATTGGCCTAGATCTCTATCACCTTCGGATATCCGCAGTTTCTTGGGCTTAGCCGGTTATTATAGGAGGTTTGTAGAGGGGTTTTCTTTTATTGCTTCTCCATTGACATCTTTGACACAAAAGAAGGTTAAGTTTATATGGTCCGAGGCATGTGAATAGAGTTTCCAAGAGTTGAAAGATAGACTTACTTCAGCTCCGATATTGACTCTACCGGAAGGATCCGATGGGTTTGTGGTTTATTGTGATACCTCGAGAATTAGGTTTGGATGTTTTCTTATGAAAAATGGGAAAGTTATTGCTTATGCTTCTAGACAACTCACGGTGCATGAAAAGAACTATCCTACTCATGACTTGGAATTAGCGGCGGTTGTGTTTGCTTTGAAAATATGGAGGCATAATTTGTATGGGGTACATGTGGATGTCTTTACGAAGCATAAGAGTCTACAATATGTGTTTAAACAAAAAGATCGGAATCTTCGCCAAAGAAGGTGGCTTGAATTGTTAAAAGACTATGATATGAGTGTCCTTTCTCACCCTGGTTAGGTTAATGTGGTGGCGGATGCTCTTAGTCGACTATCTATGGTTAGTGTTGCTCATGTTGAGGAAGGTAAGAAAGAGTTGGTTCACGATGTTCATAGATTGGCCTGATTGGGTGTTCGATTGGTTGATTCTGCTAAAGGTGGTGTTACGGTTCACAATGGTTTCGAATCCTCTTTTGGGCATGATGTAAAGGCTAAACAAGATCTTGATCCTAATTTGGTGGAATTGAAGGAAGCGGTGCTCAAAAAGTCCGTAGAGGCTTTCTCCCAAGGGGGAGATGGTGTGTTTCATTATCAAGGTCGTTTGTGTGTTCCTAATGTAGATGACTTAAGAGGACAAATTTTATGAGAAGCCCATAGTTCTTGATATTCCATTCACCCGAGAGCTACCAAGATGTACCATGACTTGCGAGAGATCTATTGGTGGAATGGAATGAAGAAAGATATTGCGGAATTTATGGCTAAGTGTCCTAATTGTCAACAAGTGAAAGTTGAGCATCAAAGGCCGGGAGGTTTGACCCAAGATATTAGTATTCCTATTTGTAAGTGGGAACACGTGAATATGGATTTTATTGTTGGTTTACCCCGCACCTGGCGGCAAAATTATTCGATTTGGGTTATTGTAGATCGAATGACGAAATTAGCCCACTTCATTCCTGTCAAGACTTCTTATTCAGCGGAGGATTATGCTAGGTTGTATTTGAGGGAAATGGTTAGGTTGCATGGAGTGCCTTTATCCTTTATCTTTGATCATGGTGCACAATTCACTTCTCAATTTTGGAAGTCGTTCCAAAAAGGTCTTGGTACTCGTGTTAAGCTTAGTACGGCCTTTCATCCCCAAACTGATGGGCAAGCGGAGCGTACTATGCAGACTTTGGAAGATATGCTGAGAGCTTGTGTAAGTGATTTCAAGGGTACTTGGGATGATCATTTGCCTTTGATTGAATTTACTTATAATAATAGCTACCATTCTAGCATTAGTATGGCTCCATTTAAGGCTCTCTATGGTAGGAGGTGTAGATCTCCTATAGGTTTGTTTGAAGTTGCTTTGATAGGCCCTGAGTTGGTGCATGAAGCTATGGAGAAAGTTTGGCTTATTAGGGAAGGGTTGAAAATGGCCCAAAGTCGACAAAAGCCCTATGCCGATGTTAGAAGGAGAGATTTAGAATTTGATGTTGATGATTGGGTCGACTTGAAAATTTCACCCATGAAGGGTGTAGTGATATTTGGGAAGAAAGGGAAGCTGAGTCCCCGTTATGTAGGCCCATATTAGTTTTTGAGACATGTTGGTAAGGTTGCTTATGAGCTTGACTTTCCTAATGATTTGGCATTGGTGCATCTGGTTTTCCATGTCTCATTATTGAAAAAGTGTGTTGGTGATCCGACATCTATAGTGCCATTAGAGAATCTTGACATAAAGGATAGTCTTTCCTTTGAAGAAGTTCCGGTTTAGATTTTAGACCGGCAAGTCCGGAAGTAAAGAAATAAAGAAGTTTCTTTCGTGAATATTCTTTGGAGGAATCAATTAGTTGAGGGTGCTACTTGGGAGGCCGAGGCCGTTATGATTTCCCGATATCCTCATCTCTTTTCTTCCGATCCTACCCTAGGTTTAGGTACCTAGTTCCTCATGGTTCACTCCTTTGGTCTAATGTGTCTTAGTTATTTCCATGATTCCTTGATTATACATGTTCATGAAGAGTCTAAAATGATTATGAGCATTGAGTATGAGTTGCATAAAGTCTTCATTAAATAATGTGTTGATTATGCTTTAGCTTGGAGTTGATGTTTCCTCCTTGGATATGTGCATTATATGATTGCATTCTAGGTTGCGTTGTAAGTTCGTGTCCTCTACCCTCCTAATGATGTCTTGATTCTCATTCGAGCACGAATTTTCCCAAGGGGGAGATATTGTAATACCCCAAAGCTTTCCAAGAAATGAAAATGAAATTTTTCAACCTAATGCAAGTGACTACGGAAGTCACCTACGGACTGTAGGTAGAATGACGGGCCGGAGGTGCGAACCGTCGTTGGCACTGAGAACTTTCAGGATTTCCAACTTTCTGAACCTCGGCCTATGGAGCAATAGGATGGGTCGTCGTCCGGTTGATGGTCTATAGATGAGTTCCGTAGATCTCATCCAGGCTTACCCAAATTTTCAACCCCAAGAAAAGTCCCTGAATCAATTAATGGAAGGACAGGACGGTCCGTCGATTGATCTACAGACCATAGGTCCTGCCCATAGTTTGCCCCCGATAGTTATTATTTAAGGGCTTTTTGGTCTTTTCCCTAAATGTTTAACTATTAATTGAAGTCGGTTATACCCTTAACCCAGACACAATATATATTTTCTTAGCCTAATTTCACTCATTCAAACTCATTCCCAAATTTCTCCTTGCTCAAATATTTCTCTCTCTAAGAAAATCCCCTCAACTCTCAAGGAAGAAGAAAGATAAGATCCTCCATTAAAGACCATCAATTTTCATCTAGTTCTGGTGGACTTTGTTTAAGTATGATAGTGTTCACCATTTGGAGCCCTTTCCTCCAATGGGTCCTCAACTTTCTTCAAGGTTTTCAAGGTTCATTTTCCCTAATTGAATTAGGGTTTTTGATCAATTTTTATAGGTTCTTCAATTATGATTTCAATTGTTGATTTTATGATTTCTAGTGCACAATCTAGCATGCTAAAGTAATTTAGTGCACGAATTAGCGAGAAATATATGATTTGATGTAAAGATTGAATGAATCCCCATGCTACTTCTCCCCAATTTCCTAATCTATGCTTTGATTGGTGGGTTGAGCTGTGAATTGAGGAATTTTATGAAATCTCTATATAGCTATGCATGAATTATGAATGAATTGAAGATGATTTAACGAAAGTTAGTATGTTCAAGTCAAAATCATGATTTTTCCTCTATTATGTGAGTTCCTTCAAGTATGGGTAAATTGTCTTATTTATGGATTTCTGAGCATGAGCTTGCATTGAATTGCATGATTTAAGTTGAACTTTTATGAAATCTATGATTCATGAATTATGATCATGATGAACTATGTAAAGATGAAGCTTATGAACTTATGCATGTCTCATATGAATTTAATGATGAATTAAGGGTTCTTTGAGAGTGAAGTACCAAAATTGGGACATGATGATGTTGTGTTGAGTTGTGAAAGGGTTTCTCGGGTAATGCTCACACTATGAATTAAATGAATAAAAGGTGATTACCCATGTTCTTTAGGAGCTTTTTTAATGAAGGGACAAGAGGCGATTACCCATGTTCCCTAGTATAGACAAGAGGCGATTACCCATGTCTACCTATGCCAAATGAACTATGATTAATCTGTGGGAAAATATGCTTAGCACCGAGTGGACAAGTGGCGATTACCCATGTCCCATAACCTATATGCCACCATAGGATAATGGTCTATGATAGACACTAGCCAGTGGATCCACGTAAGCTAAGTAGTTATGGTCCTACCTTGGCAAGTAGGGCAACCCTCTTTCGGTGTAGGGTAGAAACCGGATTCCATGTTGATAGCTCACATGGTCTAATATGTCGGTTAAGGCTAATTCCCCACAACTAATGACCACAAGTGTTATGATAATATAAAGTAAAGAAAGATCATTTAGCTTGCTTTGGCCATGGTTTATGCTTCATGCTTCTTATGCTTTATCATGCTTTAGCTTGGCCATTGCATGACATGATTATGTCTCATTGTAGCATGTTTTAGGTGATTTATGTGCATTGCTATCATACTTGGTAATTGATTGTACTGACGCATACTCTTGCCTACATTAACTTCTTTCATGTTATTTCATTTCAGATTTGTTTTAGGTTACGTCCCAAACTTTATTTTCTATGTTAGATTGGCTTTGAAACATGAGATATAGACTTCCGCTATTTCTTTTAAAATTTTTGATATGAAAATCTTTTTGGAACTCTTAATCTCTATTATCTTGTATGTATGTATGCTAAGTGGCTTGTATGAGTCCTCTCGGGGTCTTGTACGCCATGTCACGTCTAGGGGGTACCTTGGGTTGTGACAGAAAATGTTCCACTTGAGGAAATTTACAACACTTCTACTTTCATTATTAGGTATGGCCATAACCTCTACTAGTTTAGAGACGTAATCCATGGCCACCAAGATATATTTGTTCCCATAATAAATCACAAAAGGGTCCATGAAGTTGATTTCCCACACATAAAATAACTCAACCTCTAAGATCGGAGTAAGAGGGAGTTTATACCGTCGCGACACTCCACCTTTCTTTTTACATTGAACACACTTTTTGACAAAGGAGATCGCATCTTGATACAACTTCGGCCAATAATACCCACTTTGCAACACTTTAGCAGCTGTATGCACCACACTGTGATGTCCACAGATCGGTGACACATGGCATGCATTAAGAATGTCATCTACCTTAACCTCTGAAACACGTCTTCTAATTATATGATCAGCACACTCCCGGAATAGGTAAGGTTCATCCCAAAAGTACTTCTTCACATCAAATGGGAATCTCTTGCGTTGGTAAAATTTCAGCCGATCGGGAAAAATTCCACACACCACATAATTAGCAAATTCAACATACCAAGGTGTGGTACCCGTTGACACAACCATCACCGACTCATCGGGGAAAGCTTCTTCGATATCTTTTTTCATCGGAGATAACCACATTCGTTTCAAGCCTCGATAAATGGTTTGCCACTTGATTCTCACACCCTTTTCGATCTTTGACTTCAAAGTCAAACTCTTGCAACAACACCACCCATCAAATCAATCTTGGTTTTGCATCCTTTTTGGCTATCAAGTACTGTAATGCTGCATGGTCGGTGTGTATCAACAACTTGGTTCTAAACTTTTCAAAAGCATACACAACTGCCAAAACTCTTGTTCAGGGATGGTGTAGTTCTTTTTAGCTACATTCAAGGTCTTGCTTGCATAATAGACCAGGTGAAACAATTTTCTTTTGCGTTGGCAAAGTACAGCGCCCAAAGCCACACCACTAGCATCACACATTAACTCAAATTGGTTGTTCCAAACCGAAGCAACAATAATCGGAGTTGACACTAACTTCTCATTTAGACACACAAATGCATTCATACAAGCATCATCAAATTCAAATACACTTTCTTTCTCAAGTAGCTTGCAAAGAGGATGAGCCATCTTAGAGAAGTCCTCTATGAACCGCCGGTAGAAACCCACATGGCCTAAGAAGCTTCTAACACCTTTAACCGAAATAGAAGGAGGCAACTTGACGATACCTTCAACGTTAGCTTGATAAACTTGTATGCGTTCTCCCGAAACATTACGCCCCAATACAATACCTTCCTTGACCATGAAGTGACATTTTTCTCAATTGAGTAAAAGATTTGTTCTAACACATCTTTGCAAGACTCTACCAAGGTGCTCAAGGCATGCTTCAAATGTATCACCCAAAACTGAGAAGTCAACCATGAAGACTTCCATAGAGTCTTCCACCATGTCAGCAAAAATCGAGAGCATACACCTCTGAAATGTTGTCGGGGTATTGCATAACCCAAAAGCATTTTTTTAAAGCAAACATTTCATTGGGGCATGTGAAGTAGTCTTGTCTTGATCTTCAGGTGCAATGGAGATTTGATTATAACCGTAGTAACCATAAAAAAATAAATACCATCCATGGCCCGCCAATCTATCAACCATCTGGTCCATAAAGAGCATTGGAAAGTGATCTTTCTCGGTACTTGCATATAACTTTCAATATTCCATACATATGCGCCAACTGGCAACTGGTCGCATTGGCACAAGTTCACCTTTTTCATTCGGGACCATGATCATAACACCTTATTTTGGGACGCACTGAACAGGGCTCACCCACTTGCTGTCTGCAATAGGGTAGACCACTTCCGTATCAAGCCATTTGATGATCTCTTTCTTGATAACCTCTTGCATTGGAGGATTCAACCTCCTTTGTTGTTCAACACTTGTTTTACAATCACTATCCAATTTAATCTTGTGGGTGCAAATGCTCGGAGGAATTCCTACAATGTCGGCAATTGCCCACCCTATAGCCTTGATAAACCTTTCTAACACACTGACAAGTGCTTGGGTTTTCCAATAAAGAAAATCCACAGCAATAATCACGGGCAAAGTGTTATTAGCACCCAAGAACACATAACGAAGGTGCGGAGGAAGCACCTTCAACTAAAGCTTTTTTGGTTCTTCAATGGATAGCTTGGCGTGGGGACTTTCCCTATTCTTTAAATCGATATCAAACTTCAAAGGGTTTTTAGAATAAGACCCTAAACCCGATAGAGCAGCCACCACCTCATCATAATCTTGAATTTTGACCCTGTCGTAATTTAATTGAATGGCTGCCAAAGATTCACCAACATATGAAATTTCACCCACACTAGCAACCGCTTCATCAATCACATCAATAACTGATGGCACATGGAGATCACATGGATGCTTCATAGACCTGCATACGTTGAAAGTGACTTACTCCTGATTTATCATGAATTTTAAATCACCACTTTCTACATCAACAAGAGCTCTCCCGGTAGCCAAAACTGGCCGACCAAGAATAATAGGCACCTCGGCATGAATCTCGCAATCAAGAATTACAAAATCTGCTAGAAATATAAACTTGTCCACCTTCACCAAAATATCATAGAGAATGCCAGTAGGACGCTTCATAGATCAATCCGCCATAAGAAGATGCATAGTTGTTGACTTTGGCTTGCCCAACCCAAGTTGCTTGTAAATGGCATAGGGCATCAAATTTATACTAGCCCCCAAATCACACAAAGCTTTAGCAAATTGAAACATTCCAATAGTGCAAGGGATAGTAAATGCTCCTGGATCATCCTTCTTGATAACCATGTTTGACATAACGGCACTACTACTATGGGACACTTAAACTGTCTCAAAATCCATAGTTCGCTTCTTCGTGACCAAATCCTTCGTTAACTTTGCTTAACCTTGAATCTGTAACAATTCCTCCATCAATTTATGATAAATAGAGAGAGTTTTGAAAATGGAGAGGAACTTTTGGAACTTGGCATCATCGTCCATCTTCTTCAATCTTTGAGGAAATGGTGGACTAATTTTAGGCAATGGCTTTTGAGCTGTTGAGGGAGAAACAACCTCCACATTTGACTTCTTAGCTTCACCGGCCACACTATCTTTTGGTGCATCATCAACCACATTGGAAGTGTCATTGTTCAATTCTTTGGCAAGTCCATCATCCTAAAAAACAACAGATTTCTTTTTACCTGGTCGAGATTGCGATGCATTGGGCATTTTCATTGTTTGGATTTGCTACGGTATTACTCGGAAGACCTCCCCTGTGGTCTTGAATTTAAGTGAGCCGAGATCTGACCCATTTGGGTTTCAAGTTGTTTGATGGAAGCAGAATGAGAGGTCACTGTTTGGTTCAACGAGGAAAAATCAGATTTCATTTCCTTTAGCACTTTGTTCGACCCTTCTACCTTGTTTTGAATAGGGGAAGCATATCCTCGGTTTGAAAACTTTCGGGATCGGCATGAGGTTCCTTCGGCTTTAGGCGATCATGAGGGGGTACGTATTGATCTCTATCATCATCCTTATCTCTCCAATTGGTACCCCTTGACACCAATCTCGATCTCTATCTCTCAAACCACAATCACAGTCCTTGTTCCAACCTTGATTCCTGCCTGGGCTTGGATAGCTCGAACGAGAACCCACCACTTGGTTCGACAAAAATTGTACCTCTTCATTGTACATAGCTTCAAATAATGCATCATCCGGACTAAATCCTTTATTAGCACCAACTGCATCCATAGCCTTATAGCCACCTCCCATGACATGTTTTGTCAACAAATCCATTTGGGTCATCATTTTGGTTATATTCTCATCACGCTCTTGGTTCTTCTCCATTTGTTATTTAGTCATCCCAATAGTAAGAGTTGACACTTGATCCTCTCTCCTGTGCCATGCTCAATTCATCTTAGTCATGGTATCAAGCAAAGCCGATGCCACGACAAATGGTTGTCTCATGATTCCACCCCAGATAAGATTATCAGCTACAGCCTTGTTGACGAAGTCAAGACTACGGTAGAAATATTGCAAGAGAAATATTTCCAGTAATACATGAGTAGTACATTGGAGAAGCAAATTTTGAAACCTCAGCCAAGTTTCATGAATAGGTTCACCATCTATCCGTTTGAAATTTTGAATGTCGTCTCTCAACTTCACCAACTTTGAAGGAGGAAAGAACTGTTCAAGGAATGCCTCTATAAGCTCTGCCCAAGAACTAATTGAGTCTCTTTGTAGTTCAGCCAACCACTTCGTTATTTCCCCTACTAGAGAGAAATGAAATAAGAGAAGTCGAATTGACTCTTGGCTGATGTTTTAGAATGAGAAAGGGTCACACACATCCAGAAAATTTTGAAGGTCATCATGGGGATTCTCATGAGAAAGTTCCCCAAAGAACCCTTTGATTTGCAGCAGCTGAAGAATAGTTTCGGTCACATGGAAGATAGCATTGCCCTCGGCTAGTGGCAACCGAATATCTTCAGCGCTTCCCACCTAATAAAGATTGAAATTGTTCAGGTTCCCTATCTCATCATTTCGTCAAAGAATGCTAGCAGCTTCACTTCCATTGACACTCATTTCTTCACCTATTGAGGAAAAACAACGAAAAGACCAATAAGCAAATTCTACTACAACTAAATTAGTTCAGTAAAACACTTCAATAAAAAAATTCTAACTGTCACTCCACGGCAGCGGTGCCATTTTTTATAACGCTCAACTGCACCTCTTATAATTCAAGGAGTAGGCGGTCGCTAGCAAGTATAAACCCAACGAGGAGTTGGGGTCGATTCCACGAGGAGTGTTCTAGTAAAGAATTCAACCACGAAGTACTATAGTGATCTAATCTTTTGTAGGTAAAAGTAAGTGAAATGAAGCATAATGTAAATCTTCCAATTTTAATTATCAATAATGAGAGAATTTAGTAACCACTCATAACAAAATGAGTAACATAGGGTTTTAGCAGTTAGAGATTTAACCTTAGGAGTGTGTGAGTGATCAATCACCAATTTCGTTGATGGGTAATTACCAATTGCTATAAGTTGTTGAATCTTAATAGGTAGGATAGATTAAGGCTATAACAACTATTTTTAATCAACCATCATGCATCAAGTGAGTTCTTACGAACCTCAACAAGCATAGCAATACAAAACAATCTAAATCCTTAATTCCACCCACTTTCACAAGCTACGAAGCAAAGACTATAATTGAAATGATTATCAATTGAAAATTCCACTCTAATGCCTCTTTTGCAAGCAAACATAGAGATCTAAAGTAAATTTGAATTTGCAACTTCAGAATATCATTCAAAACATGAATTTACAACTGAACCAGTTTTAATTCAACATTAAATTCAACAATTAGAAATACCCATAAGCTAATTAGATAATTGATCACATATTCACACCCCTAAGGAGTTGGGGTTTTAGCTACTCATAGCAAAAGAGAAGAAATCGTTACCAAAGAGGTTCTCCATTGATAAAAAATTCTTCAAAGATCAAATCCTACAAATTAGAAATAAACACAAAGTCTCAAATCAAAAAACCACACAAGAATTGTTCTGAAAATTCACCAAAGTAAAAGTTCCACTTAATCTAGCTTAACTGATCCCTTCTCCCTTTTCAAAAAATCAACTTATACTTCCACAAAAATTCCACACATTAGCACACATGGGTCAAATAGGAGAGATAAGTCGTGCTCGCCAATCCACTCGGTGATTCACCGAGTTGTTCCTTCTCACCTCTTGAACTTGATTTCAGCACCATTTTGTTCTGTTACTTTGGGCGATCTGAGTCTAGCTCGCCTTTCTGAACGGCGAGTCGTCGATATGCTCTTGGGCTCGCTGAGTTAACTTGTCTCCTTAGGCAGCTTGCTGGTTATTTAGGCGAGCTGCAGCTCCACTCAATGAGTCGCCGAGTGGCTTTTTTCGATCTCCAGCCAATTTTTATTTCAGGTTTATCAGCCTTTTTGCTTCTTTTTACATCATAATGTCCTTGCCTTGTTCTCACGCCTCCCTGGCTGCACATGAACAATTTGTCACTAGTTTTGAGCACAAAATAGGCATTGAGGACACTAAATCAATGGATAACAAACCCTAAATGAGTCAAAATTCCCGACTCATCAAACTCCAAAAGCGATCATTAGTGATAGAGGAAAGCACTTCATTAACTATTTGGTGAAGAATATTTTTTGCTAAGTATTGTATATGTCATAAGGTGGATACGGTATATCACCTATAGACTAGTGGCAAAGTGGAAGTGTCCAATCAAAAGGTGAAGCAAATCTTGCAGAAAACACTTAATGCGCAATGGAAAGATTGGAACGGGAAGCTTGATGATGATGCGTTATGGGCATATAGGACAACATATAAGACTACTATATGGACTTCTCCCTGTCACATGGTTTTTGGTAAAGCATGTTTTCTTTTGGCAGAGTAAGAGCATCAAGAGTATTGGGCAATAAAGAAGTCAAATCTAGATCCAGAGCTACTAGGCAGAAAAAAAGTAGGAGAAATGCCCGAACTTGAGGAGTATAGACTCCATGCTTATGAGAATGCTAAGCTTTATATGGAGAAGACCAAGAGATGGAATTACAAGCACATAGTAACTCGCACTTTCACTCTAGTCCAAGAGGTATTGCTTTTCAACTCTAGACTTAGATTATTCACCGGAAAACTAAGGTCTAAATGGAGTAGGCCTTTCGAAGTAGTGAGAATGACACAACATGGTGCAGTAGAGCCTAAAGGCAAGGATGCAACAACGTTCTTAGTGAATGGATAATGGGTCAAGCACTATTTTAGTAAGGATGTGGTTCGAGATCGATAAGCCCTCGAGCTAAATGATGAATAACCCATAATTGAGTCGACCTATGACGTTAAACTAGGCACTCCACGAGAGGCAACACATGAATTGTTGTAATAGTTAGGTATTTTTTATTTTAGAACCTTTAATTTTTCTATCATAGGATTTAGCTACAGTTCCAATAATTTGTAATAGTTAGGACCTAGAAAAAAAAGAGAAATGAGAAAAATATAAAAAGATGAGTCGTTCCATGACCAAAATAAAGACGTTTGGTGGGAGGCGACCCATCATTTTATAACATGGTTTGGTTGATGCGCATGAATAGAAAGCGTACCATGCAGAAATAGGAAGAGAGGCGCACAAAAGGACCAAACAGACGCGCTCATTGGATGCCCTGCTGGCGTTCCGCTCCAGGGGCCATAGAAGTAGGGCCTTGGCCAAGTGCTCTTGCAGCGCGCTACGCCAAGTGTCAAGCTCTTGGAGACTTTGACGAGTGCAATGGCAGTGCACCGCGCTAGGCGTAAATCAACTCGGTCATTGGGCAAATGCACTGTAGGTGCGCCACCCCTCTATTGTGCCAAAGAAATTTTTCATTTCTAACGGGCCACACACATTTAAATCCCACTCCAATTTTTTAATTCCTAAAAGTGCTTATATTCTTCTCACTTTCTCTCTCTATACCCGCCACCCCCATCCATTTTTCTCTCAAAAATTTCTTCTTCTTCTACTGACTTTCTTCCCCAAAATCCCCAAATCTCCCATAGCTCTTCTTTCCAAGCTTTCCTAACCCACCATTCTCTCACTCCAAACCCCACCTACTACTCAACCTCGACCCAAACCTTACCACTGCTCCACCTCAACCAAACACCCACAACTGCCGACCCACCCCCATCTCAAACCCAATATTTTTTTTCTCTCTTCCTTCAAGCCTTTTGGGGTTTTCATGGCACCAAAAAGAAAAAAATGTTGAAATTAGAGCGGTTAGCAAGAGAAATAAGAAAGGATCTTCAGCCAGAATCTCTAGTTAGGCACCCACCGAATTACCGCATCAAATATTTATAAAACAAGACGTAGAATATATTGTGGAAGATTACTATGATTGCAATCAAAAACCAATGTATATGGGTGATGAACACGTCAATCATGAGTGATTGCTATCGGAGTTTCCCCAAATTCATGTCATGGTGTACACATTAGGCATTCAATACATTTTCCTTGACCAAGGTGAGTGTAATTTATGTCTTGTGCATGAATTCTATGCAAATTGAAATACAAATCACTTAAATAGAAATTGGGGTGATATTAGAGGTCGACTTATTCGGTTTACTATTAGAGAATTGAATGATTTTTGGGAGGCTCATAATTTTGATCATAATGAATATCAAGAGATGAAGGAGAGACCTCTGTACAGGGATATATGCCATAACCTTTATGGTGTGAATTCAACTGCTAGGAGGGAACGTACAAAGGATACGAGTAGGTATAAACGCTAAACTATGCTTTTTTATATTAAAGAGCCATGGGTGTGGCTGAAAATTTTTTATAGCACCTTATTTCCGTGTAAGCATACCTCAGAGGTTATTAGGAAAAGAGTAGTGTTAGTCTACCAACTCATGAAAGGGCTGCAAATTTATGTGGGTGCGATTCTTTGTCAAAATATAATGAAGTTTCATAACAATAAAAGCTGGCGCTTCTTCAATGGTAGCTTGTTAACCAATTTCTGTGTTCGTTAGGGATAGAAAAAGATGTACATGATGCTTTCCCGCCCCGTGGTCCTCACATTTTTTATGTAGTGAAGACTATAGCACACAATATGTCACATGGGCTAGTTTTGTCCACTACAGATCGCCAGGCTAGGGATGATAGTTTGATGGGTCACATGTTTGGTATTACTAAATTGCAATTGCAAATTCGTAGCCAAACTATCACTGAGGAGGAGATGATCACATTGGTTGAAAGTTACCCTATAACCGATAATGCCATTTTTATATGACGCATGGGCCCAGCATTTCAAGAGCTGATTGCTGATGATAATACCACTGCGAATAAGGATCATGATGAGGAGGATGAGATTAATGATAATGAAACAAGTGCTGGTGATGTTGATTGCGGATTACACCACAAATGTGGCGAATGATGATATTGACTGCAAGGCCTAGAGGTCTTAAGGGAGTTTTCTTTGACTCTATACTAATGTTTGACTTGGTGCAGTGGGGACAGTGAATTGGTTAAGTGTGGGGTGGGAAATAGACTTCCATATGAATAATTTACTACTTTATCGAGTCTTTTTAAATTTTAGGATGGGTTCCTCGACTATTATTTTTGCTTATTTTCCTAAGGATAGTCCCATTGAACTAATTAAGACTATTTTTTGTTTTCTTTTGTCTTGGTTTATTTGAATTGTTAGTTGAGTCCTAGAGTCATCGTAGAAGTATATGTCTCAATGATAAATGAATGACAATCCTCTTAAGGGAAAATTAGTCATAGGTTGGTTGATTGTAAAGACGGACCTTTGGTACTTTGAATTCTTGCTTAGAAGTTAGCCAGACGTCATGGGTAGTTCGCACTTAAATATTAAATATAATGAAATAAGTAACCTTGAGAAAAACATATGTTCTTTGCTTTAACTCTAAAGTGATAAAATTGGGCTTAATTGTGTTGGAAGCACTCAATGTGATTTGTATGAGCATGCTAACTTGTTTATTTCCTTGTGTGTATGTCATGATGCCATATGTAGTTAGTATTTTGTTTTCTTACATAAACCTTCATCTAGATCTTCCCCCATGTGTCCTTAAGAAGTAACATGTATGAGCTATGGAATAGGATTGAGGCATTTCTTTGCATAAGACAATTTAATTCTCATTTATGCCTCCCATATGATTATACTTAGTGAAGCTCATTGAACTTTTTAACCTATAATTCTTTGATTAACCACATGATTAGCCGAATCCCTTTTTTGTTGATACCATTCCTTTGATTGATCTAAATATTGATCATTAATGCTCGATGTAGAGAAGAAAGGGTAATATAATGATAGAAGTGACGTAGGGTGGGATGTCCTATGTGGTGAAAATAGGGATGGAGGTGAAAATATCCCATGATAAAATTGCATAAACACTTGTTATGCCTTTTATAAAAAACCAAAAAGAGGAAGAAGAAAATAGTGCTTAGATAAGAGAAGTGCTTGAATAGTGAACATTTTGAACAGGTGCTTAAATATGTAGAGGGAAAGATTGAATGATGTAAAGAGGGTTATTTAGAGGTTTGACACAAAGAAGAGAAAAGTGGTTGAATTTTCCAAATGATAAAATAAGTGTATTAAGGAGAAGTAGTCATTATTTGTATACTAAATATACTCTCCCTATCTCGAAGCTGAAATTGCAACCAAATTAAGTGCATTTGATTTCACAATGAATGCATTGTGAAAGTTGAAGTACAATAAGAGCAAGCCTATGGTATATGGTAATATGCAAGAACATCTGTTGTGAGAGTTAGAGCTTAAATTTTTTTAAAATAGGCCTTTTTGAAATTAAAATGTGTGAGCATGATGTAGGTATGAGTGAAACGCTATACAAAAATAGTGAGGGCATTAATGACACACACTTGGGTGTATTTTATGTTGGTGTGTTCTTATATGATTACATTGGCCCGGTAAATTTGGTGATGAGTCACTCTTTGAGGTTATGTTGGTTCGATTGGTATACTAAGTGGGTGAAATAATATGTTTGTGAATGCATAGAGTGTGAACTACAAAAACATGATTAAATATTTTTGGTCTATTTTAATGCGGGTAGAGAAGTCTGAAGGTGTTAATGGTGAATTTATAGCTTAGAAATTGTTTGAGGATGAACAAAGGTTAAAGTGTGGGGTGGTGATATTGGGAATATTTATATGACCAATTACTACAATTTACTTGCATGTACCGCATGTTTCGACAATGTTCTTGAGGCTAATTGATGTATTTTAATGAGTATTGCGATAATTCCACACTAACTACATGATTAGCTATTTGTAGGGGTTCCTAAAGGAGTACGAGCATAACGGGAGCAAAGGAAATGAACATGATAAAATGCATTGCGTGGAGCAACACTGGTGCGCTGCATCATCCTTGAATTGATAGGGGGCCAAACTAGGTACACTGGCAGCGTATGGTGTGAAACGACCCCAAAAAAGCCGGAAAATGTGCTTCGGAAACACCTATAATTGTAATTTCCATATATCTCAAAATCCGTGCATGATTTCGGAAATTCGACTTCATATTCTTATTTGTGGGGTCAAATTGAGTGGGAAATGGGTCTAACCCGAATTTTAGAGCAACCGTATCAAAATTCGAAAATCGCAAAAAATTGCGATTTGGAGGGTCAACTTTAAAGGGGCATATCTCTTAGCACACAAGGAACTGGAAGGGCTGCAACCTATCAAATTAAAGCTCTTTGAGTTAGCTTTCCAACGCACTTGGTTTCACCTTAATCCGAGTTAGGATGAGGGAGTTATGACCATTTTTGTAAAACCTGTCTGTGCAGATTTGCAATTTCCAGTGAGCTTTTTTTTTAGGCGGGTTGGAGACGTTTTTTATAAAAAGGGGATATGTCCCATACTTAGTCATTTTCTTAACTCCAAAAACACTCTCTAAGCCCTCTACAAAAATTCCACCAAGATCTTCAACCAAAATCAAACATCTCAAGCTCTAATTCCGGATTCAAGACTCAATCTCAAGCTTCGATTCTCCATTCCAATCTTCATCAAGGATTCTCAAAAGTTGAGGTATGTGGGTTTGATTGTGGAAACCTTCCTTTCCACAAGTCCAACCATTTATCCTCGATTTCTACTTCAAGTTTATGGGTCCTTATGATTAGTTTATGACACTCGTTGAATTATTGGAATTACTACTTACACCCCATTATGGTCATTTTGCATATCTATCATGAAATGGAAATTATTATTGTGAATTGTTTATGGTTTACATGCTTCCATGATCAAATATGGGATTGATATACTATATGTATGGTGTTGTGTGGGCTGATTTATATGGATTTTTGGAATTGGTTGGACTAGGTATTCTTGAAATACATGATTTCATTTACATGAAAAATTGCCCACCTTGTGTTTGATAAAATGCCCATTTATAGAATTCTTAGGAAAGGGAAGGTCCAAGGTACGTCCTATGAGTCGGATGGTTATGTAATTACTGAAATGATGATGAGATGGACACATGTATATGATTTTCCCTAAATAAGTGTTGTGAGTCGACCAAGCCTAGTACGGGGGGTAGTAGGCCCGTATAACCGTATCGAGGGTTTGGTACCTTGGTTGCCTAGTACGGGGGGTAGTAGGCCCGTATAACCGTATCGAGGGGTTGGTACCTTGGTTGCCTAGTACGGGGGGGAGTAGGCCCATATAACCGTATCGAG